>WAAD01017924.1:128752-144505 GCA_013389945.1 Fregata magnificens | reverse complement strand
CAAAAAAAAAAAAAAAAAAAAAGAAGAGCTTAGGAACCGTTGATCTAACATACATACCGTGCCTTCCAAAACTCAAAGGAGCACTGCCATGAACAGGGAGTGCTTCTTATGGTTCTCTGTTCCCCACCAAACCCCAGCCTGAGTTAGGGCAGCTCAGAGTCTGGTCCAGCTCATTCCTGGTGGCTGCAGTACCTGGAGCATCCTTTTGAGCACAGAAAGAGCATGAGGGTCATATCAGTCTTCTTCCACTTCTCACATGCCTTCATCTATTCCTTTCTAATCCTTTTCCTCAGACATTTCCTTTCCACTGCCGGCCACTATCCTGACTGTGTAGGAACCACCTACTTTGATGGTTCTGTCTGACTCAGAGAAAGGACAACAGGATAAAAGTATGTCTGACATACAGGAAGGACATCAAGTCTCAGTGTGCCTCATCCTAGCTGTTTCTTTGTACACAGAAAAAAATCTGCAGGGCACTTATACCACTTTTCATTATATCCCTTGGGGAACAGGATCTATTAGGTATATTAATTTTTTGCCTGTTCTTTGAGTCCTGCCCAAGTAAGTGGTAACATGCATTCCCTTTTATTTTTCTATACTTACGATTCATGTGAGCCCTGAAATCTATCAAAACCTGATTTGTTTTAATTTTCTCTGAAAATTAGCGGGGTTCTTCTACAGGAAGGATTCTTTGCCTTAGCATTCAGCTCCTGTCCCTTCACAGAGCTATCATAGCCATACATGAGTTCATATAACCAGGATTTCTCCAGAGAGATCACATATAGGGCAAGCACACAAACTCCTTACCTTCGTCTTTCTCCTGCTGCCAGACTCTCTCCAAATGTTCTGATTCCTCAGTGTGCATCAGTGTGGTTTTGTTCTTCTCACGCTGACTCTCACAGTCTTGCTCTTGTTGTTAAACACTTATTTCATCTTGTCTTAAAAAAAAAAAATGTTGTTATTCTCCTGATTTTTTTCCCTTTTTTTTTTTTTTTTTTTTTCCTGGTCATCTTATATGTCAGGTTCATGTTTCTTTTCATTACTTTTAAGTTTATATGCAAGTCTGCCTCATGCACATCCTTCTGCTTAGTTTTTCTAGCCATGCTTAAAAAAAAAAAAAAAAAGAATGGTACATTATAAGTGGAATTAGGGGCTGGATGAGAGGAATCAAATCCAAAGGATAGTATTTCTTTTCAGGAGAGATCATATTTGTATTTCCTCATGAGCATTGACTACTGCCACAGGGACCAGTTAAAGCTCGACAAATATTTTTGTTTAAACATTTTACTGTGAAAAAACCTATTCTTAAAATAAAAATTTTGTACTGTTACTATGCCCTTATTTGTCTAGATACTTTCAAAAATATTTTTTGTTTTTCCTCTTTTCCCTGTTTTATTTAATATTGGTTTGTTTATTTCATTTTTCTCCCGCGTGAATGAGTGAACGAGAGGGGTCTGGGATGTTTTCTAACTTTTTCAATTTTCCTTCGACACTCTGTAAGTTTTCAAAACTTCCTCAACTTTGGAAAAAATAAAGAGAAAATAAGTACAATGAAAATCAGCAACTTTGTCACTCTATAACTTTTCAAAAAGGTAAAAGTTTTTTAAATGTAACAGAGAGATAGAGTTACAGAATTTCAGTTTTCTGCTGCTTTACACTTTTCCAGAGCTAAAGAGGTTTTTAAATTTACAGAGGTGAAAAAAGGCAAAATGAAAAAGGAAGGAATAGGGAGAATAGCGGTCACCATTTTTAATGCATGTCTTGTACAAAGGGAAAGCTGAGGGGCAAAAACATAGGGCAAAGAAAAGATGAAAAGTCAGATCTGAAGCTATGTAAAGAAAATTGCATCACTTTGTGCACTATAAATGTCAAAAAAAAAAAAAAAAGGAAACTGAATTTCCACTTGTTTCACTATTCATGTATTTTTTTAATAACTTCAGTGTTCACTATGACCAGGATCTGTGGACCAACTCAAAAGCAGTCTGCAAGGCCCCAATTCAGAAAAGTGCATATCCAAATTTGTCTTTACATTTACCAGCTTGCAGCCTCTGGCACTCGGTCGGAGCCTGTAAATAGCAGTGAAGCTCATTTGCGAAGGAGACGGAGCATTCTCAGAGGCCTCGGCTGTGAACGCACTTCCCCAGGCACTAAATTTAAACAGGAATCTCATCACCCTCTACCCCAAGAGGAAGACACATTTCTTTGATGCTGCTGTGATTTATACAAATAACTGTAGGACAGTAAATATTGCTGCACGTATTTCTGCTTTGTCTGCCCCCATGGATCTTGTGCTCCGTGCTGATGGCCCAGCTCTGGCAGCAGGGAGAGGGATCTGCCCCAGCCCTGGGTGCAGAGCATCTCCAGAGGCTCTGCTCAAGTGCTGCAGCCTGAGAAAGGCACCGGAGACAGATCTCACTTAGAAAAGCTATCTTGCCAGGAAGGAACTATATGAGTGATGTAACTGTGCTAAACATAGTGACCTGGTTGACCCCTCTTTTTTAACCTTTGTGAATTACCAGAAAACCTGGACGCCTGCTTTCCACGGTGCTCCCTTGACCAAAGCTGAGCATGTTGTATGGCCCCTGCATCGGTGTTGGGGGAACCTCCTGTCCCGGCATGGGATTTTAATCACCTACAGTGATTAGGGCTGAATGGCCTGACACCAAAAGCACTTAACCTTCTCAGCAGGGACCTGGGTGGGTGTAGAGAGTCTGAATCCCACCCCAAGTCTGGAAAGTCCAAGAAATGCAGACATCTAAATCCCAAAATGATTTTTGAGGCCAGTCTCGGGATAGTGTTCACAAGGTGGGAAGGCTGGCTTCCCGAGGCTCGCCCTGTGACCTGGGGGGTTGGAGGTGGTGGCTTCATACAGAAACCTCCCTCTTGCTCTGCTGGAGCCCGGCCACACTCAGCTTCTGTGCACTGAGTCCCTACAGCCCACAAGTTATTCCATACCCGCTTGGACTGGGGGAGTATTTCCATCTTGTATTTGGAAAAAAAAAACCCAAACCATAGTCATGTATGGTTCTATAAAAAAGATATGTGAAAGTGACTGTATCAAGTTGGATTTATTTAACTTCATCGTGTATGTTGGCTGTACATCTAAAGGAGGAAATACAAATAAGGGGGTTTTTTTGTTTGTTTTTCAGATGACAATGCTTATTGCCTTTACCTGTGAAACTGGAAGGACTGTAGGAGATGATCCAGATTATTGGGTAAATAATGCATGTTTAAGAATATGACTCCGTCTGTTCCTTTTGCTGGTTCTTCATTTTGTTGAATGATTTATTGATAGAATGTCTGTGAATCCAGTCCCTTCTGTGGATGATGTCATCTTTCTCATGTATTACACATGCTACACCCCAGGGAAAAAGGCAGCACTGTGTCTCACCTTCTACTATTTCTCATTCCTCTTAGATAGTGCATATAGTTTATATACATATTTGTTTCAGCTGTCACTGAGGCATCTATTAAAAAATATACATTTGCAGAAAAAGAGAGGAAAATTACAGATGCCGGTTCGAGTTTGTTTTCTCTGTTGCTGTGTCATTCACTTAAGCTTTGTTTGCAACATATTCCCATAGTACTTCACATGTCTGATGGCTAACACTTAGCTTTGGAGAGGTTAATCAATCCAAGGCTAAATGGTGATAGCATGAAATAAAGCTAGTAGCAAAAAGGCTGGTGAAGACCAACAATCACAAAAAAACCCCGTAGCTTCTTCTGCTGCTACTTTCCCAAAGGAAAAGAAAAAGAGGAGGAAAGAAGGGTTGTTAAATATCTGTCTGGTTTTCTCAGTAAGAGGTCAATGGTTACATTTTTAATGTTACTTCATTTACTTCTGATTCTATTTTTTACGTATGTGAAATATGTAAATCTTTGAATCACATTGCAAAGTTACCAGAAAGGAGGAAGGCAAAAAGCAATTAGAATATCTTTCTGTATTTTGGAGGCAATCTATTTCTCTACGGAGCACTGGGAAATCCATCCCGTGCATTAGCCTCCCAGCTGAGCAGGTTACAAGCACCTCTCAGGAGGCAAGGAGAATTTCCAGTCCCTGCTAACTTTTGTGAGCTGGGAATTGGTGCCTGGCCTGTAGCAGATAAACTATGGTTTCCCTTGCAGAAAATATTTCTTATTTCATTGCCACCCTGCCAGTCCTTACCAGATATTCCCTCTGTTTCAAGGCTTGTCAAAACTTATGGTGGACTCAAAATTTTTAATTTTTTTTTTCTGCAGCTGTAACATACAAGGCATCATGTATAGCTGGAACTAAGTGCCTGCTTTAAACTACAGTTCAGATAAATTAAATTGAAAATAACTTTTATAGTAATATATTTGTATGTGGCACCTCAAGAAGCTGCTTTATTTTTCCCACAAAGGACAAGAATTGTGAATTCTGGGAATCTTTTCTCAAAAATCCTTTTTGATATGTATCAGCTCCAACATCCCAGTTCTCTTACATGCAAAAATGACATTAATATGAGTGAGAGTGATTTGTACACAAAGGAGACTCTCAGAATCAAGATGCATTAAGAAGTTCTTAAAGGAGAATTTAAGACAGAAAAAAAAAAGTCATGGAATTATCCAGTGAGTATGAATTTTACTAGACAGTATCCTAATATAAGGTATACAGTAAGTAGTTTCTGATTTTTAATACAATATCCTAAGCAAATCGTTGTTGGACCAACTGGTGAATATCTCTTTTAAATCTTCTATACCTGAAAATGTTTGATATTTGAGTTAAAATTGATTAGTGTTTTAATTCTTAAATATTCATAGTATTTTATATATATACACACTTCTAATTTTATAAAGTAAAAATATGTGACAGAAAAATGCATGTATCATCACTGAGGAAAACAGCTAGCTAAGCTTCAGATAAATGTATAAGTTTCTGTCTGGGAAGCCTGAATCCATTAGTGAACTCAACTAATAGGTCAAGAAAAGTAATAGCCAAATAAATATTTTATTAGCATTTTGTGAAACTTGCTAATGGTTAAGCCTACTAATCCTACACTAGTGGGAATCTTCATTCAATATCAGGTCATTATTCAATAGACATTGTCTCCAATTTCATACAAAGTGACTTTCTGGGCGTGACTGGAGAAAGATATTTTCACATTAATTGAATTCTTTACTCTAGGATACAATGGAAGAAATCTGCTGCTGCTCCAACTTTTTTGCTGGTTAACTGATCACAGGGAATCAAGCAGCTGTATCAAGCTGCATCCAAAAAAATATGTCACACTTATTTTTCATCAGTTTTCGTAACTAAGTTTTCTTTTGAAATGGCGAATAAGGAAAATGCTGGTGTCAGGCAGGAGGAATATGCCTCAGGCTCAAGGTCTCATTCTCCAAAAGTGCAGTGTGGAGGCACAGCCCTCCAAGCACCTCCAGTGGTTTAGGAGAAGAGTCGTCTGCGAATGCCAGCACGGATGTGGGATTGCATATCCCTGTCCTCGTCCCTTGTAGAACCAAGTTTTAACTTCCAGAGACTCTCTCACCACGAGAGGCTGGTGGAGACTGGGGTTGCCATGTGTCCCATATGACGCCGGGGATGACACCAGGCAGCCACAGCACACCTTGCTGGCTGCTGCCCTGGGCATGTTCATTTCTCAGAAATGCCAATTAACTAGGACTGATCCTGACAGACTTAGCAGCAGAGGCAGCTCCCCAGTGTTCAGGGCACTTTGGAAATTATCCTGTTGAGGCAGCCCTCTCATACAGGTGCTAAAAAAACAGAATATAGAGCTCAGTGGGCAACTCTTTGTAGGGAAGCTGTCTGTCTTGCCTTTCTCTTTTAACTTTGTTAGTTTTTTCTCCTTTTTTCCCCAAGTCAAGCCTACTCTACTCTGTTTTTCCTGCTATCCACAGGATGGCCTGTGTCTAAGTTCAGACTTAGATGGCATCTATTCTGTGAATAACATTGTTATACCAGCGGAACATGCATGGAGCAAGAAACCATTGAACATCAGAAAAGGCATTGAGATCTGGTGCATTGCAGATGCACCATTTTGTTTCAATACCAGTATAACCCAAATGAGTCTGAAACTTGCATCCTCCTTTTTGCTTTTCTAGCTTTAGTTTCATCTCTTACCCTCAGCATTTAAAAAAGAAAAAAATCATCTATGTTTGAAGCAGGGACTTTTGTGATTCGGTAATCTCTGAGGTTAGACCATAACACTGTTGTGCGGATGAAGGGAGCATTCCCTTCTCAGGACACTAAATCAGTTTTACTAAATTATGTTAATATTTAAGCAGGAAAAATACTTAATGACTCTCTCTTATCTAGTCCAGATGGATTGATTTCTTTTCCTAAGAGTGCAGTTTATGAAAATATTGTCTAAACTAACTGTGAGAGTGCTAGAAGAACAAACACTGTGTGATTCTTATGTATAATTTAAATAGCAATTTCAAAGCTCCAGTTCTACAGCTGTTCAACATATAAAATTCTCACTCAGCTCTGCAGTTGGAGGAGATTCAATAGAAGTGATTCTACAATTGATTTCAGTAGGTGTTTTGACTACAAGGGGAGAACAAAAATGGCCAACAGTATTTGTAAAGTGCTTTTGGATTCTTGGGAGTGAAGGCACTGCAGTGTAAATTGTTATCATTTTTATTAGCTGGAGCTCTCTCCCCATCCCAAATTCTATAAGAAATTTCCCAGTTTTAAAAAATGCATGGCCATAGTCTCATTCTGTGGTCCTCCTGTTAAAGATGAGCCCCCATGCAAACAGGACTGCAACAGCTGTAGAACTGACACTGTATATAATGAGAGGGAGTATGGATCAGTAATATAGCAGAAAGGTTTTTAGAGCAAATTCCTTTTTGCTTTGCCTTTGGCCTCATGGCTTTTGCATTCCAGTTGTAGACAGTGGTGACAGCTTCTCTCCAAGACTATTCCATAGATTGAGGTTAAG
This sequence comes from Fregata magnificens, assembly GCA_013389945.1. Lineage (NCBI taxonomy): Eukaryota > Metazoa > Chordata > Aves > Suliformes > Fregatidae > Fregata > Fregata magnificens. The sequence continues at coordinate 137,582 of WAAD01017924.1, read as the reverse complement.
GTATTCTCCAAAATTATAGGGGCTTTGTGGTCAAAGTCCTGCAGAAGTAGGGTTTATAACCTGTAGCTACATCTATGCTAGTAAATTAAAGCAAAGCCTGTTCCCTGGATCTGAGGCCAGCTGGCATGATCTGGCCACATCTATGCTATTAAACTCTCTTACTTTCCAAAACAGAGTGGCTGAATCCAAACTGCCTATTGGGAATGATCTTTGGCCCATGCTAATTTCCAAATTGTTCCAGTGATTTTTTGGAAGAGTGCTAGCATTCACCAGCCAAAACTGTGTCATGGATTTTTTTCTAACAATTTAACAATACAGACAGCTGAGTTCCAGTGCCTGGACTATGTGCTGACTCTGTTTTAATGTCTTAGTCTAGATGTGCTTTCTATCTCTTCCCTGTGCTCTCTATTTCCCGAGCAAATGCTCTACCTATAGGGTACCATATCAACGGAAAGAGTTTGACACCTGTCATCAGAATAAAACTATGAACTCGCTTGAGGTCTTGAGTGGACAGAGATGTCTACTGTGAAATCCTGAGTCAGGTGTCGGAGAGTCCAAACACATCCCATTTTTACAGTCAATCTGTAGACAGCTCCTCACCCAGCACGAAGGCTGAGTTCCGAAATCTGCCATGGATGGCCAGCTGGAGCCAGGTGCCTAACTTCTAGGTACTGCGTCACTTGATACACATGCTCTCGTGTCAGTATATTTATTAAAAAGGATTTGAATAAAGCTGCAAAGGCATTTTTTCCTACATTGTTCCTTAACTTTGCATGACTGATACAGCAGCTTTAGTAATGTTTGTTTAATTATATTTGTGCATGAAAGACTGTGATATATATCAATATTTACATCTGTCCATTTATATATAAAATACATGCTCAGGAAAAGGCTGGAGGGAGAACATGTGTGCAAGATATTGCCATAAGAAAAGCAAAGATAAGTATTTTTCAAAATCTATTGCCATAGTCTTCTCGAATGTTTTTAGTATTATAGTAAATATTTTCCAATTGTATGTTACTTTGTATACATCTTTGCTTGTCTTCCAAATGCATAATACATTTGTGGAAAAATGCAATATTTTACAGCTGCCTGACTAATATAGTGAAAATATGCAAAAATGTCTAGTCACAAAAGCTCTTCTTTGGGGCTGGAGAAGACTCAGGTCATCATGGCTACATCAAGATTCACATTTCAAACAGGCAGTTATCTGGGGGTTTGTTTTTGCTCTTGTTATTTCCCCTTTTACAGACACTAATACCCCACTCTTCTGTTTATGGAGCAATTCACATCAACTTCAGGCAAAATCAGGGTGTCATGGAGTCATGGTGGTGTTAGTTGATGGTTGGACTTGATGATCTTAGAGGTCTTTTCCAACCTTAATGATTCTATGATTCTATGATAGTTTTAACAGTTTAAGTGGGCGGTTTTCATAAATGTACTTGACTTCAGATGAATCTTTCTGCCTGCAGAACTATTGGCTTTGATAACCCACAGCTGATGAATGACCACATACAGCTGAGGAAAGCAAAGCTGATTTTAGACTATGGCTGTCCACAGCCTAAAAAAGAGATAGTTGTAGAAATTTCCAAGGACATAAATGGGTGGAAGGTGGGCACTTCTCAGTGATTTTCTACCCTTTTTCTACCCTTGAAAAGAGAAGGAAAGGCAATGCACAGCAGTGCTACTGTCAAGGGAGCAGTTTGGTTCTGATCTCTAAAGAGTATGAGGGCTAAAACTCAACGAACAAGGTGAGTGAAATGAGACGAATGAAAGGCAGGCTTTACAGAGATTTAGGCAATATTATTACAATAAGATTACACAGACAAATGAAGTCTCATCACGTAAAGGCTAGGTGCAAGTGTAAGCTACTTTACAAACAATTAGACACAAAATAGAAGTTCCTAGTTATAGTACTGACTTGAAAAAAGCAATCTGAACACACATAACTTTATTGCAGAGTTTTAACTCAAGGCATATTTGGTGTCTTAGAGAAAAAAACCTACTTATGCATATGAAATACCAAAATGCCACATTAAAATGAAACTTAATGGAACAATTATAACTGAGATCTAGATTTTCTTGTTTGCTATGCATTTCTTGGACTGCCTGTTGTGCTTGCGTGCAGATGAATCCTGCCTCATTCCCTACGTACCCTTCAGTATTTGTTAACATTGTAATTTGAGAAAGTAAGACTTATATTTTAAAGTATATACACGAGTCAATTTTGGTTGAAGATACTAATGATCTTTTAAGTGAATTTACAGAGTTGTAGAAAAAGTGATCTATCATAGACACTTTAGCTTATGCAAGTGTCAGAGTAATGCCAATAAATGTAAACGTCAGATTTCAGGGGAAAGGGTCAAGATCCTTTTACTCTATGGTGAGAATTGTCATTTCTAGAGCTGAGGATATTTGTGTGGGTTTTGGGGTTTTTTTTACTATTCTACCAAAATTTTAATAGGCTATGAAAAGATTATCTTAAAACTTATGAAACTCCAGGGATAACACTTTAAGTGCAACAGACGAAAATCTTCTAAAGTTCTCAGGATCATGAAGTATAGATTTTAATGGGCACTACATTCCAGCCATTTAGAGTGGTCCAGCCAGGAAGCATTTTAATGAAAACACAACTACATATGTACGTGCTTGTGTTAACTCTGTAATGATGCAAATGTCTTTGGGTATCTGCGTGGGTCTATGTTACCTACGCTCCGTGTTTTCATGCATTTCTTCTAGGGTTAGACCCAACATTTGAACTTGAGAACATATTAATCAAAACTGAAACGCCAAGTTAATGTTATTCTTCTTTCCGCCAAACACATGCTTCTACCCTTTCTTTCATATAAAATTGAGCCAACACCCAGGCCACGCAATACCTCCACAATGATAGTTTTAAGATGTGATAACTTGCGGTTTACCAATCCAAAAACACTTTCAAACACTGGATATGAGAGATTCCCAATGTGTCATGCAGAAATTCTCTCTGGCAATAATAAGACCAGATATAGCAGAACTGAAACTCAACCATGCGGTAATGACATTTCTCACTCAGGAGGAACCAAACAGAAGACTTCAGCTAGAGATATTTGAGATAGTATGGGGATGACCTTAGTCTGTTCTAGAAGATTTCTAGTTTGTCTTTGGTTATATACAATGGGACTTGAATAAACAAACTCTACGGTAATTAAAAAAACAAAACAGAACAAAACACCATGGAATGCTCTCAGTGCACTGTTTCAAAACCTTCTAAAATACCTTAAAAAGGCTTTTTGAAACTTTTTTATATGTACAGAAAGGATAGTGGTATGATGGCTGTATATAAAGATTTTATTTCACTGATTTACAATGGACCAGCTTAAACTTCCTATTTTTACTATGACATGTCACATTCAAACCTTACTTCACATCAGCTGCACATCTCCATTCACACCAAAAAATACTACTACAACAGACTTTTGAAATTATATAGATTGCTTTCAGTGTGCTCAATAGGTTTGATAAGTTAAACAGAAATCACTACTTGTCATCCAAAAAGTGTTTTTTGGAGAAAGGAGCTATTCAGCTAACTCTGTTGGGATAAGGAAAGAACAGGAACAATGGGAAGAGCTACGCTCAAGAGTCATACAAAATTATCTGGAACCTTTTATTTGGTGAATCGACTCTTCCCAGGTTTAAAGGTTTGTATCAGCTACAGCTGAAGCTGATTAGAATTTTTCTATTATTTCCTGGATGTTAAGAGTAACCAACAACCCCCTGGTGGGAAGGAAAGTATTATCAGTTGATATTTTCATCCCTGTGTAAACTTGCAAAAGTATAGACATTAAATACGAGCAAGAGAGAGATGTGCCTTGTATACTTTTTGGAATATGGGAATATGCCTACAGGCAGGAGCTCTAGAAGGTTAATTTCAGCAATAAAAGGTCTCTGTTAATTGCAAATTTTGAATTTGTAACAATATAATTCCATCATTTCTATAAAACAATATTTAATATACAACAAACTTTCACCACATAAACACATTAAAAACACCTTTTTATAGTTCCAAGAATTGATTACAGGGTTCTCATAAAAACATTTTCATAACTAGAATCTTAATACAGTATGATTTTTTTTCTATGCCAAAATACATTTAGATGGTAAATTGTTTGTAGAAAAAGATACAGAGAGAAATGGGGTTTGCTGGCATATTATCCATCTTATTTCATTCTTTTATGGTCAACTTTAAAGCAATATCTAAAATGTTTATCATAAAATACTTTATTGTTTTATCCAGAATCTTAACCAGAAAAAAAAGGAAGTTAATTGGCTTATTCTCTGTTTCAGTGTCTCTCAGGAATGCCCAGAACAGCACTTACCCTCTGTACATACTACCCTGACCATAACTATCTGTCGAGGGTTTTTTTGAAAGACATAACATTCCCATTGACTTTAAGCTTTGGGTGCCCACAGAATGAAGAGTGGATTCGCTATAATAGCTGAACTGCCTTTACCAAATTCAACACTGGGAAAAAAAAAAAAAAAATCCACATAAAAACACATAGGAAGATTGATCACACAATTTTATTAGAGTCTTTTGAACAATTGCATTATGTTGTTCCTTTATTTAAAAACTCTTGCAAAAAAAGACATTGGAGTGGACTGGTTTCAACCCTGAGCATTAACACTGCATATCAAGTACTGTAGTAAAGAAGCTGGTTAAGTTTGTAGCACTAGCACAAGTCACTGATATTAATCCTCTAGGTGATCAGGTTTTTACAAAAAAAATACATAGTTTTCAATAAATAATGCTTAATTTTACAACTTTGATACAGCAATGTCATACACTGTTTTGACACATACTAAACTCTGCATGCTATATAGTCTACTAGAAGACAAAACTTTGCCATGCATTTTCTTTTTCTAGTGCTAGAAAACACTTTGTCCTCCAGTGCATTGCCTCAAGCAGCCTTACCATCTTCCTTCTCTCACAGCAATAGGCCGTGCACTGGCATGCAAAAACCTCAAGAAAAGGTTTCCCCCCCACCATCACTCAGACTTCTAAACAAAAGTACTTTTCAGCTTTTCCCCCCAAGACCTGGAGTGGCTATGAAAACTAATTTCATGTGGCCTTGAAAAGTCTTTGAAATTACATATTTTAAAAGTGTCATGCTTGAAAAACTGCTCTAAAACATTCAATTTCCCCCACCTGTGGCCATCATGCAACATCATTGAAATGTTGTAACCATCAAAAGTCCCACACTGGAAAACAGGCCTCCATTTTAAAACAGCCCACCAAAAAAATAAAAGGAAAGAAGAAAAAAAGTATCACAGCATTTATGTAAAGACTCCAAAACGCCAACATATGTACAAGAGCAAAACCAGATACAAATTGTAAATGAACTAACAATGGCATATAACTCTTCTCCCTGGCTTCGCCAGGAGTTGAGGCAAGTTGGTTTTGGAGATAAGCAGGACGATGGAAACAAAAACAAATTGTGACAATGGGAGTTCCTGGATTAATCATTATTATTTGATCAAATTTCTTCAAGCGGTAAGTCAGTGTCTTGATTTTCTTGGAAGTGGGAATTACCAAAATCTAAAGCCCTAGCAATAACCTATAATTCTAAATCAAACCTGCTTCTGAGTATTCGCAAGTCTTAGAAGTTTGGCGCCCTTGCGCTTTTTCACCCTGCAAGATTGCACTTCACAGAAAACCCAGATGTTGTAGCTAACCACAAAAGAAGAAATTTGGTTAATTAATAAGGATTGAAACCTCCATTCTCACGCTTCCAGGTTGTTGTTCATCATTGAAAACCATTCACCCCTTCTTATCCATATTGCTTTAGGGGTTTCCTTGTATCTACAGAAGTCATTCCTTTGAAATTGCTGTCAATCACAATTTTCTAAGAGTTTTTAAAATATTCCTATCTTTGCACTGGCATAAGCATTGGGTTTTCTAAGAGAATCTCAACCCAAAGAAGGTATTACTTTTATACATGAAATATTACGAACTTTTGTTTCCCTTTTTGTAAGTCATTCTACACTTTCTGCACATTTGTGCTTTATATTGAATATAAAAATAGGTCTTTAAAACTCTATTTACTTTAAACTCACTAAAAAACTACTTGCTTGTGAAATTCTCTTACAAATTCACTGCATCCATGTAGAGAAGATAAAACTAATTAGGCAGTTAATTGGTATAGGTAGTGTGCAAAAAAATTAAGAAAAACAAAAACAATCACAGCCTTCGATGTAGGTGAGGGGAAAGGAAATAAATCAAAAGAATACAACTGTGTACTACGGAAAATGTAAGGCAACTCATTATATTAAGTTTTTGTTGTTTGTTTTTTTTCCTGGCCATGCTTACAAATGAAGGTTAGGAGGAACTAAGACACCTATCCTGCCAGCAGCCCTTGAGGCAAAAACTCCCATTAAGCTCAATGAGAATTTTTTTTTTTTTTTTTTTAACCAGTGCAGGTTTAAGGCCTTACTAGGCAACAGTTGTGAAGATGGAAAAAGGAACTTCATGAACTGTGTCCAATATTAAACACCTAAAAATTATATGGCCCTGACTTTGATCCCACACCAGTTTTACCTCGGTGTAACAACAGAGTTGCACTTTCCTCAAACAGGCGTGAGTGAAGGATCAGACTGCACGCATGCAAATCACATTCAATAGACTTGAAGAAGTTTCATCTGAACGACAGTGAATGCCTAAAGAGCGTGTAGCACTTAAAGGATGCTTGGAATGAGTCTTTCTGCCACATTTGTAAAAGACTGCACTTAAAGGAAGAAAATATTTCTTAGTTGTGGTTCTTTTAAAAGCAAGAGAGGAAAAACTTAATAAAAACAACAAAAGGGGAAAAAAGGTAAGTTTACAAAAATGTTCACTTTAAAACTAAAAAGAATCATCATGTTTGATTAGGTTTTACATTGCGTTGACATCCTCAGTGTTACCAAGTAAATTGTCTTTCCACATAAAAAAAGCTCATTTTTCTCCCTTCTCTCACTGGGTCCTATTACACTGAGAGTAGTACGGTACAGAGACAAATGCAAAGAATGTGGAAAAAAAGGCCACAGGAGATACTAAGGCTGCAACAGGACTGCTCTAGCATGTCAACAAGGGTTCCTATGTACACTAAAAAATAAAAGGAAAGAGAAACAGAAGGTATGAATACTGTTAGGTATGACAAAAGCAAAAATATGAAAGTAGCTTAGCAGATGCTATTTTTCATGATTAGAAGACTGTTTTCTACTCTCACTGAGATCAGCAGGAGCTTAGGCATTCAACAGCATCAAACTTCAGCCCTAACAGTGTAGTGGCTTAAACAGAACACTACCTAATTTTTCCTTGAGCAATATGCAACAATAAACTCTGAAATAAAAGAAACTCAACTGCCTGGACAAAAATTGTCTCCCTGCACCTTATACCTTCACTCAAAATATTCCTCTGATATAGTATTGTATAATTCCCATCTAGAAGCAAGAAAATATATACTTCCGAGTGGGTATTATATTCTTTGACTAAAGTAGACCTGTTGCTCTTTTAAAATATGCCTGACTGCTCTATAACTTGGAGCCTTTAAATCAGTTATCCTTGACTAATATTTTAAATGGTAATTTTAAAAACATCTCCCAAAAATATACGCAAGTCGAAACTCTTGTAGGCTGAGACACAGACCTTATTACAAAGCAAATTAAATGCAGCCCATATTTGACCATAATCGTTCATAACTCACTGAACATCTGTGAAGCACAAATGTTTAATGACACTGCCTATTATCAGTTTAATAAACAAGGATGCATATCAGAAGAAAGGGACTGGAAGAACAAGTCCCCACACTCTCATGATAGCGTGAAGAATTACTAAGAGAATTTTGGCTCAGTTTTAAGACTTAGAACCTGATCAACTTACTCGATCACCCTAGCCCAAAAACGGATTTTTGATAGCAGGGTAGTGAATGGCTAGGCTAGAGCACTTCAGTGTATCTATTTTCTTTCACTCTTTTGCCTTAGAAGAGATAAATGTCATTTGTTTTCAATCTGATTCCTAAGTTATTACATGGAGAACACACTAATCATTTGAGACCAAAAACTGAAAATTCAAGAAACTCTGTTTTATTGAGGACTATCCATTGCCAAGGATATCTTGTATATTGTAATTAAGTTTGTTTTAAAACACAGTTTCTCATAAAGAATTATCACAATGCAAGACAGAAATTTGAGTTCCCAGATATGCTATATCTCTTTTCTGATAGCAAAGATTTAGGCCAAACAACTTTTATTTAGAATCATGAGTGTTTTATTATTATTATTATTATTATTATTAGAAAGAGATCAGATTATATTAATCATTTTACTACCAGTTTAACTAACCTAAAGTAAGATATCTCACCACTTAAATGCCTAAGAGTTGTCTTTGATTAAACATAACATGCATGCAGGTTTTAATGTTATGTTTTATTATGCCTTACAAATGTGTATGCAGGATTTTCATTTCAGCAAGTCTGAAAGCCTGTAGCAGTGGTTGCCACCAAAATACCAGCACAGTGAATTGTCCCTGTAAACAGCTGGATCATTAATTAGTGGAGAAAAAAAAAGTAATAATTTACCAATGCCTATCAGATAAAAAGTAAACTTCTCGAGAAACAAACTTCCACCTCGTGAGTCTGTTCGCTGCCATCAGCAGTTATTTCAGAGCGCGCAACCGAAATCTGATGGCTCCTAAAGTAAAAAAAAATAAAAAAATGCACACTGACAAAGTCTGCTCGCCTACAGCAGAAGCTCGTAGCCCCCTTCCTTCCCACGCCCCCTCTGCCGAGCGGGGCCGGAGCCGCCCCGCCGGGCC
>WAAD01017924.1:17491-125108 GCA_013389945.1 Fregata magnificens | reverse complement strand
GGGGCCGGGGGGGCTCCCCTGTGCCCTGGGGAGGGCCCAGGCCGCCCGCAGGAGGCGAGCCGAGTAAGGCAGGGCATCGCACCCACCTGGAGGCGTTTCCCGCCTGGCGTAGGCGGAGGATAAAGTCAGTTTCTCCAAAGTGAGGGGTGAAGACTTGCAGAAAGCATCTAACACTGCTGATTTTTTGTTTGTTTGTTTGTTTTCCAGGAAGCATCCGGTTATTCAACAACGTTGTGATTATTGCAGAACGCCCGTAGCGGATCCAGCTATTCCAGACAGTACCGTGTTTGTTTCCATCGCAGAATTTATGAAATCCAAAGCTGACAGTGTGCTCATCTGTGGTCATTTTGCTTTGCAAAACGTGTGCTGAAAATGAATTCGCATACTGTTCTGTGGGTCCCTTTGTGTTTTTCTAGCTACCGTTTACAGTTATTAGCAAGGCAAAAGTTTAATAAGTTTTGTGATGGCTGCTGGCTGGATGCAGACATGATGGCAGCGAGAGGGATGAGCCCTGGCACAACCTCGCCTCTGTCAGAGCGCATCCTATGAACTGGTGCTAATGGGGCAGCAGGTCCCCTGGTACATCATCCTCTAATTAGCACGGTGGTTCATTTTCCTCAGACCACAGCAAAATTACTGTGTTTAGATGATGTGACTATGATATCATAGGGCTGCAGAGTGACTAGTGCTGTCACAGGAACAAAAAAAATCCGGGAGTCACTCACCTCCTTTAGCTTTATGGATGCATTAGGGCTACCAGGTCTCAGCTGCACTTGTCAGGAGTCAGGAGGAGTTTGAAGGAGTAGACAGGAGGCAGATACATAGTGTCGTGTCGCTTCCCCTGCCTGACCCCAGCTGGGTGTACAGAGTAGAGGGAGAGGAAAGGGCATAGCTTAAGAAGGGTCAGTAACTTCATTGTAAAGATGCATTTTGAAAAATACCGCTCTGCCTCTCCATGAGTGCCCCCAGGAGGGATTTTTCCTCTGAGACTTGCTGCCACCTCTCTCTCTCCTTGTGATTGCACCTGGTGGTACAGTCTAGCCCCATAATAATGCTTATCCTTTGGGAGTTACGAGGTAAAACGGAAAATTTGCCTGGCAGGGCTCTCAACCTGTCATAAAACATCACAATTTAGAGAAACCACATGAGGAGAGCGTGCAGTACCTTCAGGAGTGTCCGAGTTCGAGTTCGTGCCTCAGCTGTGATCTCTTTGAGGAGGGCTGTTGGCAGGGCATTCCTTTTGAGAGGGCCGCGGATTTGGGACTTTTTGCCCCGTCCAGGTGAGGACTTGCTCAGGTCGGGCACGCTGTAGAGCCATCTGTGTGGCAAGGGTTTCAGAAAGGGTGAGAGTATGTTTCTCATAATGATGGTGTGGATGGGAGTCTCGGGAGATACGTAGCTGGCTGGCTGCCTCCAGGGAAGGCAGCTTTACTGCTGGTGGGACTCTGTTACTAAAATGATACCGGGATACCAAGTGTCTCAGTTAATCCTATTTCTTAGTATTTTTCTGTAAATATCAGTATTCAAATTACAAAAAAAAAAAAAAAAAAAAAGCCCCTGTGAGAAATTCTGAGGTTTTTACATGCACTTTGAATCCAGATAGAAATAATGGTATAGTTTTGCAAAATTAAACACATCAGAATATTTTAATTTGTTGTCGGTGTTTCAACTTTCATGGGAGATTTCATTATGTCATATAATTGTATAAAATTCAAGCTGATGAAAGGCAAAGCAAATGTTTCCTCGATTTCCTGTGAAATGAATCAAACCAATGAATTTTCATAAAATACTGTTATTTTGTCGAATCAGCATTTTCCAAGAGCCATAAACTATTTCAGAAAATTTTTCAGTCAATTGCAATGGAAACCATATCATCAATATTGATAAGACATTTTGGTGACTCCATCCGCCAGCATGACACAATCTGACATTTAACACATTAAGATCAGGAGAGATAATTTTTAATAAGGCTTTGGTGTAGGTTGAAGCCACCATCGTTACAACAGACTTCAGCTGGGATGTTTCTTCTCCTTCATGTGTGTCCCTGTGGAGAAGCATATTAATACCGTGGGCATCACATAACTTTGGTAAACCACATTTTTCTATTTTTCTGGTATATCTCATTTTCTGAAGTGTCTTGGCAGCATTTCAGTTTTTCCTCAGTGATCTTTTAAATATAAACAGCATTAGTGTTTTCTCATGCTTGTTAATGTTCTGATTGTTTTTTGTTTTATTTTGAAGGGTAGTCCTAGGAAGATAATGAAGCTGAAAACAGACTGATAAATAATAGCCACACTCAAGAAAAAATTATCTTGAGGATTTTAGAAATCTGATTAAAACATGTACATGAATGAGTAGATATTACTGTTAAAATGAAATAACTTACTGGTCTAAAAGCAGTTCAATAATTGTATGTGTGCGTGTGTGTATCTTCCTATTAGAGCGCAGCAGTTAGAGCTAACAGCCCACTACTCGTTCTTTTGAAATTCAAATGCGTGATCATCTTTCCATTATCTAGGTCAGCAGAAGGCTGGGCTACCCCAGAAAGTGGGAGAAAACAGGTAAAACTGGATTCACAGGAGAGCTTAATGCCTGCCCCCTTGGGCGGAGGCTGTTTTTGCGGGTCTGGGTCTACGCTGGGCTTCCTAGTGCTCCAGTTCGGGGGCGGGGGGACGTGTTATCCTGAGTGCAGTGCAGCATGAATACATGACGCCAGCGAAAGCACTGAGGTCGCTGCGTCTAGAAGCTGGCGAGATGCCTCCAAAGGCCTGAAGCTAGCCAGCAGAAGACGCTTCATATGGGAATATAGGTCCTCTGAATGTGGCCTTATGGGCTTACATCTGCCTCCATCAGTGCTTAAAAAGATGAAGTGATCCATATTTTTAAGAGACTGACCTTACGCTGTTCTTGCAAGATTTTGACTACCAAACAAGAATTAAATATGGGCAAAAAAAAGTTAGTTGTTGAAGAAACAGTGTTTTAGAAAAAGCGGAGGCTATTCCCTCTCCTTGTAGTGCCTGCTCTCTCTGTTAGATTTAAATAAACTGAAAAGCCAGGATTTTTACCGTGCTAAGCCTGAAGACAAATAGTACTATGAGTGCAGTGTTCTCTCAGTTATTTATTTCATGCCTGTTCTGAATTGTGCTGCAGATTTTTGTCTGGAGAGCCCAAAATGACTTTGCATGGAGAACGTGTGGGAAAACTGGAGTTACGCACCTTCTGCAAGGTGTGGGAAGCGGTTTCAATCAAAAGCTGTAGATTCAAAATGGAGGAAGAAAGAATTACAGTGTCAAGAGAGTTTTGTCTTAACGGGAAACATATGATGAATTCTGAACGGAGGGGTCACACCCGAGGTTAGATCATAGCCACGTTTCCTAGGGATCTTTTCTGGAATAAACAGAAGTTCCTTGAGTCTTGCAGTCATGAGGAAAAAATAAGCTGTGGTCTTATCTCGTGTTAGTTAACGCAGGGTAAAATAGTGAAAAGGCACACCGGCTGTGCTTTTTAGGATTTGGTGCATCTTCCTTTCCTGAGTTTTTATCTTAAGCTGCTAATTCACATGAAAAATTCAACTTCCTTGTCACCGCTAGGAAGACGGCATCCTCTCCTGTCTTTTCAGCTACTGTATGCTAGCTACGGCACCCTCTTGGAGTTGAGATTGCATAAGACTGGTTTCCACAAAGCCTTTGTTTTGAAAATAAAAGTATGTAGGCACCCAGTGCTGACATGTGTAACAACCTAATTTCAGAGTGAGAGCTGAAGTCCAGTCATTTCACTGAAATAGAGTAAGCATTTGAGATGATAAACTGGTTTAGTCAAAATCCAGAAAAACTCAGTTTACATCCCATTTGAAACTAAATGTAGCCAAAGGTATCCAGACGTAGTTAACCTTGATTTTGTGGGCTGAAATCCTTATTTTGCCGAAAGGACGTGCATCAGCTGCAGCTGTGGTGAGGGCAGTGCAGGGGGTGGTTTGCTGGCTGGCCGGCACTGAGTGTAGCATCTTTCCAGGCGGTGCGGTCCTCTGCTACTGGGGGGTTGCTGCAGGGGTCCAGCTGGAGCCCAGAGAAGCTGTCAGTGGGAGCAGGAGCAGCTCTTCCTAGCTCACCTCCTGCCAGAGCTGAGAACTTACTCATGGGCCAATGCACAACTCTACCTCTGGTCATGTAGCGGAAATCTGACAAAAGAACTGCCCTTGAACTGCTTGCTGCCCATAGGTAGCTCTAGAAACATCGTTTGACCATTGTTTGTGAAAACATGATCAGCAAAGACATCTTGCGACAAAGAGATTGTGTGCATTGGTTGTAGATTGAAACAATCCAGGAGTTAAAAATTGAGCATGGAGCAACCTTATTCTTGCAGCGTATGTTGTGTACAAGGTGTATGGCTGGGATTGACTCAGGGTGTCCGAGTCTGGCAACCTGAAGTGTGTTGCTGCTTCACCATCCTCCCCTAAGACATTGTTGGATGACAGTGCTCTCTCACCGGGGCGATATGGATAGGCCATTTCCTCTCAGTCCCAACATACTGATCTTATACAAGGAAATGTTTTAAGATACCAAGATGTATCACCATTTTTCATAATATCATCCTGATAGCAAAGTGCAACTTATTGAAAAAGAATTCCAAATGTGTTCTTTGGGCATCGTGTACACTGCAAAACCATGTTATGCTCTAAGAAACAGCATGAAAAATAGCATTGGGATGTTCCACGTACGCTGCAACCCTCTCAGAATTTTTGCTTGTGAGACAAAATAATTTTTTTCTTCCTAGTTGTGAGACTAAAACCTGGCTCTGCAAGTCAGACGGGGTCCCTTCCATCCCACAGATCATTGTAGTACTAGTAGTTCTGTTTGGCAGATAATTTCCTCAGCCACTTGTGTGTAACCCTATTGATTTGAACGTCTGCCCCCAGCAACACCTGTGCAAATTCACGGATGGCAGTGGGATTGCACAGATGCCATGGAGGGCATATTCTGGCGTACAGGATATTTATTACTGGTGGTGATGCATGAGATGGAAGGGATCCAGGGCTCAGGCTGAGTTTGTGCAGCTGGCAGTTAGAAATTTACTTGCAAACTGAGCTCATTGGGTAGGAAAATCAGTGTGATAATGAATCCAGAGCCCCCAGTGCCATTTTTACCAAATCACTTTTTAGGGCAGGAGAACAATTAGGAAGAGATGTGTCTCTTATTAAAAGTGTCTGAAAATTGTACTTGAAAAAAAGTGAAGGGAATCCCATAAGAGATTATATAGCAGTTATCTGATATCAGAAATCACTGTTACTAAGCTTGTTTAAATAGAAATGTTTACTTGTTTCTACTGAAAACTTGAAATATGTAAATTCAATGTGTGAATTTAACACAAAAAAATAATTTTAGCTTGATTTTAATTAAATATTCAGTAGCCAGTTATATGAAATTAAAAAGAAAACAATTATTTTGAACAGGTTTTATTTTGATTGATACGAAATCTTCCACAAAATTCAAAACAATTCAAAGTGGCAGCATTTATTCATAATACTATACATTTATATTGTTGGCCTATAGACATTGAAATCCGTAGTGTTTTAGCAGGTCTCTTAGGAAAAAGTCTTGTACCTTGAACCAATTATAGACCATCTCTGGTTAAATTGCAGAGCCAGTTTGCTTAATATGGGTAATTTGATGTGGTAAAGTATTTGTCAGTACCCTAGGGTAGTCTTTTAGGGCACACAGGTTTCACTGTATAACATTTCACACTCATACGTGCGCCAGTTAATCTGCTTAGGTGGAGACTCTTTACGACTCGTATAGGATTTGTTACATTATGTACTTAATTTTATGCAATATGCTTAAAGTGTAGAATGATAATCATAGTTGTTGCATTGGATTTGCTTCTTATTTTTAGAGGGAGGGGGGAAGTCTATTTAGTCCAGCAGGCTTCTTAGAATGTGAAAATTTAGCAAAGACATGCCAAAAATGCATGACAGAATGGTATAGCGTTAGACACCACACCAATATACCCGTTAGAGGTATAAAGCATGTTCACAGTTGAATAGATGCAGACACACAGATTTATCATTTACCTTTTCCCCCCTCCTAAGGAACAGTGGAGGGCTGCAGCTGCCCTCACCCTCACTTAAAACCAAATGACATTTGAACCTATAAAATGGATACAGGGTGTTTTCTTTGGCTCCGCTGCCTTGAAGGAGGCAGCAACATGACCTGCAGGGAAGACACTTACCAAGTCTCATGACCCACGTGGTCGCCTGATTGGGATCTGCTGATCAGCTGCCCTTTGTATATACCATTACAGAGCAAGTGAAAAGCCACTCTGCAGCATATGCCTGAAAGATTTTTAATTTACAGGACTCACGCAGTGAGCAGCATTCTGCAAAATTCTGCAAGAGTTTTGCTAAGAAGGGCCTTGCCCTAAATGCCACCCAGTCCCATGTCATTTCCTAATCACAAAATTGAAGATACTCAGGGGCATGGCCATAATGTGACCTGTTCTATCAGATCAGCCAGGAGTCACCCACCAGGGAACAACTCAGAGGCTTGCTTTAGCCATGCTTTCTCACCTGTGAGCTGTGAAAGCATTGTGGGTGATGTGTGGAGCCCAAGCCGATGAGCTCGGTGGTGCGCGTGCTGGCTTCGTGCAAGGTAATCTCCTTCCTATATAGCCGTGAAGCTTTATAGGACAGGCAGAAGCTACTTGGTGCATCGAGCCAATGCATCCGCCAGGTACCGTGACTGTGTTCCCATCTGAGCTACTTCTGCCCACTGTTGGCAGAGCTCGGCTTGGAAAAGCTGGGGATGCGGGCTTCTTGGGCTGCCCTGACTTCTCCCTCCAGGCAGACTTTTCTTGCTGGCGATCCTGAGCTTGGGCTTGCGCTGGCAAAATCAGAGTGAGAGAAGTGCAACAGCTGTACAGTGGAAAAGGAAATTAGAGCTTCATTACTGAACAAAGAAGCAAACCACATAATATTCCTATTGGTTGTATATATTTAGAGAAAAAAGGTTATATGAAGATCTCTATAAAGCTCTTTATGTCCTTGTTTTGTTATGTTCATGTAAATCTTTCTATTGCCATTGTTTCAAAAAGAAATAAATTTAACAAATGTTTCATTGCCTATTTTTTTTCCAAATGGAAAACAAACAAACAAACCTCCTAGTAATAAATAATATCAGCAGTCACGAGAAATTGTACAGTAGCTAAACAATGAAGGCACATAGAAATGCTGTTTGTTTTATTCCTACACAAAGCCCCGCTGAATTCACAGGAATGAATTAAATAGGCTGCGTGTGACTGGGACTCTGGGAAAGCAACACTTCAGTTAATACTGGTTTTAATTTTCCATTTTTATTAATTTGTTGTAAATTTGGACAATAACCTTAAAATAAAAGCCACTACGGAACTGCAAATGTATATGCATATAAAAGTATGTTACTAATTCCTACAAAAATCACCTTGTGTTGTTTCAGTTTCTAAAAGAATATCCAGAGATATTACTAAATATTCACCAAAAATAGGTAACTGCAAAAAGCCAGCATACCGTTCCTTCTAATAACGCTTGCGTTGTAGTAAAAATGAGAAACATTTACTTATTCCATCCACTATTTCTTATTTATGAATATGCTAGGAGGTTCCAGGTGCATGCAAAACCCTGACTGTACCAGTCATTTAATGATGATGGGGAACACATTAATTTGGAAAAGATTGTTCACCTGAAACCGAAAGCCCAAACTGTCCGTCCTTCTCCCTCCTCCTCGCCTTGCCTTGCAAACTGTACGCTGTTAGTATTAACACCACCAAGATGTTCAATAACATTAGAGGCTTGAAGGTTTCCTGATGCTTTATTACACAATGATGAAAATATCATAACGCCTCTAACTTCATCAAATCAGGCATTTCATTACAGCATCCTGCAAGTATAGAAAACTGATTGTCTTGTGTCAGCATGGCCCGAATCCAGTTCTTGCATACAAGACATGGTTACTAATGATCTTTGTAAGTAAGCTGAGACTTGATCTTATTTTCTCCGTTTTGCTGCACTAGGAGTTGTAAGTCAGAGCAGCAAATAGAAAGAGTTTATTACAGCTTATCATATAGTTTGGTCAACAAAACGGTCAATCAATAATAAACCAGAAATTAATAATTAATTGTACTTGCAATTTGCACAGCAGTTGATATCTCACGACAAGGCGAAGTCTGAGATAAGGAATTATTATCAGCAAATTATAGAAGGGAGCTGCAGTTTTGGGCTTCTCCCTGCACCATCAGCACTGGTCAGAAAAGGATGGTACAGGGAGCTAGAAACCTCTTCTGTTTTCTGCTTTACCTGGAAGGGCCTGAGTTATCTGACTATGCTACCTAGAGGAATATCTGCACTGCCAGTTAAGTAGTGTATGGGGGGAACCATTTTTTAAGCACAGACTTGCCCCAAATCTGGAGCGCATGCCCAAAACCTTCATTCAGGTACAAACTTAGTCCAGTATATTCCTCACCTTGCAGGGTAAATTCACTGTAAAGAATCAAATCTCTCGTGAATAAGATTAACAGAGGTCTGCTCAACCCCTTCCACAAACCTTTGCATCTCCTTTCTTCTTCACTTCCCAAACTGCAAGAGAGGAAAGGGGGCAGCTGACCAGCTACACTCAAATTCAGAGTGCTCTCCAAGCCCTTCATTTGGCAATTGAGGCATAAATGAACCAAAGCAGGAAAGGAAGATCTGAGCCAGTGCTAAGATAATTTGTCTAAGGCTACACAATGAACCTGGAAGAAGAGGAATAGCCCTGAAATCCTCCCCATTACAGTTCTGTGGAGTCTTCACCACGCAGTCTTGAAACTAAATGAGTAAGTACACTGAAAAGTCACGTTTGAAAAGACAGCTTGTACAATGTAATTGCTCGCATTTTGGGCCAGGGTGAAGATCAGAATTGGAGCCAACCCAAGGAGCAAGATAAATGAAATGGAAGCATGCTTTTTTTTGCATGTGAACAGTTTTCTCTTGAAACAGATAATTATTTGGGAGAACCATCTACTTCTATTCTCAAGCAGAAAAAAATTATATTGTCATGTTGTTCCATTTCCGTGTTATTCTGGTAATGTATTTTAGTGACTGTATGCATTTCTGATTATTCAGAATTGCTTCGCAGAGAGATTGAATTTACATTTTATCTAGACACCAGTCTTACCCAGAAAGATCTTTTTCATTTCAGTGCTAGTTTGAAAATCCATTATTTGGTGTTCATCGTATGCAGGTTTTCATTTCCAGCGAGATTGCTGTGGCAGAAGAAATATAGACAAACTCAATGGCTTCACTAAGTATGAGTTTTCTTGTAATATAGAAAAAGCCTTTCTAGTTTCCCTGAGCACTGAGCTTGGAAAATGTGGGCCGGATTCTGGAAAATATGGTTTGTTCTCAGAGAGCAGTTTAGCATCCTCACCTCCTGCTTGGAATCTGCCTCTCTCCTACCTGGGCCCCTCCTGGCTTTCAGAATGGCTAGTATTGGTTCCCCTGAGAAAACAAAATAATTTTGTGTTTAAATCTAGGATTCTGAATCAACTAGAAGTGCTGGTCCTGCAGCTCTTACTCAGTGTAATCTCAGTGTTGAGCGCTGAGTTGCCAGCATTGACCCTCATCGAGTCCTTCAACTAATACTCAAGAGTTAAAGTTGTTTCAAATACAAAATTTTCTTCCTGTAAGGAAGTTCAGCATTAGTCAGTTCCAGTGGTCATGAGGGAAAACCAGTCCTCATTATACTGTTAAACCATCTAGTCCAAGTCAGGAAAAGTCGCTGTTCCACTATCTCTCTAGGGAGCCCAAAATATTTATCTATGACCTGGTGCCTTTGTCTGGTTTGGAGTTTGGGTAATACCTAGCACAGTGCTGCTTTGGTCCAGGTCAGGGGCCCTTTGTTGTTCCCAGAGTGCAAATACTTGTAGTCACGGTGAAATTTGAAAGAGTACCTGGACAAAACTGGAACGGCCGGTTGAAATGCTGCTCATGGAGAATATTATGAAAGCTTCTGATTTAGAAGTGTCAGCGTGAGAGCATAGATATTTCAATTTGAATGTAAGTGATATAACTTTCTGTCAACTGTTCTATTTGAAACAGACCTTTAAATTAAATCAACAATAAATAAGAATTTTAAGTTTATTTAGATTTTCTTTATTGAGATTTTCTCATTTGTAACAGTAATTTCTCACTGCTGTTGAAAGTGATGCTTTTCCAGTAATGTTATGATTTTGACAAAATCATGTATTTCTGGATTTTGCTTTGAGAAGAAAATGTCAATCGTTTGTATTACACAACAATATTAATTGGTGACCGATTGTACAACACTCTGGCTCATTTTGGAGACCACAACTAGTGTTGCTGTTAAGCATTTTAATAGTGAACTAAGGAGGAAAGAGAGAATAATCAGGAGCTGATGCAAATGGCAAAGAGGGTGAGGAGAAAAGGTGCAACATGGAAAGAGGGAGGGAAATACGGAGGTCAAAATATGCAGAACTAGGAGTTAATTGTCATATTCCACTGAAAAATACTGAATTTTTATAACAAGGCACTGAGCAGATAAATCACCTTGATAACATTTACTGTATATAGATTGTTGTTTCTGATCATTGTGCCAGCTTCCTGTTAGCATCAGCAAGATGACTGATGTAGACTTCAGGGAATACAAGAAGCACACAAGTAGCTGGGCCATACGCTGTAATTCCCAGGGGAATGCAGTCCTCTCTTCATATTGGGATTGGCACTTACAGGCTGGAAACTAGAGGGGGAAAAATCCTGAAGCACAGCAATAGAAGTGAGCTGCCATTAACTGGTCCCGCCTGATCTCTGTTCTTAATACAAAAGGTTTCTTAACGGCAATGAAAAAAAAAAACCTGTTCAAAATGTGTAAACCCCACAGAGGGTCTGAGCCATAGTTACTTGCCCCTTTTGGAAGGCGCAGGCATACAGCAGTGTTTCACAGCATTTCACTGCAATGTTGTCTTCAGGCTTAATCTGGTAGTGAAATGCTTAAGCAAATAGTTACAAGAAAATGAGTTCTTAGGGCAGCTCCAATGTCACCCACATGTGCAAGATAAGGTTAGCAACTGCTCTCCTTTTTAAGTGAAGACATTCTGCAGCTCAAATATGAAGTTAAATTGTGAATGTTTCAGCACAGGCTATAAGTACTTATATTTACACAAAGATAATGTACTATTTTGAAATACATGTCTTCCTACTGGCTTTTTTCTTTTTTTTTTTTTTATTTTTCCCCCCAAAAAGGGTCCCTTTTATACTTCCAGTCCTTCTGCTTTTCCCGGTTGTGGGCACTTGCTGACAAGGAATGAAATCTATCGCTCTCTCTTTCCAGAAATGCCTCCCCGCTTCTCTCTACTCTTGACAACAACAGCACAGAAGAGTGCAGCCTTAAAACAAAATTTTCTACAGCGTGTCATGTTGCTGCTGAAATTTAATGATATTCAGGGCTAGGAGAAAAGAGCAGCTGCCCTCCAGGTGGTGTTCCATAAATGCTCCCCAGAACCCAGCAGGAAGCTGTATAAGTTCAATTCAGTGAAGCAAATTCAATCATTTGCCCCTTTGTAAATGGAGCATAAGCAAAAAAAAAAAAATATTTTTTTCTTTGAAGGATCCTAACACAACAACTACATGTACCTAAAACCTCAGAAACACTTTTTTTTGCTGGCATTGCTTATATTTCAGCTAAACTCAATAGGATCTTACAAGCAGCAATTTCACTTTAGAGCACTGTGGAAAAGGTATAAGAAATTCCCATAAATATCCAATATTTGTTTCACGCAGAACTCGACAATTAGTGATGACTAAAATGCTATAAGGTTAAGAAGTTGTCTTCGTAATGCCTTTTTATAAACATTAAACAGCTTTTCCAAGGAATTAACTTTTTGTGACAAACCTAATTAGTGCAGCATTATTTGATTAAGTATGAACACTGTGGTGGATTTTTGGTTCAGGTTATTATTGTTTTGTTATAAACTCTACCTACAAATTAGAAGTACAATAGTAAATCTTTTGAGCCACAGCTTCTTTTAATACTAATTATTGTGTTAGTGCCTAAGATTCACAATTATCCTTCGCAGCCACCATCAAAATTTACAACTGGCTTTACTAATACATTATTCAAAATTATATGCAACCATCTTGTTATGGTAGTCTGCCTGGACTGTTTGCTAGATATAAGTGAATGACAGTATTTTTACCTTAAAATGTTTTAGCAGGTTTGAACTCCACCTTGTAAACAACATGAAAGTGAATGTTTTTCCTCTAATTTGCTGAACACTTGGCCTGATCTGCTTTTTATCTTAAACAGGTATGAAATATATATATATATATAAAACTAAAAAAATATACAGCTTTGATTTGAAGATAGGAATTTAGCAACTGATTAATACATTATCTCTTGTGGCACTTTGAGGGGGAAAATTGCAGAGCTGAAATTCTGTGTACTGGAAACCTGAATTTCACAGTGCATTTTCTGTTAGTAACGTTTTAGAAAGGCTTTCAAATTCACCAAATATATATATGGAGGGGAAGCAGCTGGATTAACCTGATATCAAATTAATGATCCACTTTCAAAGAGTGCTTTTAGGAAGGAAGAAGGCCTGGTTTCATATCATGAAAGGCCATTCAAGGTCTCAAAACCTGGTTTTGGTATTTTCCGAATGGCACTGCATTAAGATGGCAAACCACAAAATCTGCAGTCCAGTTCTTGAAACTGTGTTTTCTTTATGGACTATTATACTGTCAAAACTCTACTTTTATAAGGTGCCCAAGTATGAATTTATACAACAATAAAATTTCTAAAGAAGCCATAAATGTCTAAGGGATAAGTAATGATTGTTATCACAAAAGTATGCATACCAGAGCATGTATTTAACCAATACGCTCACTTTCCTTTACCAAATCAATAGTCATATATTTTCACAGCCCTTTTTTTCACACTGCGCTATTTTCCAATAACATTAACTCTGCTAGCCAAAGGACAAGACGCCAAATTCAAACTATCACAGGGTATGTACAGAATGCCAAATTGCTTGCTGAGCTCTAGTTCTCGCTGAGGCCCAGGCTCCCCCACCGTACCCAGAGAGAGCAACCAGCAACCCCAGCAAAGTGGGAGGATGGAGTGAGTGGTTCAGACTGAGCTTCCCATTGCCATCATCTGAAGCCAAGTGCCTTAGTAATCCACGTCCCCGTTCAGCCTGAGTCACAAAGATGGTACAAGATGACATCATTGGATGCTCTGACTTATTTGTGTAGGCTGGAGCACGCATGTATGGAGGAGTCGCATAGCCCCATCCTGCACAACGATAGGGATGCTGCAGTAAAAAGATGTCAGACACAGGGATGCTTTCATTAACTCTGTTGCAATAATGCTCACCTGGGGTTGTAACAACTTTAGTCCATTTGATGGAGAGGGAGTTCCAACCCTTACTCTGAAGTTCCTTACCTTTTTTTCCCCAGTTTATTTCCTATTCATGTGTTGAGTACACATGAGCATACACTACCTTTGGTTGGGGTTTTTTTAGGAATTCCCTTTTGCGAAGCACACAGAAAAGTGCCAACTAGTGGAAATGCTATTCAGCTTAAAATTGCTTCTGTAGCTGTTGGACCATAGGGTTTCCCTTTCCTCTGATGCTGGGAAAACAGCTGTGTTTCTTAAAAGAATATTTCTGAAGCTGCCAGAGAAATCACAGGTTTTCTAAATTAAATGGAAAATATTTCTCCAATTAGCTGAGAATACTAAGAACTGTTTGAGCATTAAAGCTATGAACTGATAACTTTGATACAAAATTCATGATTATCGGGCCAAATATTCTTCTCTTACAAATTGTTTTCTTAGAAGATGAACAGCACGTACAAGGAGCAGGAATAAGTATTTGATAGGATCTGTACGTCTTTGCTTATGAAATTGAGAAGCCATCATAATCCCCATTGAAAAAAACTCTGCAGTTCATTATCCGGCCCCCTAAATTTTCCATCTTTGTTGCATAAAAACAGATACACGTTTGTAGAGATATCTCCAGTTTGAGTCTTCCTGTAATAGGAAGAAGCCAGAACAGTTTAACATAATAATGTAGTCTGAATACAAAGATGTGACCTGTGGCTCTGTCTGTGTAGCTGTGTTGTTTTCTGTGGAACGCTTCCTAATTTAAACAATTTTTCAGGAAAATACAGTGTTTCGAGTGGTTTGGGGTTTTTTTCTGTGTTATCTAGGAAAGCATATGCTCAAAAATAGGTATTTTGAGGTATATAGGTATATCCCATACCAAAAGAAGTATAGGAAAGTGACCGTCTTTTGAAAAGCTTTTTAAAACTCTGAAAGCTAAGCATGAAAAGTAGAATTGGTCAAGAAATATTATTTTCTGAACCAAAAATTGGATAAATGTTAGCTTTTGAGGCTGAATTTGTGATTCAGCCCGGAAACATTCCCCTTATCTGCAATTTTTTAGCATTTGCTAGCATTTTTTTGCTTATATGGCATTCCTGACTGAATTGCATACCATTCAGACTCTCTGGGATAGTCGAGTGATCATTTTTTATACTACTTGACTGCGTGACTAAAGCTGCAGTTGGACATTTGTGGGTAAAATACACAATTTTTTTTTTTTTTTTTTGTGAAGCAACTTTGCATTGGTTAATAGACTTTAATAGAAAGTGCTTAATTTCTCATTTTTTCCTCCTCCCATGAAAATCCTTCATTCTGCTACTCCCAGCAGTGGTGCAGGATATGGAAACAGTGTGTGAAAAGCAAGGGACTATTTATATCAACACCTCTACAAGCAACTCTTTAAACCAGTGTGCAGAGCTAAGTACGCCTCTCTTTTGACCTTATGCACCATGCGCTGGCTTGCTCAGCCTTATCTGCAATCAGATTGCCTGACCCTCCACATCCTGATGGGTCACAGATATTTCCTTCCACATGGGATCTGCAGGGTACTTCTAATTCTAGAAGCTAAACCACATTTTTTTCCCCAGTGGTTTTCAACAATGAAGTTGTATTGATATAGCTTTTTTTTTTTCCAAATCAGTCTACTCTATTTTTTTTCCCAATGACTTTATTGCTATTTGACAGTCTAAAAAGAATTATTAAGCTTATCTTATTTTCTTAGTTTTTACTGCAAATGTTTTCCTGTTTTGCTTACTATTTATTAAAAGGTTGCATGAAACCAAATATATTTTACACTAAATAAGAGTTCTGAATAATTGATATGTTAAAAACGTCACCTAAAATTCTTACAAAATTCTAAGCAAAGAAATGTCATATTGTTTGTCTGAAACAATCCAGTTTCAATGTAACTTGTCTGAATTCCTCTGTTGATTTTAGAAATGACTCATACCTGGTTACGTTTGCCGATATTCTCTTCCTGAAGTTGATCAGACTACAGATCCCACACTTTTTGGATTCCAGTCTCAAGACGAATCATAAACAGAGAAAAATCTCATTGCATTTGGGAAGTGAACATTGCAGGAGATCTGTTTGCCTTTTGCACCATTTTATTATATAATCCATTGCATCCTTTGTCGCACCTAGCAAATCAAAATGCCATTAAATGACCTCTTAATATGGGGTTTTTTCCCATTTTTTTAAAAATTGAATTTATGGAGCAGGGTGCAGATAGTAGGTTGAGAGGGCAGTAGTAAGAGAGGATGAAATGCTAGTCCCTGTGAAATCAGTGGCTAAGATTGATTTACACAAACAGGAGCTCAAGCAGGAACAGGAGACGAGAAAACATGAGCGTGGTAGCTACCATCTCCTGAGATCTCTGCGGATGCATGCTGCTCTCATGAGATCTTACTGCAATCCACACAATGACTAAGGGCTTCTTGGTCTGAAACCTGAGCAAATGTTGAATGCCCTGTTCCTCCACCACCTGCCGTAAGTAGGTGGTGTTGCTCCTGTGCCAGAGGCTGTGGTAATGAAGGGTTCGTCCCAGCCACTGTCCAAGCTGCCAGACCTTGGCTTTCTGCACAGTCAGTGGAGAGAGAACGCGGCCATGTCCCTTATGGTAGAGGTTCTGACTAATTTAGAAGAACAGATAAAGATACACAAATCCAGAGATTCAAATATGTCCCTTCCTTTTAGAAACAGTGGTTTGGTTTGAATTTTTGTACCTTTTCTGTAGCACCAGATCTCTAAGTATAGAGAATAATTACACTCCTGAGCCTCTCTTGCGAGGAGGATAACACCCAGTTACATGCTGTGCAGCTCATTTCCAACCGTAATGTAGAAACAGAGTGGACAGGCTCATTTTCACCTGTGAGCTACAAGGTAAGTACCAAGGAGTTCCAGGTTTTCAGGTGGTAGAAAATATTTTGTTTTTTAAAATACGACACCGTGACTTAATCTGTAAACAAAACAAATCTCCAATACTGAATTTTCCTATTAAAAACATCAGTTAACAATTCAAGTGTCTTCTCTCTGATTTTAAAAAGAGTTTCTGAAGCCAGTAGGACATATATTTTTGATAGATAGAAAACTATGGATTCACAAATAGAGATTTTGTACATATATCTAAGTATGTACTCAGTAAAGGCATTTATATCCAAATCTACTATTTTTCTAAATGTCAGCTGAGAGGGATTTTTTTTTATATCTAGGTTATAAATTCCTGAAATTAGGGGTTCATGATATGGAATTGTTTAGAAACCTTTATTTATAGCAGCACTAGCAGATGCTGAAATAATGAACACTAGCCTGTAAGCTGTTCTTATTCTGGTATTCCAATCATTCATACCAATTTTTATTATGAGCCCGCTAATGCAATGTAATGTACAGTGTCTCTGCCACACAATCGACACACACGTTTTTCATGTGTGTATGCCTTCTCTTGTGAGTAGAGCTCTGTAATTGAAAGCATTTTATCAGCTCTGGAGTAAAAGACATCAGGGGTGGGAGGGAAGGGATTTAGGTACACAGCTTTTGTTGATAATGAGAGCTTCACTGTTACCAAATGTTTACTAAAGATAAGAACAAAATATATTTGTGGCATGAACTTCAGATAATATTTTACCTGCTCTTTGAGCAGGTAAGCAAAACA
Organism: Fregata magnificens; assembly: GCA_013389945.1. Lineage (NCBI taxonomy): Eukaryota > Metazoa > Chordata > Aves > Suliformes > Fregatidae > Fregata > Fregata magnificens. The sequence goes on along the minus strand of WAAD01017924.1, from coordinate 108,053 downwards.
AACACTTCGCTCTATCATTTTCAGTAGTGAACTCAGCAATAATTTGCAGAGAGAGAGAAAGAAAGAAAAAAAAAAGAGCAACCTTGACTCTGCTTATACTATGCTAAATGGTGCTATTTAGACAGGGGCTGGGCAGAGCCATACTTCCTCTGGGAATATTTGGAAAAAGACTGTGCAAAGTGCCTGTGATGACAGACATTGCTCCTTTGTGTGTTCTTGACCTGCTTTGGGATGGGTGGGGAAGGAGTCCTACTACTCCCTTTTTCCTGTCCATCCTCTTTCTGAGTGTGTTTCCTTGGAGGTGCCAAACCCTGACTCCTCTCTTTGCTCAGCTGGGCTCTCAAGTCCTTTCTTTATTCTGTGCATCCATGACAAACATACACCATCTAAATACAAGCATTATTTAGCCCCCTAATTCTGACACTACCTAAGACAGTCCTTTAACAAATACTGCAGTCTCCGGTCACTGTGTGTTTCCAGGGAATGCCCTGACAGCTGTAAAGCCTCCGTGTCTCAGGTACCTTCACAGGTGGGTGAATATCAGACATGAGAGCCTTTTTCCCATGGAGGCAGAAGGGCTAATTTATCATTGCCCTAACACCATCTATGCTGGCACAGAGTACTCATAGACCAGGTTTTGGGGGCACCCTGGCTTGCTCTGAAGCCGGCTTGCTGTTTGAGCTGCTCACAGCCTGCCCCAGCTAGTCAGGGACCACATTGCTGGTGTGTCCATGAATATCAGTGTGGGGGCTTGTCTCTTCTTTTGTGCCATGCCAGCATCTGATTTAGAGATAACTGTGATCCGTAAAATCTAGTTTCTAAATTTGGTCTAGTACTTACAGTAGCCCTTTGGGAACATGGTAAAACCACCAGTGATGAACTTCTCTGCCACTTAAGCCTCTGGGGACCCTTACCTCCGTGTTAGCTGCAGAGGGTCTTCTGCATCCGGCTGACATAGCTGCCGGGGCCTTGCGCTGGGCAGACTTGTTTACTCAAGCATTTCCCTGATTATTCACATGACAGTGATAAGGAGTGTATTTGTTGGCAAACAGGTGTAACTCATCAATAATGGTAGCAGGAGGTCATTTGATGACATACTTGGACACACTGTGTGTTTGTTTAGTTTTAAAAGTACTCATCTGTCAGGGGAAGGGCAGCTAAAGACGCATGCTGCATAAATCAGAGAAAAGCCAGTTCAGCACATCCCAAAATCTGACGGGTGCTTTTTGGTGCTCGTACTGGCCATCACAGTTAGGCACCTTCCCAATTACCAGCTGTGTCGGTTTGGTCTGGAAATGGGCTTTGCTCCGCTGTCCTGAGGTTAGTGCAGGTGTGGCTCCTTGCCCAGGGTACGGGGCAGGGGGGACACCCAGCTGCTGCCAGTGCCGCGCACCCCTGGGCTGTGCGATGCAGCTGTCTGGGGGCACCACGGGCTGCACCTGGAGCCAGCAGAGTCTGGAGATGATGGGGTGAATGCCATGGCCCGTCGGAGGTGTTCAACACCTCGGAGCTGGGCTGGGTTCAAACCTGTGTTTTCTCGGAGTTGTTTCTGTGGGCAGATAGGTTAGACTGTTTCTCTACAGGGTATGAAAACAACAAATTCATTATGGATGGTGGTGTCCCATCAGCTATTCCAGAACTGTGCCTCTGTAATGGCATCAGTTGGATCTATGATAAAAACAAGCTCTTTAGACCGTTACACCCTTTCCAGATAAGTTGTATTTGGTCTGCTTCCAAAATGCTAGTGTGATTGCGATGGAGCAGGCAACTCTTACTCCTCAGGGCTGATAGAAGGTACCAGATTTTGCCTTGCCATAGTACAAAATCCTACTTATTTTCATTCTGTGGCCAAAAAGCATTATGGCTTTGCCCATGTATGACATTTTTCTCGTGTATACTGACAGTCGAGTCCCACTCTGGTTCTGTAGGCAGCTGCATATTTAGGATGCTCTTTCTGTTAAATGCCATTACACACCCTCTCTTCCACATCAGGTTTATGCAAAACCTGTACGATCCTGAAATATCCTTTGGAGACCAAGCCCAGCGCTGGCATTTGCAGAACTAAAGAGGCTATCACAATGGTAACATTTGTTTTAATCTTGCCTTTCTATATAATAAGCAACCGAGTCCTTCAGATTGAATACTAGAGGTTCTTGTTTTGTTTTTTGTCAATGCATTATTCTCCTTCTGTATGAATATGTATTATTGTAGGGCTGTGATGAGGATAATGAGATACTAGCACTGATTTATTTACAGTATATACATGTGTGTGTTTGTACCTGCATATATGTGAAGGAAGGCCATGGAAACATTTTTATATTGGTGCTGTTTAAAAACAACAATGCAAAAATAATCAAGCAATTGAAAAGGGCATGTGCGTGCAAGACGAGAGAAAAAAAAAGCACCAAGTTACATTTTTGGTCAGTATCTATTTTTAGCATTTCCCACTGTAGTTTGTTATGTCAGTTGTTCTACATTGGGGACAGAAAGAAATTATCTTACTGTGTGATTATCTTGAAAGGATGGATGTACATGAAATTTAAGGTTGGCGAGTCTGTATCAAGATACAGTCATGTTTAGTATTTGATTTTAAAGATATCATTTTAGTATTCTTTCTCCCCAAATTCCACTCTCCGTTCCTCCTGCCCCTCTCCAGTTCTAGAGAAATGTAACCCTACTATACCTAAGTATATTAAATCTGCATAGAAGAAAGAGTATTTCACAATTTGAGACATTTTTCAGTAGAAGTAAATTGGAATAGGTTATAATTAAAATGTGCAATAACAGAACCTTGAAGGAAATACTTAACTATTTGTGCTGCCTTCTCTAAAAGGAAGATACCATTTTGCTTAAATAATTATTTTTTAAAATTCATTTTTTCAAAGAAGCTGTCAAGCTTCCTATCAAAGTTAAAATTGCTGCAAAAAAAGTTTTGACTGATGTTCATTTGTGTCTTTCAAGCTTTTAACTGTGTATTTAAGAAGCCCTCTTCAGGACATGCAATTATATAAACATGCACACGTATATACGTACAGAGAGAGGGAGAAAGAAAGAGGGAGAGGGAGGGAGCATCAGTAACCGACTCCATTCAGATTTGTCAAGAAGATTATATTCTTTTCTTACTCAGGAAGTCCATAAATGTGCGCAGAATAATTAACAGAGCTGCAGTAAGCAATTCACCATTGATTCCCAATGGGGTAAGCCAGCATCTCTTTTTCTCCACTAGGGCAGGGTCACAAACTCACTGCCATTCGTTCGCTCACTTACTCGTGGGAGGGAAACCCAGGGTCCAAACTGCCAGCGCTGAGATGTATGTTTGACACAGTTGTTTTAGCTGAGAGAGACCGGCAGCCGAGGAAAGGAAAAGGCTGCAAGCCTGGAACAAAATTAGTGTATTTAAGTGTTTAATCTTTTCTACTTGTGGATTTTGTCATCAAATTTTATAAACTCTTCCTAAGCTTGTGACCTTGAAGGGGTTTCCCTCCTTCATCTTCTTGTTTTGGAAAACAATTTAAAAAAAAACCCCAAAAAACATTGATGGACTACCCTGCCAGATGTTTACTTCATTGTTTTTCTCACGGTCCTACTGATCACCTGAATTTAAATGATTGGCACTATACTTTTAATGTGAAAGCAGATAGTGCATACATTAAGTAGAGCAATTAGCATACTTCTGACAACCACTTGCCTCTTCCTTGCTCAGTCCTTGCATATGCATGTTTGTGCACCTTGCAGCAACAGACGGTTTGTCAGAGAGTCGTGATGAAGCCAGGAAATTACAAGCAATGACGAAAATTTGAGGGGGAAAAAGATGAACAGGAAGTCACAAACAACAAAAAAACCAAAAAGGATTGTAATGTAGAAATACATGGATATTGTAATTTGAACCACACCAAATAAACTGCTTGGATTTGTTGTCATTTTCCCATTCTTTCTCTTGGAGGAAATTTACAGGGTAAAATCAGCAGCTTTCCTATCACACTTCTCTGAAGTGCAGTTCAAATTCTCTTAAATTCTCTCGTCGTGAGCTGTAATTAGAAAATGAACCAGGACAGTGCAGACATCCTGCTTGGTAACTGCACAGTCAATACAAAATTCTTTTTAATAAGGGGAGGTTCTGTAACTGCCCCCAGCCCTAAACAAACCTCCGGGATACTATTGCCAAGTTCATTCAAGTTCATGAAACTCAACAGTACCACAGCTGAGGAGAAAACCTTATCACTCATCAAATGTGTGCACAGACCCAAAGCATTTGCTCTGAAGAGTCAGCTGTGATGTCTCAGTTGGTTGTGCATGAAGTGTGTGTTATCATTTTCTTTGTTTAGCAAATATAATGGCTGGAATAGATGGCTTTATTTACGATGTGCAGGGATTAAATTTTTCTTCCTCTTGAGACCTAATTTAAAGGTCTGTTTTTCTCTCAGTTCTCCATTTACTCATGTTTTGAACAGCAAATTGAAGAACTGTTATGTTAATGCATGAAATTCCTAATCTTGAATTAAACTCTACTCCTCATTGCTGCTTTGCTCACATAGTAACCAAGGGGAGACTAAAGAGTGGGAATGAATTCAGGATCTCTGTCCTGCTGTTGTTGGAACAGAAAACACCGCGGAGGTAATTCGCTCGGTCCCACCTTGCTAATGCAGGGCTCTCTAGCAGCTGATCACTCTCCAAGGAGGCTGTTTACTTGCCCTTGGATGGCATAGATATGAGATAAAAACAAGAGAAAACACAAGTTACAATTGTAATTCCCTTGACTTCTTTACCCACAGAAGACATTATTTGCTGGCTGGAACTTATTTTCATTAACGGCTTTTGTGTTTGAGGAAGATGCCATCTTGACAGGTTTGGTGACTGACATCTTTCCAGAAGACATACAGTGCTGATCACCAGAGTGCACGTTTCCTTCCTTTCTGGCTAACACGTCAACTATGCTCTGCAAAGGCTCTCTAAGGAGTCATTTGATCTCTGTTCTGATTAAAGGTAAAATTCACTGTTGTGCAAAGAGGGCCCATGCACCAAGACCAGAATTAAATGATACTTAAATATCTAGTCTTCTATGAGTGATAAATTTCACTTTTGGTCCTTATATTCCATTGAGGCAACCAACAGGGATGACATAATTCACCACTGCTAGGTTTTTTCAGATGTAGTTTTAAACCCAGAAACCCAGTTCCAAATTTCTTTTGCAGCCACTACATTGTCCAATACAAAAACGTGCCATGGAAAGTATGATGAAACAAATTTGGAAGACTAAACTGAAATTATCTATTTACAAAACACTGGTCCAACTCTTCAGAAAAACACTGTGATTTGCAAAGGCTAAAGCCAGTTAATTTCTTCTTTCTCAGTGAAACAGAAATATGTCTCAGTTTATAATGAAAGAAATCTAACTTCTCCATTGAGAATATTCCTAGTATTCATGGGGAAGATTCTCTTTTCTTGTAGGTATTTGTCCAGAAATCTTAGGAAACAGCAGAAAGAGTCAACTACAATACGATCTACAATCATCAGCATGACTTATAACAGCTCTGATTCTAAATTAAAAATCTTTCTGCAAGAAAAGCTGTTAAATTCTGATTCATATTGGCCCTTTTCTCTCCATACCTTATTCCTGTAACATTTTGGGGAATGTTTTAGGAAGAAAAGCATTTTCTCAGGAAAGAGGTAAACTTCTATGGGCTGTGCTTAAGTAGAAAAGGTATGATGGAGAATAACATAGCAACAGATTGTACTTTGTACTATGATTACATCTTTCATCTGATGACTTTAAAGTGGCAGTCTAATAGTTAATCTCTATGTTGCTTTTTTGAGACAGATTGTATTTATTAAAACTACCTCACCCACTTCTAGGATCCAGGACAGGTAACTTCAGCTGTATAACAGTACATAGAAACAAAGCCCAGTATTTTAAAGTAATGAAAAAAATGGATGACATAAAATTGAAACTTCAGGACAAATTTACAGAAGTAGAATATAACTACATGAATTGGAAACTGGCTGAAACATTGGTGTTAACACCAACTCTTGTGAAATGTCATGAAATATTTAATAACAAGTTGCTGGCCCAAGGGAAGCAATCCCAGGACAAGTGCCTAGTCTTATGTTTCATTTAAAAAAAAAAAANACTCGTTCCTGCTGTCTCTGAACCTGTTTATGCAAGGAAATGGATTGGAATAGCTCTAGTGGAATAAATTAGTCAGCAGTAGTTACTTTGGAATACCTCCTTTCACGGGCAATGTGTTTTAGAATAGAAATTATTTTATTCAGGAATAATTGTTACATTCACAACATTCATCAAGTGATAAAGAAAAAGAAAAAAAAAAAAAAAAGAGCCTGTAATCCAAAATAGAATGTCCACAGATGAAATTACAACAAAGTATTCCAAATAGGTAGTGTAACATAAAGTATTGCGCAACAGTTATTCTGGCCAGTGCCATTATTGGAAAGAAGTCCCCAAAATATGCTGTAGAACAGGCAATGCAGATGCTGCAGCCAATGTAGCTGTATAAATTATATTGACTCTCAGGATTTAACTAAATGTTCACATCATCTTTGGTTCTCAGAGGTTGTGTGCCAGAAAGCCTGTTTTAGTATTATCTGTTCTAATACAAGATACTACATCTATATACAACCCTTTTATTGCCAATGGTCTGACACCATTACAGCTACAGCAAATTATTACTAAAGGGTTAAATGCAGAGAGACTTAACTCACCACGAAAATTGTCACGTGCTTGACAGTCCTTCAGAGTATGCTGTAATCCAGAATAATGCTTCATTGTAAGAGCAATAATTCCTAGTCTGCAAATCTTTCTCAAAAAGTTAGTGATGACTGAAGTAAATAAAAAGAAGTGAGGTTCATAGATATCTTAACTCCACTATTTAGGTACAAACCAATTTTTTTCATGTCTTAGACAAAGATCTCACTTTCTAAAAGTGTAACTTTGAGGTAACTAATTGAAATCGATCTTAATTGAATTTTTTTTCTGGTGCCTGTGAGTAGTTTTAGATACATACACACCTTAAAAAAGTCTACTGCAAAATCATGCCTCTCCACTGAAGAAAGCCACCCCTTGTGTGCAGCTCAGACTGTCTTACGTGCAAGAGTAGAAGGTGGCATAAGCTTGCGTGAGCACTGAGTGTGCATAGACTGTGGAATGATAGGTATACATGTAACTGTCAGCATTCAAAGAAATCACTTAGCTTTATACACCCTACTTTAATCTTCTTCCTGCTGCTGTTAAGACACAAATTCTCTGCCATCCTATTTTTAATACAGAATCATGATCCCTTATTTTGCTTACCCTGATAGTCACTTTAGATGCTTCAGATGTGTGCTGTACCAGAATGCTATTGCTTTACTTGGGCATTACAGAAAACTGCTGTTAGCATTTTCACTTTTGGAAAAAAGCCTCTGGAGTCTTCAATAGCCACAAGAAACCACGATCTCAGTTTTATGTCTCGTGAAGGTGATAGCTCCAGCAGCACTTTGACTCTTGCTATGGTGCTCCAAATTGACTCAAAAAACTTGTTTTCCTGAAGTCCTGACCCGTTGTTCTCACATTCTGAAGAAGTTTTAAAGAGCCATTTTAGTGCAATTTTGAATTACATCAAAACAGAAAAGCTGACTGACTACTTTCCTTTTAGTTCTCTAGGTCTCTTGGTCCATATAGACCTGAAAGCGCTCAGCAGCTTCAAGAAGGGAACTGTGCAAACTACACAAAGAAAATGCTCACAGCAGTGTGGGAAACAAGCGGAGAATATTTAGCTCAGATCTTACAAGGCAAGTCTTAACATGATACCAATCTGAGTGCGAAATAGTCTCTTAATAGAATCGATTAAACTTCTATCATCTCATTTATAATTAAACATCACAAAGCATCTAGGAGTATACTATCAAGGATAGTCCTTCATTGGAAAGGGATGAATTAGTTGAGGCAAGAAAATAATGTTCCAGTAGAAAGTGCTTGACTTCTGAGAATATCTTTCAATTATTTGAGAGATTTACAATATAAATGTCTCCATCTGAATAGTTACTGAGGGTTTGTTAACAGTCAGTAGAAAGAAGTAGATGCTTCTGGGATATTATTCATCAAACACTAAACTTGTTGTGCTAAAGTAAATATCTAAAATACATTGGATGATTTGTGTCCGATAAGTGACTCTATCTCTTGAGCATTGTGTTGAGTTTATGTGGCAAGGTTTTGGTAGTGGAGGGCATCATCACTAAAGTTCAGCAAAAACTAAAATTCACTCTAAATAGTGAAGTTTAGTAAGACTAACCTCACCTGTTGTGCCTACCAACTTTGTAGGTATATGGAAGGTGGGAAAGTCTACCCCTTCTCTATTACCTGCAAAGGAGACAGGCACAACTGGAATTTAGATATTGTAGGAACTTTGCCCACCTGAATGAGAACAGATGTGGCCCCCTCTCGTTGGCTGGGGAACCTATCAGAGCTCTTAGCTGCTGCATGCTGCAGAAGGAATGGAGCCGTTGATTTGTTCAACCTACACATGGATGAGTTTCAGGATGAAGTTTTTCCTCGCACTGTCCCAAAAGAGATGACGCTTTTAAAAACTTTTAAAATACATCTCCATGTATGCTATACGCATAATCAAAAAGCAAGTGCAAAATAAACAAAATAGATCATTTCATGTGCATTGCTATCTTTTTGTATCTTCTGTTTACCCATAGTAGTCACTGTGTTTGCCTCAAGACTGTTAGATAATTTTAATCCTGTTTCCAGTGACATAAAACACGAATAATTCAATTGTTCAATTTCAGTGATTTGAACAATAAACAATGACATGTAAATAATTTTATGAAAGAAAAAATTCATAACACTTGATAATTTTGTCAAATATTTTTCAGAAAATGTTCTTAAAGTATTTTTTTTCCTTTTTGTATTGAATCTATTCAAATGAAACATGCCTGACATTTTTTGAGAGAGGCCTTTGTATGTTTGGGTTTTTTTCCATTTTTTGTACTCTCTTTGTACTGTTGAACATCTATCTAAAACTTTCTTAACTTGCAGTGGGGTATGAAATGAAGAAAGAAATAAAATTCTATCTGAAAATCTCTAACTTTTAGAATTCCATTAATTTTTGGAAAGATAGTTTGGCCAGTTTACAGTGTTTGGTTTTGTTTTGTTTCTTTTCCATAACTTTTTGTAAGCAAAGGAAGCATGTGAACAGCTGAGAGTGGTTAAAGAAAATAAAAATGAGAAGTGAGGTGGGAGAACCTGGCCACAACTTAACACAGTTGGATACAGTTCCTTGATGGCAACCTAAGAGTAATAAATGAAAAGGAAAAAACAAAAGGGAAAAAGTGTATGACAATTTAAATCTCTTTGAACTTCAAATCAACTTGTGAAAAGGAGCAAATTCATCCTGAAAGTACAGATCCACAGAGGTCAGTTATTCAGCACTATTTTGCAGAAGAGAGCGTGATGTTGATGCAAGTACAGTTTTGCTGACTGTGGCAAAACACTACTCAGTTCAGTGTTTCACTGATGAGGCCAGGTTTAAATTTAGCTTTAGGGCCTTCACAAGGATTATTAGGAGGACAAAGCCTCCGGGCATTTTCGAGGTCATCACTGGCCATTTTGCACAACTGCCTGTTCACTATTGCAGACGATAAGTGTCTCTTCACAGGTAGTTACTTCTTGTTTGCCATCTTGGAAGAGAACATGCTCAAACAAGCAAACCACTACTAACTTCTTTGCTTGGGGGAGGCGTCTGGAAAATCTGCTCTCTTCACTGACTTCATACTTCTCTGGGGTGGTATTGCATTACTGGAGAAATGCTTGGGGGAAGCTCACACAACGGTGACGATCTACAGGATGGAAAACTGCTGTGGGGTCTGTTTAAAAACAACACAAACTTGTATGTTTTAAGTTAATTATCTGCTGAATGCCCATCAGAGTTTGGTTATTAAGTGCATTCAGAGCATAATTGCAATCCTGATTAATTCACTATTTTCCCTTTTGCAGGTCACAGTAAGCACCGACACATTTTTATCATCTGCAATTAGTGAAGTGAATGGGGTTTTGAGTGTGACTTCTACATTTGTCTGTTATAGTTGTCTAATTTCATACACCTATTCATAGAGTTTAGTTACTGTGAAAAGAAAATATAATTAGTGCTATTTTCACCGATGGGAAGGAGAAATGGCCTTATTACAAAAAGGCCAAGTACATTTATCTACCAGGTGAAAAACATTCCGCATCTTAAAGGATGGATTTTTTTAAGCACAGGATTTCCTACTGGTCTTCCCTATTGGGGGCAGAAGGGATATATGTGTGTGTGTGTTGCTTTGTGACATTTTTAAGTTGAAATTTTTATATAACTACTTTGCAAGATTCGTTGCTTGCCCTGAATATTCCTTGTGCTAAACCCTTTTTTTTTGGTAATTATTTTGAAAGTGAATGCTGCAGAAAAGAGTTGTAGAAACTCTAGCAGCTAATTTTCTTTTGAAGGGCCATTTCTAAAGAAAAGAGAAAAGTGGTGTATGTAAACTGTCGATCAACTCTAACTCCGCATTGCTAGAAGACCACGTCAAACTCTGTCTCCCTAGGAGACCATTAGCAATAACTTTGCTGAGGCAAAGTGTCTGGAGTTATGGAGTAAGACGTACTCCACCTTAGTAATTTTGAGTAAATTCTGCATCGGTGCCGCTCGGGGCAGGGGCTGTGGTAAGTCACCAATTCAGGATCTCTGCGGCACAAATGGGATTGTAGTTTCTGTCCTGCCCATGTGATGACAAGGCGTGTCTTCCCCACATTGGGATAGGCGTCTGCTGGAGGAAATAATTTTCCACTTTTAGCCACATGCATGAGCACTGCTCCTACATGGATTTGAACAGCCCAAAGGGAAAAGAGAGGGAGTGGCTGGCAGCTTTCAGAGGCTATTTGTGCAAGGGAAAAGCAGGGAAAGAAAAAGACATCAAAGCCGTGATCTTGGAAAGTGATGAACGCTTCCTATAAGGCATTGAAAACCTCTAATTTACAGGTCTCTCTACATGGATGGTTACACACCCATTACAACTCTCTATCAGAGTTGATGTTAATTAATGTCGAATTATGTTTGTAAGATTTGCAATAGTTGCGATATTTCTCATTTGCCAGTAGGAAACTGAGGCCCTGTAAGAATCAGCATAGGATATATAGAAGCATACAGGTCTAAAATCCACACTTCTGTGCACCTCTGGGTGTTTAATAAAAGCCTGTCCCAAATAAGTTACTCACAATTTGTATAGGGTATAGTGCTCTCCTGTAAGGCTGATAGACACAGGGTTCTCCTGTGGGGCCAAGAAGAGCCTCTTTCTATGGGCCTAAGCTACTTCTTTTCTGTTACTTTAATATACAGCCATTGCATATAAAAATGAAATATGATTGAAAAGACTGACTTTGACCTACATATGTTCAACATTTGCCAATACTTAAAGTGTACGGAGAATCAGCTGGAAGAAGGCTATAAAATCAGGTCTCATGAAAAGCCATAGAAAAACATCTAAATACCAAGAAAAAAAATTTCAAACAGGTTTGTTTTTTTTTTTTGTGGGATTTTTTTTCATTGCCAGACTTGGATTGTTTCCATATAAAGTTATCAGAATTGTAACCTGTGTGGAAGTGTCAAAACGCTTTTTATTGCAAGCCTGTTTTATATAAAGCTGTTATATTTTCCACTAATTATGAGAAATTCTGCCTCTGCAAACATGAGGATATGATTAGCTGATGTGAAAGATATAATGCAAGCAAGCAAACACATTAAATTCCTCAAACTGGGTTTAGCATCAGTATTACTTAACACTGGCCATGTGCAAATCAGCTTTCATTTGCCCTTTTCTCACATTTGCACATTTTCTTATTTTTCAGATTAACTTATAAGTTTTTCAAAGTTTCATGTTTTAGTACCTCTAAGCTGTTTAAAACTTTTCTGAAGTTGCACGTGGTGGGGAAAAAACCACGTCACTCTTTGTCTTCCACCGTTGTGTGGTGGCACTGGGTGATGGTGGGGAGTTACGGTTGTGCTCTGTCCCGGAGGTGGATGTTAACAGCACAAACCCTTTACAGGGAAGCGGTATGTCCATGTCCAGTGCAGAGTTAAGACTTGAAGCCTCTACTGTTATTAGGTTCACGACTCCCTGCTACCTTAATCAATACTATAGGATCCCAGGAGACTGCCAAAGTGGCCATTGCTCATTATTAAATTTGATAGATGAATCATGCTACTTAATGTAAACTGGAATGCAATTCTATCAAATGGTTGTATACAGCATACAGGATATGCTGTAGGTTTTGATTCAACATTTTCAAAGTCAACAGGAGTTTATTGGCTGATTTGTCCTTGGATGAAGATTTTCTTCTTATGAATGTTTGCTGTCTAAATCAAAAACTCATGAGCCATACAGAAACATATCTTTGCAAGATTAAGCTTTTCAGGAAAATGTTAATTCTTCACTGCAACACAGGAAATATTTCATATCTAAGATTTATTAGTGGGGGTGGATTTTTTTTCCAAATTATATCATACTTGTCAAATGAAAGATAGCTTTTTTTTTTTCCGCCAGAGGTGTGTTAGATCAATCTGATTTGCTTATACTTCTATTTATTCTGTCTTTATTCTCTTTATTCCATCTTAGCAAAGGCAAATGGTAGGCGCTTAGTCTCTCATTTTGTTTTCAAATAATAACACTTCCAACTGTCCTTCTGAAGAATTCGAATAAAGCTGCGATTCAGTAGCTGCATACTTACCACATTTAACTTTGCCTTCTGCTAAATTATACCGCTAGCCTATAGACATTACCCTTACAAACAGATTTAAGGCCTCTGTTCCTGTATTTCCCACTGAAATCTCAGAAAAGGCTGACTCTTTGTATGGCTGCATTGCCAGTGAAGATGAATGCTGCTTTACATATCTCCAGGTTTCTGGAGAAGGAGGAGGTGAACTGAGAGGAAATGGCAGGGTTTGCTGCTGGGTTAGGTTGTCATTAGGGCAATTAGTTGCAATCCGTGTTACTACCAAAAAGACTCTAGCCAGGTATAAAATCCAAATTGTAAGAAGGTCAGGGTGTCTGTATGTCTTGTGTTTACATTTTACAGTAACAGAGAGTCCCCATAGCCTAAAAACAGTGATAATTTTAAATAAATAAATTAATATTTTAAACTCTATTTTTTTACTATTGAAAAATTCAAGAAGAAAAGAGTAAATTAAAAAAAAAATAAATCCTTACAGCAGTTTACTCATCTTTGTGAAATTAAGATGAGTTCCTGTACAGGCAAGTGGGCAATTTCTGGTATACACCAGGAGGTCACCACACAGCATTTCTGGTACCACCAGATGACAGACATGATAACGTCTGATGACAGACATTCTAATAATTAGCTTTTTCTGTGTCTTTGCAAAACTATCTTTGTAGATTCTTAGTATCTTTTCCTTGCTCGTCTACTTTTTCCCTCATTAACATTTCAATCAACTGTACTTTTCATTGGAAACCAAACTGAGAATGTGGGGAATTAATATTTTTAATGTCTTTTTAATAGTAAAAAAAACATATTCTGAATGACTGTGAGCTGTCTATTGCCTTTTGTTGTTGTTGCTATAATTGAAGTTGCACAGTAAGGTACAGAGATGTACGATTTTCTTCCTCTGAAGGAGCTATGTTTTTTTATTGAGTCTAAGGTAATCAATCTTAAAAGGAAGATCAACACCAAACAGCACTGAGAATTCAAGTACAAGAAACATGAAAACTCATCTGTGGAATGAGTAGGAGATTACAAAGCCAATGGTCAGGAGTCTGAGATTTTAGGTGCAGCATATGGGTGTATTTAAAGAGAGAAATCACAGTCTGCTTTTCATACATGATAATTTTGGTCCCTTTTTTTGTGGTCCTACTTCTCACATAAGATCTGTTCCTAGATTGAGCCCTGGCAAAGCACTTCTCTAACACTTTTAATGATGTGGCTAGGAGGATCATGACCTCCTCTTGGTGCCGTCCAGTGCACATACATCCTTGCTGCCACAGGACCCTGCCTTAAACTCTCACCTTCTGCTTCCAATACTCAGGCCACCTTGTTGGTGAGTATGGCTGCATGGTCTGGTGTCTGCCCACAGGCCAAGTCAGAGACTTCTGGCACACATTCACCGGAGGGTTACAGCTCCAATTGCTTAAAAGCAAGAGCCAAAATACTGGAACTTTCCATTTTGGCAGATTTCATACTTAGCGGGTGTCCTATGCACTTTTTTTTCTGCTCAAAATGAGTTGTGTTAAAGTGAGGGAGATGAAGAAGAGCTCGGACATGATGAGAGCAAGTCTAAATAAATAAATAAGTGTAAATATATACTGTCAAATTAGAAGTTTTTTCAATTCTCTTTTTCATGAAAACTCAAGCTGTTAAAGTAATTTATTCAAATTGACTCAACAGGGGTCTTGGCAAGGTAGGTCAAGGTGGATTTTCTGGTAGAAAAAACTGTTCTGAAAACCTTAGTGGAACAAATCCCCCAGAAAATGAATTACAGTGCTTCCATATTCACATTAGACAACTGAAATACAATGGAGAAGGGACTATGGCACATTTATTAGAGATTGGTGGGCCATCTATTAGTTTCACACCCTACTAATTCAAATGGGTATTTTGCAAAAGAAAAATTTGGATTATTTAAAACAAGTCAGTTATATAAATCTGACAGTAAAGGGAAATGCAGAATCTTGGTTTAATCAGTGAATGCAGTTATCATAACTGCATGCACATAAGATATATAACATATCATATGAACGCTATGAAGGAGGCTGTGGAAACCCTTTATGTTAATTAAATGATTGTAGGACTGTTGGTCAATTTTAAAATAGTAATAGGAATAGCAATTTTCCTTATCTTTGGTAAAAGGTGGCTGACTGAAGGGGTTAAGAATGTAGAAGATACAGTAAAATGCTAAATAAATGTGCTTGGCTGTTCCAGAACAGCTATACAAAGAATATGATGAGTGGTAAATAAAACGAAGTACGGGGTCCTTAAGGAGCATGTGGAATTCATTGCCACGGGAGGCTGTAAAGTGGTTGTAAGGTGGTTGTATTTAAAAGAGGATTATTTTACAAGCAATAACACTGAGTTAAATTGTATGGAGCAATGGAGCAACATTCTTCACAAGACCCCTGAGGCTGGCTCAGCATTTCCAGCTATGGCAGCAGAGCATTTCATGCCAGCGGAGAGGAGCCAAAGTGTACACAGAGGTGACACAACAAAAAGCTAACCAAACGGCAAGGAAAAGCCAAGAAGAGTGGAGAAGTAGGAAGACAGCATAATAAAACTACAGCTTGTCTAAATTCAGCTGGGCTTCTGTCCGTCTGCATCTCTTCTCCTGGTGTTCTCTTGTTAACTGACTCAGAGCTGCAAAGGCACTTGGCCAATGGGAAATTAAGCCCAGGAGCCAAGGTGGAAGCCAGTCTGGCTGCATCTTGCCATGGTGACTCAGCTTTGGACTGGGAATATTTTACTGATACATTGTGATATTTTATAAATTTTTTTTTTTGGTCATTTTTTGTTTTGAACTAACTGACTTTTTGCTGAAAATGGGGTGAAAGTGGCCACTTGGGGAATGGGGTGTGGGAGGTCAGCTTGGAGAAGGTGTGTATGCAGGAGGAGGAAACTATAAGGACACTAACAGAGAGGTGCATCTAGGGCAGTAAAGCCCACTGCTAAAAGCCTTTCAGAAAATTTGGCTTCCTCTCCTCTGGGAAATGTTTGCCTGCACTTTTCCCAGCAGGCTGCTGCTCCTTTTTGTCTTCCACCTCCTCCCACTGTTTGGGCTTAGGGGATGTAAATCTCTGTTTTGGCCCTTCTTCCAAGTCTCAGCCCCACAGCTTCTTCTTAATAACCTGTTTCGTCGCCCTTATGCTTCCCAGCTGGCTTCCAATACTAAGTGAGTGTATGTGGGTGAGGTGAGCAGCAAAATTTGTCCGGGGAAGGAACTGGACAAAATCTTAAATGGAAAACCAAGAACTTTGAATTCAGTAGGCAGGACCACAGAGAGTCAGAGAAAAGATTTGAAGTCTGGGATGGTGTGGGTGAGGAAGATGCTTACTAAATTATAAGCAGGCTTTCCATTGTGTTTTATTGCCAAAACAACTGTAGTAATTGTAACTGCAAGCAGGCACGCTTCCTCAAGTAAACTAAACTAAGAATTGCTGGATAAAGAGTTGCAGCATTTTACGTGTGGCATATTTTAGCACAAGATTAAGGGGAAAAATCTAATAACCAAACATACTAGCTAGGAGTATGCTAATTTGTTTTCATTATGAAAAATAATGTTTCAAACCCTTACCTTGCTGGATGTATGGACTTAGGGAAATAAAACTTCAAAATGCATAATTGTACAGTCAGTTACCTAAATCAACCCACTCATTTTTAACATTTGCCCATATCAAGATTTTCTCAGGTATCTTGTTATTAAAAGTATGGTAGTAAGGTGGTATGATATATGTTACCTGTTAAACATCTATTTTGGGTAAATATTCATGAGATCATCTTAAGATTAAATTTTGTTTGAACAAGAGTAAGTTTTACCTCCTCACATTGCTTATAAGGAGCTTGGGAGATAGCAGGTTAAAAATTCATATGGAGAAAGTTGCATATGCCTTTTTCCCACTTACAAAAAAACTGGAGCTATTTTAATGTTTTGGCATATGGAGTTATTGTAGCGCACTGAAAAAAAAACCACTCAGCCCTGTGTTAGATACCAGATCTCTCTTCCTGTTACGTAATGCAGGGGAATATACATACACAGTACAGTTATTTTAAATACAAAGTTTAGCAAGAATTATTGTAGCCTATATGGAAAAGGAGAGTCTGAGAAGTTTTATAAGTTTCAAAGTTGTGTGGCTGATGGAAAAGCTCAATTCATTGTGAACCTATGTGCAGCTGGGGGATCTGCAGGAACTGGAACAGACAGAAAACGGTGAAAATGCAGACCGACAACGTAAAAATATAGGCAAACTCTTTGTCATCTTCCATGGCACTGATGTGTAAGGCTAATAACAGCAGCTTCACTCCACTCTTTTCCTGTCCTTAACTAAGAACAGATCCAGATGTTGCAAGAACATCACCACAGGGAAGCAGGAAAAGGAAGGCTGAGTTAAACAAAAAGTGTTTGGGCTGAGAGTGTGCTGGGTCAAAATGCTGAGCTACGTGGGGAAGGTAGGGAGCAGGGCTCAGGTGGGGTGGTGCAGCTTTGCTCTTGGAACACTCCTACTGCTTCTGTGTCTTTCCGTGAAACAGCCAATCTGTCCCTTGACACAAAATATTTCTGAAGGGTTTTACTTTGCCAGGACAAGGGCTGCTGAAGTCCCAAGTCAGCCTTCATTTGGGCAAGCTGCAGAGGTCTTCCAATGCTGAACAAGAAGTCAAAGCCAGGCTCTGAGAGGGCCTTGCTCAGGTTGGTGTGTGAGATACATCTCTTTCTTAGAAGCTGGGCCTTGCTAACCCCAATTCGGAGGGCACTGACTAACATTCAGCCAGATTCAGGAGGTTAACGTCTGTTCATTTGCCCCACTGCCAGTGTCTTCTGATGTATTAGGAAGTTTTTCAAGAGTGGACACACCATGCAGTATGTAGTCTCTCCTGCGGGGTTCGTGACCACTGGCATTAAACACTGAGGGCAGTAACTCTTGTATCAGACTTATTTCCAGATATTGTGAACTACAGCCTGGAATTAATCTCGGTCCTTAAATACGCATACATCCTTCCCATTGCATCCAGAAACTCCAGGAGTACCATCTCTGTACACAGCCAAAGCCTATTTTGCTGGGATTTTGACCATTTGTACTGGTTCTAGACTGTAATGGTATAAGGACACGGCTGCCACTGTGGGGCCCTGTGCTGTTTCTGGTCCATACATACTATTGCTATTTCCTCTTTGCAAATCTTAAGGACTACTGCATTTTAAATGCAGATGGTAACATGAAAATCCTCTTTACTCAAGATGAGTTGATATTATAACACTTCCCATTGTCCCAAGATGTTTCATGCCAGAGGTGAATATCTTTACACATTTAGGGGGTGCTAACATATGGCAGGTTTCACTGTGTTGGGAACAGTGCCCTTGACACTGTTCAAGTGTTCACAAAAAGCAGTCAGGAGCTGACACCTTCTATCACCCTTCTTGAGATTTTTCCTCTATGAGTTCTTCAATTCTGTATCTCCTGTGGTCCAGAAGTTGGATTATTTGCTAAATCCCACGATCCCCTGTCAGTCCTCACTTCATAAAGATCACCTCTTAATTCTGCTGCAATATGGATTTGGATATGGTTGATTTAGGCCATCAACCTATTCCTTTGTAAGATAGCTGTAAGCTCTTTTGGGTCATATATTTTGCAATGATATTTTCTCTTTTTGTAAAAGGCTCTTTTTTATAAAATCTGTTTTCCCTACTGATAACAGTGGCTCTGTTCTTGGTTAGCCTGTGGCTGATGTCAGTGGATATTTGAGAGAGAACATACACAGGGAGATGACCAAGTAAAGACAAATCAACTCAAGCAAATTAAAAACACAACAACAGCTGTAGAGCAACACACATCATCCAGTCTCGCATAAGAGACACTGGCTTCGGTTCTTCTTCTTGTAGAGTTTATAATTCACTATAAAAAAAGTCTAGTGGAAAGTATTTTTATTTTAACCACAACAGCCCAGTGGCTGAATTTTGTGCAGAGGAATAAGTAAAGCTTTTTCTCAAATGACATCAGCATTCATTATTTGAAATTATCATCTTCCACTCTGTTCTCATTCCACACTGATTCATGAAAGTTTTTCAGAGAAATACTGTATATTTAGCTGTCAGGTGTGCAAGTAAAATAAATTCCGTGAGCCTAAATGCAGACTCTTTTGATACATTTTTTTTCCTTCCCCAAGATATATTCTCATTTATTTTCTCCTGCCTGATAATTTTCTGCTAATTCATACTATATTCTCTCCTTTTTGTTTTTTTCCCCTTGTGCTTTCTCTTCTTTCCTTGGAAATTTTTTTTCGTTTTGTTTTGATTTTTACAGGATACTACGTTTCATTTTTTTTTCTTTTGCTTTTTCCTGACCATTTCCTTGCCCTCTGACCGCTTCCCTTTATGTTGCTTTTTTGTAACACAACCTTGGTGATTTCTCTATAAAGCAGAGACAGCACATGTCCCTGTTAGGCACTGCCTTGCCAGATGCACGAGCTCTGCTGCCATTTCATCAGAATTGACCATGATCTGATTTATATATTTTGTGCTCACCAAAAGTAATTTTTTGTATTTAATAAGAATTTGGGTCTCCTGTATATGACTGTTCCTAGAAAACAATAAAAAGAAGGCCTCAGTTCTTACCCATTCACTTTTGACATAATTTACGTAGTGCATGAGAGGGAGGCTCTTATATTAAAGGATGGCAATCGCCTTTCCCTGTTGGCTTCGTAGGGAACTTGGTGTTGGATAGCATAGCAATGTCTGTACTGGCACCAGTGCATTGGTCCTGGCTCTGGAAAGCAACTGCCTGCACTGCTAAATTGATAGAAGAGTCTCTGGCAGGCTTTCAGCCTGTGGCTGCCGACCCTGTATGTGTAAGAAAGTTTGCATATGGCCACCCTGTTTTGGAGGGTTGTAGGATTTAAGAGTGTGGATGTGGCCAGGTGGTGCTAGCTGAGTCAGGGAATGGCTTTGCACGCCTTCATTTGCTAGAAGAGATGGAGACTGTGAGTGAGCATCCCCACCGTCAGAGCACACTGAAAAGAACGTTGCAGAGCCTCTGAGTGCCTCCTGGAGATATGCATGAGGAAAAATACAGTGATCCTTTCCTGCAAGAGGTAGCACTCACTTGTGAAGGAGCTGACCTTTTTACGGCCAGGCTGACTTCCAGGAAGAGCGTTTCAGAACTCATCCCATTACTAGGACTACAGCTACGGTCCCCACCAGTGCCGCTCTTCCCTGTACATTTTCAGTGCAAAAATGTAACACCTAGAATACTATGACTGCTTGCTTCAGCACGCACCTCACCAGCGATCTCTGAGTCTTCCTTCAGACACAACTCTTGAAGCATTTCCTTGAAACACTTCAGGACTGGGATTTGTTCCTGTGTCTGTTGCCAGACCTCTGTGAATCACTGCTCATTCACCTCCCCAACGTGTATCACTAGGATACATGTGGTATGCGTCAAGTAGGAGATGATCAGATACGGTAGCTTCCTTAGGCAGTTGTCCATTTCTCAGTGTTAGAAAGCCAAGTTGCTATAAATACCAGTAAAAGGTACACCTGCTCCCAGTAAAAGGCCCCCACTCGGGAGCACACTAAGCACATGCAGAACAAAAGGAGCATAAGAAAACCTACCAAGGAAGGCAGGAGAAGTGAATTGAATACATCTTCTAACCCGCAGCTTCACACAGGCCCATTCCTTTCCTGTTTCTGTTACTTTCACACAATATGTATAAGGAATTATCAAGAAAGTGGGCTGCCACAGTCTATTCATGGTAAATTCCATCTTAATCAAACATGCTTTTCATTAAAAATGTGTTTCGAGAATGTTTTTCATTGAAAAACCTGCCAGCCTTCCTTTCCTTTTCAAGATTTAACACACACAAGCCACTTGCATTTTCATTTATTTTTATGTTGTTTGCATTCAAGAGAGGTAAACACTAATAAAACTGCTTATTTGTCTCACAGACTGAACCCTTTATTTAACAACAGAGAAGGGACTAGCCAGTGTGAGCAGCTCAACATCTTTTTATAGGACTTTGCCCAGGAATCCTGAACTGCATGGATTTCTTTTAAAAAAAGATAAGACCTCTTCTATGCCCATGCCAGTTCAAGTCTGGCCTTTTCTTTTGTGATAGGAAGCATAAGATTTTTTGCAGTGGTTTTATGACACGTATCCAGTTTGAAGTCAATGGATCGTGCCATTTGTTCTAGGTAGTTTCTCATATAAAGTAAAACAACCATTATTGTCATTGTAACTGGTCTGCATTGGTAAATAGTCTCAGAGCTGCCACATTGTTTTCTAGCACCGAGTGATGCATTCAGAGAGTTCCCAAATCCAAAAGGAAATAGTCTCATTTTAGAAAACTTCTTTGCTTAATGGAAATCTGTGAATAGAAACAAATGCACTTATTTACTGATCTAAACCTGTAAAAAAAGAAGTGACTGAATTTTATATATAGGGTAAATCAGACTGGAGAAAGATGGGATCTGTGACTTGAAAAGGTCATTGAATACTGTCCAGAAGAAGGGCACTTGTAACCTACGATTAGCAAAGTGATAATGATGAGTGCTGTTAATTGTTCCCTTTGCTTGTCTATTACTTTCTTTTTATTGTTTTGACTTCTAGACCTTAGTGTCCTTCTGATTTGATCTGAATCAAAGTCCCTTTGGCTGCTTCCAGTTTATTTGCATTTTCAGGTATACAATTAAATGCAATATTGATCTTAGTGTGATTGCAAGAACAGACGAAACAATGAAAATCCCACACTTATAATTTATGGTGAAATATCTCATAAAATATATTTTAAATGTTATAACATGTCCCCTTATACTCTAGTTAAACTCTACAGTTTTATGACCAATTTAGAGTAATTGCAGTTATTAATTAGGAGGAGCACTGTTACATTATCCAGGAGAGAACCTTGACAGTTGTAGATAATGTCAAACCGAAGCAACAGATGTTTTGCTCTTTGTTGGTTATAGCTAAGATTTTTACAAATACAAAAGCTTCTATAGGTCTTATTAGAAGCAAAAGATGTGTTAGGTCATTATTATTTGTCCATTACTACTTTGAGAATCATTATCTAGATAGTTGCCTTCCTACTTCTCAGCAATCCAATGCAGGTTGTTATTTGTCTCTACCTGCCAAAGGAACACTCTTGTGTGAAGACTTTACAACCCTTAGAGAGAGAGAGAGGTATCAGTGGTGTTAGCTACTTATGCTGTACTGTTGCTTAGACTTCAGCTTGTTCCAGGAGTTTAAGAAAATGCTTATATCAGCAGCCGAAATATTCCTTGCTCTTGACTTCTTGCAAGAAATTCTCCATTGCCAAATGGCAATCTCACTACAGGCAGTGGAAGTAGTTCTCATGAAGCAGTCTTCCATGGTGCTCCACAGGAGCCAGAGGTTCTCAGAGCTCGGGACTGTGACATGTCATCAGTTTGTAACTACAGTGAATTATGTTCTATTGTCTAAACCATTTTTTTCCAGCCAATCGGTAACAGTTAGCTGTCACCTTTATATCCTACAGACCTTTTCGATTCTAGCTTCTGATGTGTATTAAGTCAGCCTCTAGAACCTTTTTGCAAGGACCAATCACTGCAGCAATTATCAGTTCTTGACATATTAGAAAAGATCAGAAAATCAAAAAAGGTCAGACATAGAATGGAGTTCTGTAACAATAAAACATTTAATAAGCACATTAGCAGCAAGTGGAAAATGGAGAAAATGATGGGTCCACTATTCAAAGGGACAAGAATGACAATTGCAAAGAGGCAAAAATATTTAATGCTGTTTTGCTTCAGTTGGATAACATAATCCTCATTTGCACTCAAAGGGTAAGAATTCAAGCCAGAATAAAGAAAAACAAGTGAGAGAGTACCTAGATAAGTTGCTTGGGCCCGATGAAATCATAGGGGGCTGTTTGAGACCATTTTATACAGCACAGACGAGGCTACAGAAAACTGAAAAGGAGCAAACAGCTGAAATTCACCTTATCTAGTTTTAGAGATCTACAGAGTGGATATCTATATCTGAATAGTCAGTAGAAAGAAATTGGCATCTCGATGGTGAGATTCATTTGGCCTGTTTTAGACATTGACTTAAGGATGTTATGAATTGTGTCCAAGACCCTGCTGACTCTTGACTGAAACTACTCTGCAGTGGGTGCACAATTGCTTGAAAAGCTGTCCTGTAAAAGTATTTATCAATTACTTGACATTAAACTGAAAGGATGTATCAAGAGAACTTCAGTAAAGATCTGTCCCGTGTCTGGTAAATTGTTTAGTAACTTCATTAGTAATGGGGATAATGGAAGTTAGAGAGGCTGGTTACTACATTGTCAAGGTGACTATAATAGAAATAGTTCCATACACAGAGCAGGATGGTGTTAGAATTCAAACTGATCCCTATAAACAAGAGAGTGAGCCTGGGAAAACAGGGATAAAAGTCATTGAAGACTAGTGCAAAATACTTGACCAAAGTCAAGTAGTCAACTACACAAATACACAATAGGGACCACCAATATCCTACAGTTGTGAAAAACAGCATGACAAACCAGACCAAAACCCCAACAGGAAACACCTAATGTGTAAACAGGAGTGCAGTGTATAAAACACGTGAAATGATGCTCCTGATAGATTAAACCGCGATGTAACTTCACAGGTTTCCAGACAGATATCAAACAGGATGACATTACCTTGCATGGGTGTGAGGAGCAGTCGGTAGCAGCCTGATTTGGCAGAGCAATTCGGGCACCTCCGCCTGGCAGCATGGACCTAATGGGATGGAGAAAGCATTGTAAGGCCTTTGGAAATATGGCAGCTAGCGGACACTTAACACCTACTCGTCCCATACCACACTTTATAGTTACAAGGCCCAGGAGAGAAATAAAGCTTCAAGAAGCACCCTGCTGACCTACTGGATTCTCTGGAGGGCTACAGGTAGCCTTGCCTTGATTTTGGGCATTTATTTGTAGGGGTTTTTCTTTACTATTTTTTTGTCTTTAGTCCCTGTATGAGAACACAACTCGTGTCGTATAAAAATGCAAGGCCTGGTTCCTGTCTTCTGTCCTGGGAGAAGGGAGGGAAACCTTCCCCTTCCACCTTTCATGGGGTGATTTCATCTGCCGGAATTCCACTGAGCAATTGCATCAACACGTAAATAATATTTTAGCTCATTTTACTTCTCTGTGGTCATCTGTTTGTTTTTTAGGGCTGCATGTTCATTCTTAAGAGTCACCATTCATCTTAAAATTAGGGTAATCTGGTTTGATTGCACAAATATTCTTTCATTTAAATTTTTCTATCAACTTCCTAATTCCCAACTCAGAAATGAAGCTGTTGAGTAATTAATAATCTTGTTCACTAGGAACAGCTCTCTTTGCAATTTAATGGCCAGGTCCTGCTATAATGAAAGCAATGGCAAGTTTTCCATTCATCTCAGTAGGAATCATACTGGACCCTGGCTTAAACAAGTTCACCTGAGGCAGGGTTTGTAGAGAGAAGTAATTTATCATTTTTAGACCAATGTATCGTTGGAAAACCAGACAAACTTTGGGACACAGGAGCTCTTCTTTAGATCTGAAAAAGATGCGTCAAACTTCAAGTACAGGTTAGGAACTGCTGTTTGTTAATCTGCTTATGAATTTTTTTTATTAAACTTTTTAAGACACAAAGGGTGACAGGCATCAGGGAAAGGAGGGATAGACTAGTAAGTGTTGCAGAGAATTGGAGATCAGGATTATATTTTTTTCTCTGCTTTGTATCCAGCAGAATAAATGCTAATTTAATTCTTCAGACTGGGTTTACAATTGTTTGGCATTACTATAGTTTTCATTTTTAGTTTTCTCATAGCCACTGGGCAAGTGATGCTGGGAGTTAAATGTGTGGCTATGTGGTCATCCTTTTTTTATTTGCTGTTGCAAGGACTGAGGTGCTACCACTACCTTTCTGAAATAAGGAGACATTTCATTCAGAACATCCTTCCTCCTAAAATTACTTGTAATTTCTCAATGAAAGAAAATCAGTATTGCCATCATTGTTGTTTATGCTTATAAACTTCATAGTTGTAAATCTTTATCTTATCTAGCACAGATAAACAGGACATTTCATCTGTTACTTTGTGGCTCTCACTCTGAGTAGAACTCTCTAAATGAAAATCTCAAAGGCTACTTGGGATGGAACTATTTTACACAAAGGTCTGTTTGGTTGTGTTACACCCTCTCTGGAGCATAGGTTGTCCCTAAAATATACTTTTCAATTGCTGTATATGTTGAATACCTTGTCTTACCCCAGCTTAAAATTTGCCCCCTTCAATTTTTGTTTTTGTTGTTATTGTTCAAATCTGTTTGGAGATGTCTGTAATCATTTTGATATTTTTAAATGATTTTCAGTGTTGTGTATATTAAGATTTCCTGAGGAATGAAGATTGACTTGAATGAAGCAGCCATGTGATGGGTAAGATCTTCTTATCTGGGATGAGGATTACACCAATGTGTATTTTAATATCATTATTTGTAATTTACCAGAACTGAAAATTCTCCTGTGGTAAAGATAAAATCTTTCAGCTATTTAAAAAATGTGACTCAGACTGCAACTCCTTCATGTGATTTAACCAAACATACTTTTTCATAGCTGGGAATCCAATGTGTATGGGGAACATCTCTTGCCACGGTGACTGCTGATCCCATGGTCGACAGCTGGAACATGCATAGCACATTAGCTAGTAAAATAGCAGCAGACCAGTTAGTGACACAGTTTCGTTTATATATCCCTAAAGGATTACCCATGTAAGCAAACAAAAAAGACTGCATTAAACAATAGCTGGTACCTCAACTTAACCAACAGAACCTGTCCCTCTGAGCGATGCGAACCTGCCCTGGCTATACAGTTTCGAGATTTGCCACAAGGTTTTTAACCAATATAAGAAGTGAGAAGAGTCCTGTGAGAAAGGAGACACTCTATTCATGCATTTCAGAAACCTTCAGCTCCACACAGTGCTGAATCCAATAAATAAGTTTACTGAGTGATGCACCAAAATAGGAAAGTCCTCCACATCAACCCTGTTGGGGAGGGAGGTGCCACAAGCAGCGACATCTCAGGGAGGATCTGTGAGCGAGCTGATAAAACCTGATACAGAGAGGAGATATAAATGAGCAGTGGAGTGTGGGAGTTTAGGGAATCAGCACAGCACCCACGCAACGAGCATTTCGAGGCACTTTGCCATGCAACACAGTTCTGGTTTTGGGTGCAGGTTGTGAGCTGTGCAAGGAGCCCAGTGGAGGTGCTGGGGAAGGGAAAGATGGAGCATAAGTCAGGCTGCCAGCCAGGGCTGCCTTACCTGAAGACAGGGATTCAGCTGAATAAGGCATCTTGTCTACAAGTAGGATGTGGATGATTTCCCTAGTAAAAATAGGTTTTGCTGGCCTGTAGTTCAGTTTAAAAATGAGGCCCACGTCAAGAACATAAGATGTTTTAAGGAAAAGGAAAAGGCCATCTGGCCTCACATGCATGCTTTTTTTTAAGTATATCTTAGGCCTACTTCCCTGCTTTTTCACTGTGCTTTTTAATCCTTTCCTCCTCTATGAAAATAAAAGAGAGAAAGGAGAAAAGAGAGGAAAAAATCTGCAAAGGTGTCTCTTCAACTCATTTCTGTGCTTTGCTGCAGTTGCCTTTCCTGCTAACTTATTCCATATGTTTATTATCCTTTACAGAAAATAGTTATGCTTGACTTCTTAGTTTCCTATTTATTTGAAATAATTTGTCATTTTTGTTTAATGCTGTCCTGGTTTAGGCTGGGATAGAGTTAATTTTCTTCATAGTAGCTGGTATGGTGCCGTGTTTTGGATTTAGTATGAGAATAATATTGATAACACACTGATGTAGTTGTGCTTACACTAGTCAAGGACTTTTTCAGCTTCCCATGCTCTGCCAGGTGCACAAGAAACTAGGAGGGGAGGGGGCACAGCTAAAACAGTTGATCCAAACTGAGCAAAGGGATATCCCATACCATATGACATCATGCACAGCATATAAAGCTGGGGGAAGAGACAGGAAGGGGGGGACATTCGGAGTGATGGCGTTTGTCTTCCCCAGTCACCATTACGCGTGATGGAGCCCTGCTTTCCTGGAGGTGGCTGAACACCTGCCTGCCCATGGGAAGTAGCGAATGAATTCCTTGTTTTGCTTTGCTTGCATGCCCAGCTTTTCCTCTACCTATTAAACTGTCTTTATCTCAATCTAGGAGTCTTCTCACTTTTACCCTTGCGATTCTCTCGCCTGTCCCGCTGTGCAGGGAGTGAGCAAGCGGCTGTGTGGTGCTTAGATGCCGGCTGGGGTTAAACCACAACAAATGCCTAATCAGTTTTGAAACCATACATCAATTTTACCCATACTTATACATGAGTTGTGTATATAAAATATGTATACAAACTTGTACATATATAAACATGATAATATTTCCAGTTGGCCAGGCTTTTGTTGTAAAAGAAGTGACAACAAATTTAACAGTTTTAACTTTTCGTTGTCGGCTAGGTTAGTGAAACCAACTGCTGCTTTCTTCATTTTGGGAGTTATGTAGGAAAGTCATTACCATTATTAACAGAATACACAGTACCAATATTTGATGCAAGCATGATGTGCAAACAATATACAGATGATGATTCAAGAAAAACAGAAGTGAATCTCAGAGATTCATGCAGAAAAGCTAGATTTTGAAATAGCAAATGTCAGGTTTCAAGGCAAGGTTTTGATTTTTAAGTTGCAGTAGCAAAATAATGAATGGAACTGATTTTAGTATGTTACTCAGAAAATGCCTAAACTAGTACTATGTAGAAAATGATACTTACAATTTGGGTAAGAAAAAAAAAGAATGAAAGCAACAAATATGTGTTTTGCTCACAGACTTTTTTTTTAGGTTTTGTTCCCTGCTTGTTTCTTCCTCTCTTGGAAGAAAAAAACTAAAAAGGCAAAGCAATCTCATTGCTTCCAAAGCTGGAAATTAAAATTTTCCAAACATTTTGATTTAAGACATAATTTCTATTATGAAATAAGTTACTGTATCATTGTTGGCTGAAGCAGTTTCCCCTCTAGCATACTTCTTGTTATGCTGAACATAGCAGAATACCAACTTAGAGGCTTCTGGTGAGAGCACTTCCATGCAACCCTGCCAGCAGGCGTATGGTAGGGTTCTTGCTCTGTAAATTACTCCAGTTTGACAGTAGTCATGGATTTGTGAAACCAAAGACAGTCATTGGCAAACCAGGCACAGGCACAAATGGCTCTAAGAGAGACTTTTTGGATGTCAGCCATTTTGCTGATGGACAAGAATTATTTTCAGTGTTTACAAGTTCCCCCCAGTCAACTCATATGTGTATCTAGGAGGAGTTTGCCAATGATCTGCACCAAAATTCTTTGGACAGCTTTATATTCAGCTTGTACCAGCTGATGAGGTGAATGCATTGGAATGTTATACCTAGTGATTTATGAAGAAAACGAGTCTGTAATCTCTCCTCTAGGTTAGAGCCACCTGGCAACTATGGTGTGGTGATCTGCCCAGAACAGAGTCAGAAATGCTTACCCACTGAAAGCTTTTCAGCCCTACAAAAAACAAGTGGATCATGAGTATCCTTCATCTTTTTGAAGCAGAAAGGCTGTATTTGTGTGGTAGATTCTTTATGCCTCTTGATATTTTCACTGCCACTTCCCATCATTATATCACACATTTTTTGTTAAGCTGGGTTTTGTTTGCTTGTTTATCTTGGTGTGTATGAGTGGGTGTGTTGTGTGTATAAGGAGATTTGAATTCTCCTCTGGAAATGTCTTTCCATTGACTGCACAGGGAGCCTAGCATGACTATAGTTTTAACTTAAGAGAGCCTAAAGTCAGGGAAGCTGAATCTAAGATATCGAGACCGTTTCTGAAGGCTGAATCCACAAAGACTGTGCCTACATTAGCGAACTAAAATGAACCAGGATATGGGTCCATGCCCTGGCACCTGGCTGTCCGTACAGTTTACCTTTTAGCATCGTCCCTGACACAGTTTTGGCCATGGCCAGCCAGCAGTCCCAGCCAGCGCCTGGGCACAGCTCAGGGGTTAGCACAAGCCAGGGACTGCTTTCAGTGGGCAATCTGAACACAGTCTCCCTGTTTTGGCTGAAGGTGGCGGTGGGGAACAGACAAGACACTTTAACTGTATGGATGTGAGTGATGACATGCCAGCTGGCCTCCGGGCTGGAGAACAGTCACTGGCCCATTGTATTTGCTAAGGCAGATGTAGCCAAAAGGACTCAAGTGTTGCAACCCTTAATTATATGTGCTCTATCACCAAGTGGAAAACAGCAAGGCCCTCTCTTCAAAGCAAAAGGAGTGTTAGCAAAGGGAATGATCAAAGAACTCCTAGAGCTATACAGCAGGACATGCTAAGGAGCAGAGTACAACTTGGGCCCGATCTCCAAAAGTAATTAGATGCGTGTTTTCCCTTGGGATTTTCAGCTGTGATCCCTCTTGCTGAGATAGGCCCCTTAGGACAGATCTCTTCCTAGAAAGGGTCATGGTGAATACTTTCAAGCAACAATTTAACTCAAAATATTAGACGAACCAGGAAAAAGACTGAGAATTCAGATTAGTCCCTCAGTCCTTAATTAATACTCATTTATAAGGAATGCAGAAGTTTGGACTGAACTAGAGCCAGGACAAGTTTGATGATGTAACTTGACAGTTAGAAAAATCACTAGGTACACGGGAAAGTCAAATGCCCTGATGCAAAGGGTCAAGAGAACTGTCACACTGGAAAAATCTTGGTTTTCCTCAAGCTTTTTTTTCTGAGAAAAAAATCCTGCCTAAATCAGATAATGCAAAGTGTTTTAGCCTAAATGTAAGCTGATCAGTGCAGTGGAATGTGCGAAGATCCTGCTCTGTGGCTCATCCAGACTGAAGATGTGGTAGAAGGGCAGCAGGACTCCTTCACCTACTTCATCCCGTGATGAGTTTTCCTCCATGGATAATGGGGAAAGGAGGAGATAACTTAGGTGCTTGCCCAGGGTTTGGTCCAGCACAGAAGTAAAAATCACCTCAGATACATTTGGAGTTGAAGAACGAGTGAAGTATGCTAAGCGAGTGCCTTTTATGTTGGACTTAAGTCTCATTTCATAAGTCATAGTATTGCATTTCTGTGCTTGTCCTTTGAGATGGGTGCCTTTTAAAGCAGAGAGCATTTTTAGGCCTATTATTTTGCCCATATAAGACGTCTGTAAGATGATAGCATTTATTTATAATGTTAGTGCTTTATCCAGCACAGAGCTAGCTCATGCCGGTACCTTTCCCTTTAGCACTCTGAGTATTTCCAGCTGGTGACACCAAATAGCCTCCATTTCCTCATGTGGAACACTCACCAGTTGTTTTACCCCCTCCTCCTTTCCTTTTTATTTTTGCTGTTGGAAGGATGTGGGTGATGATTTATAGAGCATGTCCAATTGGCTCTGTTTGTCTGTGCTGGCCTGCTTCATGCACACTGAGGTCAGTGCTGTATTTGTAGGTAACCATCCAAGGAAAACACCTCACAGCAGGCAAAAATGCTAACTAAGTAAAACAAACTCAGGAATGTGATCATCTGTTTAGCAAAGTTTTCAGCAGTCTTTTCCATTACATTAAGCTTTCAGTCCGGTTCTACAAACTCAGAAGTGAACACGGCACTGAAATACCTCAAACAACTTCAAGTATGTAGGAGACTTGATTTGTTGAAGAGTGTTTGCTTGGGTGAACAAGGAAAGCTCCTTTTGGGTTTAGCAATATGCATATTTTAGTCCAAAATGTCCAAAGAATTAAAAAAGGAAAAAAAAAAAAAAGATTGTTCATTAAAAGCTATGGGCTTTATTCAAGTTTTAAAAGGCAAAACTATTATCACAGAACAAAATCATCTCCTGTTACCCCATTGTTAATGGCATAGTGGGCCCCATTACCCTTTCTGATGTCATCGCCAAAGAGAAATTCTGCTGACATCAAGGGGGATTTTGATCTCATCCGCAGAGCCACGAGCTGGCCCTGTCTCATGTTTTCTGCAGTTGTAAGGTCAAAAGCATCTTTCATCATGATTCAGTGCATAGCGAGTGCAAGAATCCCCACTTCTGGATGAGGGCAAAATGTAATCGCAACACCTCCGCCGGCAAGCGTGCAGAGATGAGCGTGCAGAGACTGCAGCTTGGGGGAGCACCGGGGTAGGTGGGGGGAAGAACTGAAGTCATGGTCACAACTTTATTGGTGGAGCGGGCTGGCCACAGGCAGAGGAGCAGGCTGTGTTTTTCTAATGAGTGGTTTCCTTGAATGGGTATAAAAAAGAGCACATGGGAGGATAATTATGTGGAAGCATGTGATGCACAAGAGTTTCACGGCAGCCGATCCACTGCTGAATCCCCACAGCATGGAGTTACTGGGCCACACGGTAGAAAGACCGACAAAAAATGAAAGGTAAACTGCAACAGATACATACCCCTCTGAATATCAGGTGACATATGCTGTGCTCTTTACAAATTGCCTCCCTCAGCCCGGCCAGGCTCCCAGCCCCTCTTTGAGGTACGAAGTCACACTGTGCCCATCTGGCAAAGCCTGAGGCTGCGCCTGGCAGCTTGCTGCTGCAGCGGCTGCGCTCATGTTTGCCTTTGTGGTAATTGGTTTGTATCTGATTTCAGCTTGTATAGAAGAGTAGAGGGATAGCAAATTACTTGCAAGTGGTTCGTAGACTCTGTGAATGCTTTTTTTTTGCCCAGCTCTGCTACCCAGCTGAAGATTTATCCCTGTAAAAGCAGAGAGCTTCCTTTTTTTTTTTTTTTTTTGGTAGAAAACTACAGCTGCGTATATTCCTCACTGTCATCTCCACCCCCAACTCTGATTTTATGCTCACTTCCAACCCTCGCTTTCCTCAGCACACTTGCTTGTGAGACAGGGAAGGCAAACACATTTTCCCAGTTTTATAAAAGCTCCACTGTTTTTTGTGCAATGAAAAAGTTTTGACAGATGAATCCGTACTGTAGAGACCGCGTACCATTGCCTCTAATTCAGCGGCCCTTGGTTGCAATAGTCTAATTCTTAAAATCCTTACACAAGGCAAACTCCCTCCTAATTTGGAGACAAAACCACTTCAGGTAATTCAGAGGAACCTGATCCAATTTGTTAATACCTTGCTTGCTTTTTACGGACATTCAGGGAAAATGAATCTACCAGGTCCAGCTCTGCAGCTGTGTCACCATTATTTAGGTCCCGGCTATCACAGAGGTAAACTAATCCGGCACAAGCCAAAGGAATGAGCTTTGCTTTAAAGGAGACTGTGGACCTACATGATAATAGGAGGATAAGCAGGAAATTGGTAACTACTGTCAAAGGCCCGGTGCTTTTCTGTGTTAGCTAGCGGTTACACAACCAGGAGTCTTATTGCCCCTAAATGTGTCTGTCCCCAGAATCAGGGGGTTACATCCTACTTTCAGGCTTTTCATGCCATCGGTTCCTAGGTAGGTGGCGGGCAACTGCTAAAGAACACATGGCTTTATAGAAGTGTTTCCATAATCCAATCAATTCTTTTTAAACTTCATTATTTTTGGCCATAGAACTGTAGGTGCTATTGTGCTCCATGAGCCAAGTCTGTTACCACTAGATAAGAAAGACATGGATCAAATTTGCATTTTTACATGTGCAAATGAGATGTCCCCAGCTTCCCCTCCCCCTCTCTTTCTAATGCTTGTCCTTGCTTTTTTGAATCTTTTTTTTTCTGAAATACTTGCTTTTCTCTGTAAACACCATGAAATGCAACACAATGCACTGCTTTATTTTCAGTGATGTATTGGTTTCTGTGTGTTTATAAAAATAGTTATGAGGCCAGAAAAAGAATCTACATGCTGGTGATTTTCTCCAGATTTATTGCATATATTATACTTTTTCTACTTCAGTGGGCTTCTATCTCTGTGCTGAGCAGTGCGAGCGCCTATATGACAAAACCCCGCCTTCTTTTGCACACATGCACGTACATATGAAACCGAAAACCTGCTTTTCATTAGCATAGCCAGCACAATGGAGGCAAGAGTGGAAGCAAGGAGAGAATTTGAGATTTATGGCGTCAGACATCTCATGTGAATGAATGTTCATGCCTTAATGTAACTAGTCGCAGATAGAAGATAAGCCTAGCACTGAAAAGAAAAGCTGCTGTTCCATGTTGTGAATATACACACTTACATTGAATTATTTTTTGGGTAGTTTCTTATTTAAATCTAATTTGCTACTTATGACAAGAATCCCAAAGCACGTTGAATCATTCACACTGGATGCAGATGTGCACACACTAAGCACACATGTGGAAAGGCAAAACTTCTGTTATAGATGAGGGGAGCTTTGTCAGCATAATGGCTGCAGAGTTAAGGGCTCCAGGCTAATGCACAACTCATACAGAAAGCCCTGCGCACATCTTACTCTGTTTACAAAAACTGTGTACGATAATTTGTCTTCATACCAAGAAAAGGCATTTTTAAACACATTTTTCTTCTCCGTTTTGTTTTAATTTTAGATATCAACTAACAGCAGCACAGTATATTTAACAGGAAAAAAAATTTTAGTATTAAAAAAAGGAATATCATTAACAAATTATTTTTTTTCACATTCAGCTACAGAGTAATTTAGAAAATCTGATTTCCGGCTGAGAAATTGAACCAAGATACGGTTCAGTTATCTGAGTACAGTGTCAGGAGTCACTGATTCCTGAGGGCTTTTTTTTCTTGTGCTGACTTTCCCTGGAACTGTGACCAGGTTGTTTCTCCTCTTTGTTCATAAATGTTTTTTATAATGCAGTGGATTGTATCCACATGTTCTGAACATCTATGCATTATAGGTATTAAGGAATCAGATCCAGGCTGCATGCAAATGGGTCCAGGCTGATGAAATTCAATGCAAGTCATTCAGGATTCAGTGGCATATCCATCATATTTAAGTTTTCTCAATATCGGCAAAGCAGCTTTGAAGATATATATTGTTAAATACGATTCTTAGATGAAGCTTACAGGTCAGCCAATGTCCATTCTTAGTGAACCAAATTAATCACTTGGGTAAATACTATGGTTGTATTAGAGTTATGCCAGCAGTTAATTTAGTTTAATCATTTTCAATGAATGAAAGTTATTGTGTGCATTTCAAAACTGAATAAAGATTTAGAAAATGGCGAGAATTGCCATATTTTTCCCCAAAAAAGTCAATGCTAATAAACTGAACTGTTGCGGGTTTAATATCTGCATTAAGAAGTGACTGCTGGACCCTTTCAAAGTTTTGCCACTACAGTATTCTCCTGCTGAGGGTCCTGTACGGCACGGCTTTCAGTCTGTAGCAGCCAGACCTCTCACAGTGGAGCATGAAGCAAGAACTAGTCTGTGTGGTGAAGAAAACAAGTATGGTTTTGGCGTATTAATAGAACTGTGTAACATTTTTAGAAAATAGCAAATTCAGCCAAAAATTAATTGTCCCCTATTACTGTGAGTCAAGCTCTCAGCATGGCTCCAGCTGGCCTAAGCTCAGCCAGCTGACTCGCAGGAGAAGTGGAAGTGTTAGCTCATGGAGGAGGTGGGAGCTCGGGTCGCCTCCTTCCCTGGCTGGGGCTTGGAGCATTTTCTAAACCACTGCATGCTACAACAATAATTTCTTCCCCTGGAACTTGTCTGCTTCTTATAAAACACTGAAAGGGTCTCTGAGACAAGTCAAAAATACCATGAGAATGTACTAACCATAAGGAATGAAAGTCTGTCACCTCCACCTGGGCTGCTTGGGTGCCAGTGCATGCATTCGTGAGCTTACGCTAAGTGTAATGGCTTCAGGGAAGGAGGCTGAGAATGTCCTGCTACTGCACAGCCCCTGCTGGCCCAGGGAATAGGGCAGAATCTCAGTGGTGGCAGATGGATATTCAAATTGCTGTAGGAGCCAATGGAAAAGTTTAACCTGAGTCTTTCGTGTCCTGAAGTTAACACAGGGAAGCACTCTCTGTTTTCTATTTTCTGCTCTCTGTTTTCTGTTCAGTTTTATGATTTTAGACTATTTCTTTTGCTTTTCTGAAGCAAACTTGATCCTTTCTCTTTTAGGTAGTCTAGAACATTTTTCTTGAATACAATTTTAGGGGGAAGGGGGAGTTAGGAAAACAACAATGGTTTGATCTGATTTTTTTTTTTCCATTCAACAGCCATAGTGAAAAATCAATTATTTACGCAGCACAGAAGGTTAGTGACCCTGACACACATCCAGGGCTGGAGCAGTACCAGTGCAGAATATGGTGCAATCCTGTATTAGTTTATGTTATTTAGCAAGCACCTCCTGAATCTGTGACATAGGAATTGGGTCTTCATAGGCAAACTACACTACCCAGGTTCTCTCTTTTTTTCACAATTGATCCTCGAATGAAAACCACGGTAAAAGTGTAATACATTATTATTTCTATTATAATATTTACATACCAGGCTCATGTTAACGTATCTTTCTTTGCTTTATCTGCTCAACTTCTCTCTGTAAGTAGGAATGAACTAGCACTACAAGCCTGGCAATCAGACTGGCAATAAGAACAGATTACTATGAACATGGAAAAAAAGCTAATGTTCTCTTTCTGGTCCTCTTTATACTTTTTATTATAGCTCATGTATATAACTATAAAAGAAAGATATTCAGAAGATTTGGAGCAAAGAGAGAAGGGAAAAGGAATGCCAGGAAGGAATTCACGAGGTCATGATTTTATGTGGTTTCACAATACACACGTTTTGTCAGAGAAAGGAGTAAGTTAAATGAAAACTAACCACATTCTAGATATGGTTACATGGAAGAAATTTCTATGAAGAGAAAAAAATCTGATTTATTTGTAGAAAACTAAGACATCTGAAAGATGGGGTCACCTTGAAACATTTCCGTTTCTTCTTTTTAAAGAAAATATGTCATTTTACTGTTCACAATAATATTCCATTTTGATCTAGTTGTATCAACCAAGATCAGAAGCTGGTGATGGAGTTGAATAATCCCTCATTTCTTTCGTTTAAAAGGCCTCCTTTTTATTTTTACATAATGTTGAGAATGACTCTTTGCCCTCAGACATGGCAAGAACACATTTTCTGTAATCAAATTTCTAAACCTCTTCTAACTGGCAGTTTGCCAGTATCCCAACATAGCTGCTCTTCAGCATCATATCACATCTCCTATCACATCTCCTAGATGCTCTCTGGTCTTCTTTGACTTTCTCTAGTCGTTCTGCTACACAGATACATAGCTGGATTCAACTTGGTCCCACTGTTTGTCCATTCACTGTTAGATCAGTTGGATAGCATAGCCTGTTCTTGCCTGCATTTGGTCCTTGCAAAGTAGTTTTCCATTATTTCAGCTGTCACTAAACAAAGGAACAGCTAGTTCTTCCATCATGTAGCCTCAGCAGAAGTGGTTATAGCCCAGGCCCAACCATAACGTGGATAATCTTATACTATATAACCAAGGAAAGATGCCCTTTCTTCATGTTGTAAGGTTGGAGACACCCAACTGGCACCTAAACCTAAGCATCTATTAAAGTAATCCTTTTAAATTAATGCCTATTATTCTTATGTAGTTAATGAGGCTTGTTGCATGTCTTTGAAAATTTCTAATCTACCAAAGTTTAAGCAAAGTCAAAAAAATATGATTTTTTTAAAAATTTTTATTTTTCCAGAGGTCTTCCAGGGCCTCCACCTCTTTCTACTGATAATAGAAGACACTAGAGTAGACAATTCAGAAAGATTGCTTCACTCAACACCTGAACCTGAGGTGTAAGCCAGGAGCCTGTTTTAGGCAACCTTACTAAATACATGATTTCAGAGTCATATTTAACCTTGAACCATAAGCTCACTGCAAATAGTATTGAAAATTATCTCTAAAGTTTGAAATATGATCTTACAACATGATTTGGTTATTCCGAACACAGATTCCCACTTTGAAAAATGAAGCCCTGGCATTTGTAACTTGATACTTTTGGTTCTGTGGTAGCTGTAACTGCAAATTAAAAAAAGGATATTTAGCTTTCAGATCAGTCTTAGACTTTATTAATATGATGTTGCAGATAATGAGCTCTGCCAGATTAGTACTGGCTCACTATGTTTGGCTGCTGAAGTGCAAGAAATATCCCTTGATTTACATCAAAATACTCAAATAATTACCATATTTAGATATGACAACTAAAACTACTGTGGAAGTAAGGCAGAACATGTAGTGGGAGAGGCCAGCATCCTGTTTCCTAATGATGTAGGTTTTTAATTTTCCCCAATATGAAAATATTTCTGATGGATAGGGGAAAGAAGCATAATAGGGGTTCAAAGAGTGCAAAAAGAGAATGGGGTAGAAAATTGGGAAGTCAAAAAGGCCCTGATGGTTGAGAGATGACTGCTTTGCTCAAACAGCATTGGGCATGGTCTGCTCCTTGTGGAAGCCGTGTCCTCAGGGTGCTCAGCCAAACGGACTGGGCAGGCTGCTGCTTCTCCTCTCATCATCAGCAAGACATACAAGTGCTCTGGATTACGTTTCTCATCTAGTGTTGAGCTGATCTTACAGACAGCGACAACAGGCCCTGAAGTTCCCACACACACTCTTGGCAGGCACTGGGGTCTAGCTGAGGATGTGGCTGAACTCTCTGTGGAGGCCATCAATATTGCATGAGGCCACATGTGCTGTGGCAGCAGTAGTAAAGACATCTCGGACAGCGTAAGTGCACTCTCATACCACCAATGTCAGTGCTGGCAGGAGGACAGCTCAGGTCACCTCTAAAGATGTGTATGCTACCCATGAGAACCAATGCCTGAATCTATCACAGTGTTATCTTTTGTCATCCTAAAACTAGTGACCCGCTGCTGAGGACAATTTGAGTCCACCAATGGTAATTTGTAGCATGCGCCAAAACAGAATAGGTCTAGAATGAATGCAGATGGCCTGTGGGAACCCATTTTTGTTCTCAGAGGTGGGTGATGATGATACCAGTTGGTATCAGTGGAGTCAGCTATTGCTCTCTAGCCTTTTCCAGACCACTAACTTCACAACGTGGCAGAAATGCTGCAGAAAACCAAAGTTGGATGCTGAAAGGCACTGTGGTGGCAGGTCACAGGATAGGTAAAGGGTACAGGCAGGACCTTGCCGTGCCACTGCAAGGGCTTGCAGGCTGCCTGTTAGGAGCCCCATTCAGCACACACTGTGGGTATGGCCAGGGTGGTCTTTGGGAGCAGCCAGGGGGATCAGTGTGCAAGTAGCCTTCGTGCTGTTCTCAGTAAAGTTCCACTGACATCTACTTTTTCTGACTATCCTTGAAAACTGCTCATTTTTGACAGGGCTGACTGGTTTGACACCTCTGCCAAACCTAAGCCACCTCTGGATCCAGCAGCTAGGAGCCTCAGGGGCTCCATCTGGTCGAGCTTCTTAATCATCAGTTGAAATACATAAATTGTTTCGTAAGCATGGGCTGGGTCCCACACTTTCTCTGCTTCCATGAGTTTTGTGGTTAGGGATACTCATGCTTTCCCTTGTGTGCACATTTTCTCTGACAGTATTATTCTTTAAAACCACCATTCAAAGTAGACAGCTTCAGTGTGAAGAGCAGAGCTTTTTTCTTCACCAGAAGATCCCAGATGGTTTTGGCCCTACCTCAGAAGGGAGAGGTTCGACACTCCTCAGGCAGCCGGCAGAACTGAATGGAGGTTTCCTACATTTTGAGAGTGTGCGCAGTACTGTATAAGATGGTGGATCCCTCTCTGAAAGGAAAATGTGAACCCCACACTTTATTTGAAATAAATGGTCAGCTGTACTAAAGGTGGAATGAACCCTGAGAGGAAAGGTATATTTTCTGTTTGAAAGCTGTGGGGATAAGACAAATTCTAGTGCTTAAGTTTTGGTTTTATGAAGCCAAACTTAAGTTTGGCTTAATTATGCTTAAGTTTTGGTGTTGAGGTGCCTGATTTTTCTCAGGCATTGCCTAGGAGCCAAGGCTTTCACCCAGCACTGCAGATGCTGCCATTGGGGTTGCTATTTATCAGCTGAGTGCCACGGCTCTTCAGATCCCTTTTTGATCTGGATCTTAGTTTGAGTCTCATATTCATGAAACTTGAATTCACTGTTTGATACAGCAATTTCCATTTAATCATTCACACTAAGGTATTTTGGGTGTCCTGATATTTCATTCAGCTGAGAACAGAAAATAACTGTTACTGCAACAGGGTGATACAAGTAATAACTGTTGATAGATGTTGACTTTAATAGCAATGATAGCTAGACTGTAAATTAATGGTCTGTGTTGAGCAAGGAACTGAGCCCCTGAAACAGATTAGGAGGGAGCCTGTGCTAAGTCACAGGCTGCCCTAAATGAGACACTTTTCAGAAGTCATCTGTGCAGCCTGACTTGATGGGGCATCAGCGGGGGCGTCATGAAAATCTGGCTCCTGTGGTCATGCAGAAAACTAATTATATTATACTGTCCACAGCCATAAATGAGTACACCTTAAGTACATTTGCGTATCTATATTGTGTACATAGAATAACATTGCCAATTTTCATTACTTTATTCTAAGTCTTGTGATGTTTGGAGGTGAGGATTCCACCTGGGATCTACATAAGAATCTCACACTGCATATTTATAAAAGAATAACTTGTGTTTATCAAAGTCAAAGAGAAAAGCTGGAAAAAGCATGCTGTAGGTGATAAAATGCTACAAGGTGCTTGAAACTTGAAAGAGAAGAAAAAGGTTTTAAACCAGTTCCAGAAATTTTGGAGATCCAATTAATAATTTTTGAATGTTTGAAATTACAACATTAATATATAATGTTATCAGTAAAAAACTGCTAGGTGTGTACATATTTTAATATTTTGATTTTTTTATTCGTACCTACAATAAATATATACAGAGTTTGAACTGTACATGCAATTTCACATAAGAGCTCGGAGTCCACAAAGAGCTCTTCACAAAGAGCTGGTTTACAACCTTTCCTATAGAATGAGGTTTGTATCAGTTGCCTTTGTGGAAATGGATTTGGTGTGCAATGATTTACCACATTCTACCTTTATTAAACCCTATTGATTTTAGGTTCACTTACTGTTGCATGGTCCTTGCAGTTTGGCTTGCAACTAA
This sequence comes from Fregata magnificens, assembly GCA_013389945.1. Taxonomy (NCBI): domain Eukaryota; kingdom Metazoa; phylum Chordata; class Aves; order Suliformes; family Fregatidae; genus Fregata; species Fregata magnificens. The sequence continues at coordinate 68,207 of WAAD01017924.1, read as the reverse complement.
AGAACAGGTCTTTCTCACATATGTTTTTCCCTATTCCATAGTTGCAATCTGAGAAAACCAATTTTAAAGCTATTGAAATTATCTAGCAATTATTTGCAATGGACTTGTTTCAAATTGTCTGCTGTAGCTAGTACAACAGGATACACTGTCATGACAGAGCACAAAAAGACATAGAATCACAGAACCATAGAATTATTTAGGTTGGAAAAGACTTTTAAGATCATCGAGTCCAACCGTAAACTGCCAAGTCCACCACTAAACCATGTCCCTAAGCACCACACCTACACGTCTTTTAAATACCTCCAGGGATGGTGACTCAACCACTTCCCTGGGCAGCCCATTTCTGTGCTTGACAACCCTTTTGGTGAAGAAATTTTTCCTGATATCCAGTCTAAACCTCCCCTGGCACCACTTGAGGCCATTTTCTCTCGCCCTATCACTGGTTACTTGGGAGAAGAGACTGACACCCACCTTGCTGCAACCTCCTTTCAGGTAGTTGTAGAGAGCGATAAGGTCTCCCCTCAGCCTCCTCTTCTCCAGACTAAACAACCCCAGTTCCCTCAGCTGGTCCTCACCAGACTTGTTCTCCAGACCCTTCCCCAGCTTCGTTGCTCTTCTTTGGACATGCTCCAGCGCCTCAATGTCTGCCTTGTAGTGAGGGGACCACAACTGGACACGGTTTTGGGGGCATGTTTTTTGACAAGGCAGGCACGCTACCAGCCCACTGCAATTGCTGCTTGTTTTTTCTAGTTCTTGGGAGCAGGCAGGCTTGCCTTACACGTGGCTTCTCAGAGCTGAAACACATGGCTGGCTGGCTGCATTGTGCTCCTATAAAAGTCAGAGCTCCCAAACCAGCAGAAGCTGTGAGACCCCCTTGTACTGGGAGGGCAGTCCCCAAGTGACAGGGTCACCTGGCCCCCATTTAGCTCTAACCACTGAACTGAGAGGGAACTGGGTCCCACTGGTTGTTGCCCCCATAGCTGAAGGTAAGGCTGCTCAGCTGACTGGAAGCACCTTGGCAAGGCAGCAGATGCTGAACTGCAATAGCTCAGTCTGACATAAAACTGGAATTTGTGGCTGCTCAGGGAGTTAATAGAGCCTTGTACCAACTACAGACACTAGACCTTTTCTGAGGGGGGAAGCTATGCCTCCCTCCTCAGTTCCTCTGAGCTCTTCAGTAGCCTGCTTCTTGCTGAGATCGGCGTCATACCACATTATTCAGAGCACTGCATGTACACTTAAGGAGCCAGGTTTTCTGCTGCTTTATATCTTGTGTGCTTGCTTACACCAGCACAGGGTGGATGAGGAATGCTCCTATTTATCTTTCAATAGCATTTAAAATTCTGCAGTAATATAAATGAGCACACAAGGTTGAGGGCAATGGTAAATCCAGTCAGTACTCTTTCAATGCACGCCTGCTATGTTCACAGATATTAGTTTGACTGGACAATATTAATACTTTTTCTGTCTTTTTTGGTAAGCCCTTTCATTAATAGTAAAATAGCGTAAGCCTTTCCTTGAGGAATTCAGGGTTTACCAAATCTCCTTTGAAAAATAGTGAAGTAGTTTTGAATTTTAGAGCTGCAATTAGCTTCACAGATCAGTCATAAGGCTGATTTACACAAGCACTGAGGACAGATAGCTCCTATAAGCTATAATTGGAGCCATGGGTTCTTAGTCTAAAAAGTCAGTCCCTGGACTTCTATATTTTGAATATTTAAAAGGTAAAGATCCAAATTAGAGTATTAACATAATGTTTAGGAGAATGTATTAATCAAGCAATAGGGAGAAGCAAAAATACTTCCTCAGACATGGCAAAAAGTAAAAGCTAGGTATTACACTCCTTATGAAGATGTAAGAGGCCCCCCCCCCACCACTTTTCCCCCTCAAAACTATTTCAAATTAAACTTAAAATAGAACTGAAAGGAACTAAAATTAAAAAGCAACCAAAAGGTTTGAATCCCCTTGTTCACTCACTTATTGCCTTCATAAATCAAAACTAGACAGCAAATGAATTGGCTGTACTTACATTGTTGTTTATTTGCTATGCAGTTATGGGGCCATGGCAAAGCAAAACAAGATGATCATTGTTTCAACCAGACCTAGAGCCTTTAGGCTTATCCCCCGCTGCCTCTTCTAGCTTTCTGGTCAGAGTAGCAAAAGCAAGAAGTAACATGTTATTTGGCTGCTGCTTTATTTTCCCTCACTCTCAGATCCCTGATCGACTTGACTGTGATGTAAAGGGATTCAGTTTTGTTGTGGCAGTTTTGAGAGAAAGTTACACAGCGAATGGCACCCTTACCGAAAACGGTAAATGCCATGGAAATCACAATTGTTTTAAGAGCCAGAACTTGCAGGTATTTTTGGAGCCTAATGTATTTTTAAACATTTTCAGTGCAAATAATAAAAGCAGGACTAGCAATAGGCAGTGTTATGCCTTCTAGGACCTTTTCATGACTTCTGCATAATGGTTGCTTGACACTTCAGCTGAAATGAAAGGCGGCATGGGCAAGTTAAACATACAGGCAGATAAGATGAATTGCCCTGTCAGAGTGTTCCTCTTCATCATCCTCAAACAGCTCTGCAATTAAAAAAAAAAGCCATTGTTTACTTATGTGAATAAAAAAAGGAGAGACCTTCTGATGACACCATGAAAAACTCTAGTTTTTGTTATGGCTCCAGCCTTCTGCCTGGCCACTCTCATGGGCCCTCAAAGTTTATTGAGCTGCCAGTGCAAGAGTAGGACCTCCGATGAGCTGCCCTTTTCAGTTGCTAGCACCAGTACTTTTTTCCTTTTCTGTATTTGGGTCTCAGAAACATATGGATGGTTTTACTTTGCCATCAGTAAGATCCCACCATGAATGACAGTCCATTATTGTCATAGCTGCCAACTTGCACAGAAATATTCCCAAGTGTCAAATTGTGCTACTAATATAAATAAACAAAATGAAGAATACAGACTCCTCCCCATGCCTTGGCAACCCTCCTAAAAACCAGCTTTATTTATAAACTACTCTGCCTCAGATGTTCTCCTTTCATGATAGCTTCAATTTATTTTGTCAAAGTTGTGTACCCAAAGCAAAAGTAAAAAAAATGGAAAAAAAATTGTCAACACCAAAAATCACTCTGAGGGTGCCTCAAGTCTATCTCATTCATTGTAAGATTTCAGTATTAAGGGAAAGTGTAATTTTCATAACTGGGCATCTTCAAGCAATGAAAGATGTATTAAAGAATTGAGAGAGGCACAGGACAATGCTGTTGTTTACTTGTTTTTAAAGTAGAAAGTTAGAATGACATTTCAGGAGTAGGTTCTCCACCTTTAACATATGGTAAATAATGCCACTAACTTGAATGGATTCATTGTGGATTTTCAGGTAGTTTAAGTGAAAACACATTTTTCCTTAAATATTAAAACATGCTCATTAAACTTGCTTTTTACTGTGTTTATAACTCTCCCTTTAGCAGTGCCGCACTGTCTGGTGTGTCTTTTTTTCTCTCAAATAGCCAAACAGCTCTGAAAAGGCAGAAAGCAATTTTACTGTTCAAAACTCCATTATGACCGAAAAAGAAAAATAAACAAACCTAAAGACAAAACCATTCCCTCTGCATTCAATCACCATGATGAGAGAAAATGCACATTTTTGTAATCAAAGCTCTATGAAGCCTTCAAGTTCTGTGACACACGGATGGCAACAGATTACTGGGTCAATTCGCATGATCTGTGTTGATATTACTCAGCGTGATATCGTGCAAACACGTTTTTTTAAATATTTCCACCGCTTGGCAATTTTCACTGGGGTACCTGCCTATTTTCACCTGGTTGGAATTACCACAGCAAAGGAGCAAAACTTGCATCATCTGGAGCCTGCAGTGGGAGCAGACATCCTCTTCTGGATCCAGCCGCACAAGTGGTAGAGATTACCCTTTGTGTGAGGTAAGATCAGCTGGGCTCGCTCAGATCACCCGTGGAAGTTGTGGGAGCTAAACCCTTCGATTTCATCTGAAACAGATTAAGAAACACTAAAACCAACTGCTCTGCCAGCAAAACTATGGGGGCAATAACTCTGGCAGGCTGAAAGAGAAGCGTAACTGGGAGGTACCGGGGAGAAGAAATCTCTTTCCCTTGCATGGCTGGACCCGGAGGAGGACATCTGCCAACAAACTGAACGACTCTGGAGAAGAGGAGCAGCTCCGTGGTGTCGGGAGCGGGAGCTTTCCAGTGCTGCCCCGCTGTCCTCCTGCAGACGGACTTGGAGCAGAACAGTCTTGTTCATTCCTGGTCTGAGACAATACCCATTCAAATATATGGAAATATTCCCAGTAATGCAGTTGCGCTGAACAGCCTTTGGCTACTCCTCTAAGACTGTTGACAAGGGCCAGTAGTTACTGTGGGATCTGTGGTTAAAGCTGAAATCATTTCACTGATTTCACTGGGGAGAGGGGCAGGGAACAGGGTACAGCTGGTGCTGGAAGCGGCTTTGGGCCCTGCCGGTTTGGATGAGGAGTTTCCCTTTGCTCCTGGGGGAGCGAAGCCCTCCGGGTGATGCGCGGCAGCTGTGGTCCCCTCGCACCCCGCTGAGCGGCTGGCACCCGCGGGGGAAGCCAGCCTGTAATCACTAGCACCTGACATGTGCTAGATTTAATTTCTGACTTGGAGGTGAAATGCAACACAATTACTGAATCTGGTTTGAATTATAACCCAGCTTGGGTACAGCCTGCAAACTACAGTCCTCTTTGCTAGGCGTTTGTCCATGACAGCTAGAAAGGCTTAAATAAAGTTGCTGCGTTGAAGCGAGCTCAGCAACTGCCTGTGAAAATGCTGGAGTAAGGACAGCGTTAGAGCCCGGCTATCGCCTCCCCCTAAAAAACCATGCGACAAGGCAGTGATCAGCTGGAGACTTGGCTGCGGGAAGCGTCCTTCCCACCCTGCCTTCTGCGGGGCGGCACACGAAATCCTCCCCACGGGAAGAAGGCACGCGCGGGCGCACCCACAACCGCAGGGCAGAGGCTGCCCGCTGCCGCTCCTCCCCTCCCGACACAGAGACCCAGCCATGAGGGAGGCTTTGGGCCTGGCTCTGCTGGGCACCATGGCAAGGCTGGGTAGTGTGGGGGAAGCAGCCTGCCCTCCTCTTCCTCACCGTTGGGACTCTGTGCTTTTTCTCTCCGGGGCAGGTCGGGTGCTGGCAGAGTGTGGCAGCAACCTGCGCGGCAAGCAGCCGTGGCCTCGGCCCCAGGGCCATGGCAGAGCCGGGCTGGACCCTCCGATGGGGATGCAAGATCAGGAAGCACTGGCGCATTGGCAGCTTTCTCTAAGCAAAGCCCCTGGATCCCACGCAGCATTTGGAAATCCTGCCAGAAGCGGAGGCATGGCGCAGGCACTGCAGGGTGTTTATTCCCCACCACTGCCCTGCTGGCTGCTGTCGGCGGGTACCATTTTGGGGACGTACCCCAGCATCTTGCTGCTCCTTGATGGAAAGTCACAGAGACACAGCTGTGCTTGAGTAGTAACTCTCTCTGCAGCAGAGGCCCCTCTGCTATTGATTTCTACCCATTCAGCCCTGCTGTGGTATATAAAGGAGGCTTAGTGTGAGCCGTTTGCACCCGGGCTAGATTTATTCTCGGTGAGCGTGGTTGTGCCTGACATTAGAAACACATCTTGCGCAGAATCTCATTTTTAACATCCGCTATAACATGCTTTATTGTAGCGCGTTCAACAAAGAAAAGGAGGATTTTTGGAAACAAACAAAAAATTAACCCAACATGTTACAGCAGTTTCTAATGTAGGATACCTGCAAAACCAGAGCTCACCATATGCTAAAAGTATCATATATTTCTTATACCTGTGGGAAAGATTTTTCTCTTATACATGAAATGGACTGTATTACAAACAGCTTGTTAAATGTGTGACAGATCGGCTTGAAACGATGGTTCTTGTACTCTACAGGCCTGCACATTTGCTAATAAACTGACTACATATACAAACAGTCTGTTCCAGGGTTTAAGCTCCTATTACACTGGTTCATGTTTCAACATGCAGCCACTCTGTAGTTTGTGTTTTCAGCAGAACAAGTAAGTGGATGCATATGCATTACAATTCCAGACATCATTCCATACCAGATGTGGTGCCTTTATTTTTAGTACTGCAGGAGTGTCTGCTGACCCTTTCTCGCCCCATGCCTAATGAAAGATTGACTGCTCTGGGTTTTCTTATGGTGAATTATATATTAGAGGACAGTGGATTTAAAAATTAATTCAAGATTAATTTAGGGATGACTGCACATGGAATTATTTGGCCAACAGATGAAAAATGAAAATTTCACTACAAAGAAAAAAAATTGTAGAAGTGTCAAATTTTAATCCAATTTTCTATAAAGAATGATCATGTTCTGAGACCCTTCTGAGGACTACAATTAATCATTCAGAGTGATACCCTTTTTTCACTTGCTATGCAAGCTCCCCTCTGAGCCAAAGCACCATCCGTGGTCCTCTGAAGCAGGAATTCATGTGCTCAGTCACTAAAATAAATTAGCACTGTACCAAATGGCTCCAAATTCAGGAAAACACAATGGCTGAAGCACACACTTAGGTGAAGGGAGGCACAGCTATTGCATGGACTAAAAGAGAAAAAAATGTACTACCACTTCTAGTCAGATTTACAGCTTCTACGAAGGCTTGTAACTTTTTAAGCAAATGAGAAATGAATCAAAAGCCAGAAAATGGATCTCTTTCATTTGAGGCTCTGTTAAATTTTAATGGCAGTGCTAGATGTAATACAGACACCCCTGCTTCACTAAATCAAAAGGAAAACATAAAATTGACTAAATTTTATCTTATATGTTTAACTGTTGTGGGATTTTTATATTAAATAAAATAAGAAGAGAAGACTCTAATGCAAAGCAGGCTAACAAGATGGATGCTAGGAGCTCATCTTACTGAGTAAGGAAACAAATGTTGCAAAAAAAGGAATGAATAATTCCTTTTAACTAGTAGAACATATTGGTGTAAACAAGACTGTACTAAATAAAACCCTCCAGTTGTCATGATTTCAGTGATATAGTCCTGTGTTTATTCTCTTTCAGCCTAAGTATTTTAATGTTACATAATTTTTATTGTTTGTAGTAATCATTCTTTTCTGGACATAACGTGCATGGAAGATGAAAAGAGGAAAACGGAGAAAATACACTGTGTTCTTCAACTGTCAGAATGATCTCCAGAAATAATTTTTCTGTATTCTGATATCCACAAATTTTTTTTATATCAGTTCTTAAGAATTAGCAGTGCCTCTTTTTCAAAGTGGTGAATGAACTGTAGAGAATGAAATCTCATGCAAATGGAACTGTAAACTGAAAAGAATTAAATAAAATTGATTGCACTTTCCATTGTGGAACATAGGAAATTTAAAGGCCTTGCTGCAACGTATGAATAGTACTGAGCATGTAGAATATGTTAATGACAAATTAACTGGGCAACCGTGGATGCAGGATAAAAATTGCGTCAAATCAAGGGTTGCAGCCTGCAGAAGCGGAGCAGCTAATCTGCATAAGCTCTCCCTACCTCCCTGTCTGTTTTGTACCTTTCTCTGCCTGGTTACCTTATTAGAGAGGCAAACATTTAAAAAGGGACTCCTGCAGGCTGGCTGATTTCTTGCTGAATCAGCCAGCTCGCTACTGAATTGATTTCTACATCTTCCACCTCATGAAAGCTAGAAAATATTTTTAGTTGAACATGCCTTTAATTTACAGGACATGCTGGTACAGAAGAGAAAAGGCTGAGAAAGGCAACAAATGCATCCTGTATTTATATACCATAATGATGACGGTTATTTACCGTTTACCAAAAGGCAATGTATATACCATTAAATGTATGTGTCAGAAGCATAAATGCAGTAGCATTTAATTCTGAAAAATAAATGGAATCTAGTATGGGGGGAGGTATTGAATAGGGCTGTGCTGTAAGTGTACGGTGAGTAAGAATAAGGCCCTGTTCTTCCCATGATCAGACACCAATAACACTGGAAATTGTTTTCACAATAAGATCTCTAGTTTTCAAATCGATCTGCTGAAGTTCGAAGACATGTATATTCATTGTGCTAGCAGGAGAAAGGTAATTTTGCTAACTCTGTTTTAATGGATTTTTTCAGCCAAAAATTTTAGCCAAAAAAGTTTTGTTTGAGTTTTTAAGTAAAAAACATGTAACAAAAATCTTTTCTCAGGTCGTACAAGATATATAGGAGGTTTATTATTTATAGCCTTTTGACAGTTCTGTGGAAATCAGGAATTTCCCCATATATCCAAAGCAATTTCTACTGGGAGAGCTGGTCTGCCATACTGTCCTAGCCCAAAGTTAATATAGATTTTAACCAAGAAGTCCTACAGTTTCGATTTATTACTACCAAAATTAACATCTTCTATCATTTTTTACAAATTTAGTATTCTTGGATGAAAGCATAGGTACTTATTCAGGAATGTACTGACCTCTGCAAAGTATTCTGGAAAGAAAAAAAAAAAGATTGGGTAAGTGGTCAGTCCTACAAAATTAACATTTACCACATCTTAAATGCTTTGAGACGTAACATCATCTACTAAGACGAGCTCAGGGCAGGGAGCCAGGAGTTCCCGAGTTTTATTCCAGCCCCCGTCACCAGCCCACTGTGTAGCCTTGGGAAAGTTTACAGGGTGGGGGATAATGATTACTGAGCTGTTGCCTCATTGACCTAAGCGTTTGTATTCCTTTCTTGCCTTTTCAGTTTTTATCCCAATCCGTAAGTTTACGAGGCAAGGACAGTACCTGACTTCATAAGCAAGTATTCTGGGAGGGATATAAATCTCCAGGCTTCAGGGCATAAGCCAGCCTGTAATGCTAAACAAGGGAAACTTAGCTTCCAGGCAGATTATCTCCAAACTGCCAGCTGTAGTGTTTCTTTGTCTGAAGCAGCTGGTACTGACCGCTCTTGGAGATAGGGTACTAGGAGAGATGGATCGCTGGTTTGATCCAGTATGGCAATTCCCAGGCTCTTCTACAGTGCCAATTATATTACTGGCAGTCAATAACAATAATAAGATTACCGAGAGGAATTTAACTAATGAGATCAAATAAAGAATCAAAATTTGGTGGGGAAGGGAAGGTCCGTCATATTGCCAGATGTCGAAAACATATTGAATCAAAGGAGCGGGTTTTTTTCCTGTGGTAATTTTAAATACAGCTTTTCAAAGTTTCTACTTTTGAAGCCTTCTAACATAATTTTAGTGAGATCAATGATTGCATAAAATAAAGCTTGAGAAGGAGTGTGACATAATGGAAGTGAGGGAGAAGTAGGAGGAAGGAGTAGAAAGTTTGTGAAAGTTTGCAGTGTGAAAGCATGCAGATTGGGAAGTGATGGATAACACTGAATTACATAAGAAGCCACAAATGGGGAGGCAGGAGAAAGAAGAAACCTTGCTGCACTCTCCTCAGAGTACATTATACAGTGTGTTTCCCAACAACAGAGTCTGGGGATCAAAATGATGCCAACAGTTAGCAGCCAACACCTGAGAGCTGCAAAGCACTGAATTCCCTCTGATAGGAGTGGACGTTTGGAGGTTGTGAGCATTAGAAAATTTTAAGCTTTGATTCAGGTTAGCGGCTTTTGCTTTCCTTCACTTTCCTAATAAATTCTGTTTGTGGAAAGGATAGGGAGCCCTGACTCTGCTGGAGATGCGTTAGTCCGGAGGTTAGAGTACTGCGATCCCAGATGGCTGAAGCAACGCCAGCTGGTAGCACTTGGACAAAGAGTTCAATCTGATGAAACACAGCCTGACAGCTGGTATCAGATGCTGGAGAACTGTAAGTTTCACTGAACGTGTTGCTACTGGAGTCATGACAGAAATTTCAAGGGAGGAAAAAAAAATTAAACTTGAGAGACATTAGTAGAGGATCTCGTCTGCACTGAAAGGAGAGCTCAGCCATGCTTTGCTGATGTTGCCAGCTGAGGAGTTGGCCTGGTGTTTCTAAGGGCCTCTTTACACTACCATATAGTAGGAACTTAGTATAATTTCTTGTTCAGAGGAACCATTGGCAGGTTCCAAAAACAAGCCTAAACTTGAAGCGATTAGCTCCTTTGCTAAAAGCTGCATCCAATTGCATCACAGCATTTTGGCAGTGGTCCCTTACTTGCTTTCAGTTGTAGTGCTGAAGGGACAAAACGTCAGGATTCAAACTTTATCAGGATTTACAAATTAAAAGCCAACGTTTTTGACTGCACCTACAGGTTGACCAGAAGAGCAGGGAGCCATATCATAGAAGGACTCCCCTGCATGGGAATGCAGCTGCATTTTGTGGCAGCTGAAGTTTGGGCCTCCATGAGATGTAGACTTGAATAAACTGCATTGTGGATAATGAAACTTAGACATGTCCATGAGACAAAAGACAACTTTGAAAGATAAGTCTCTTGGCTAGGCACAGGTGGAGATACAACCTCACATTTGACTGCCACTGTGCCCTGACCTTACTTAGGTCAGTGACCTGCACTTAGGAATCCAGGGTACCCTCAGGTTACTTTCTTTGCCCATCTATGTTAGTAGTTTCTGGGTACCTCACACTTAGAGGTCCCCACCCCAGTGCCAATATTTCTGATTTTGGACATATCTTCAAAGACTCTGTGTCTTGCCTAAGCAGCCTATTGCACATTTAAGCATATTCACAGCTGTGGGCTGGGATTCTTCCCACCTTATATTTGCAGTCTAAAAGTTAGGTATTGAATCTAAGCTTGTCATCTGGGCTTTCTCAATAGCTAGTGGAGATAGTAAAACATGATTGGAGTAGGTGGTGTGAATTGTCATTGACAGATGCCAATTGCCCTCCTTTAGGTATAGAAGAGAGCCTTCTGAGAGCAGATGTTGTTAGTGTTTGTTTAGCTAAAGTCTGGCCAGGTCAATCCCACTGTGTTTGAGATTTTAAGACCTATCCCTTTTGGCATGATTTGTTATCTAGGTTAGGTGTGTCCCCATTCATCATGCCGTTGCAGTGACTCCTGTTTGCCAAGAGCTAAGTCTTTCCTTGCATTGCAGGAAAACCAGCATCTTACTTAGGACTGAGAATCTAGTGGCAGTTCTGAGCCCTGACATACCTATGCCCTTTTGTGGATTTATCTCTAAATACCAAACAAGCAGGGCCTAGGAAGTCTTAGAGCAGATTAAAAGACGTCTTAGAGCAAATGAAAAGGGAGCCATAAAAATGAGCATCCATACTGATGCACCAGGCACCTCCCGGTCACACACGATGGTCTTACATATAAACTCAGCAACAAAACTGTTTAAAAAAATGGAGTGTGGTGGGTTAACCTTGGCCAAGGACCAGACACCCATCCAGCCGCTCTCTCACTCCCCCTTCTCAACAGGACAGGGGGAGAAAACAGGGTGAGAAAGCCCTTTGGTCGAGCTAAAGACAGGGGGATCACTTAACAATTGCCATCATGGTCAAAAGACTCAACTTGGGAAAAATAACTTAATTTATTGCCAATTAAAATAGATTCAGGTAGTGAGAACAAAGGCAAACATTAAACCAACACCCTTCCTCCCACCTTTCTCAGGTTCAAGTCCAGACTCCTCTCCCTTCCCTGAGGGCACAGGGCAGGTGGAGGGGGTTACAGTCAGTACACAGCACTTCCCCTCTGCTGCTCCTTCCTTCCCCCACCTTTCCCCTGCTCCTGTGCAGGCGATCCCCATGGGCTGCAGTCCTTCAAGGAAAACCTGCTCCTGTGCGGGCTTTCCATGGGCTGCAGCTTCCTTTGAGGCACATTCACCTGCTGTGGCGTGAGGTCCTCTGTGGTCCATAGTCCTCCGTGGGCTGCAGGGAAATATCTGCCATGGAGCTCCTTCTCCTCCTGGGCACCAACACCCACTACAGGGAGCAACAATGGAAAGACCTTCTGCCTAGTAGCTGTAAACACACTTCTGTTTACATGTTTGGCTTTCAAAATTTCCCTTTCAAAAGATTTTTTCTAATTCATTCTTTCTCTGCTTTTTCATCTTTTCCATTTGACCTCAAAAATAAAGGGTGGAAGACAAATTGCACACCATGAAAGGAGAAAAGCAGGCAACTTATAAAAATGAAAGCCTTCAAAAGCAAAGTGTTTTGTTTTACAGTTTTGCCTAAAAAAAACCCCAACCCACTAAACTTTCCCCAGAAAGGATTCTATATTCAAAAGGTTATTTTCAATGTGTTATTATAAAGAAGGCAGCAAACCAACCCTACGCAACAAAATAATGGATGATATTGGGGAACCTTTTATCTCTTTCTTTAAGAGTGTCATCAGACCAAAAGGGCAACGTCATTCTTCTTCCAGAGCTCTAAGGACAAGGATGCTTTAATTTTCCTTGATGGCATCTAAAAGCAATGAGATAGTATCCAAGAGCCAATCTCAGAAAAGCAACAGCAAAGCGCTTGCTCTCTTTTCTATCTATATTTCATAATTACTCAGAATTACTCTAAGTCAATAATCAATGCCATTTATTCCAGTGAAAATGATCTAATGGCATAGAGCCATCAAGTCGTAACTCATTCAATAAGTTGCATGCATTTCCTCTTTCCCCTGTCCCTCTCACTGTTTGTCACATACACCCGCTGTGTAATGTTTCAAATTAAAAGGAGAAATTGAGGGCAGGAAGTGTGTTACTTGTATATCAGTTTATTAAAACCTTTATTTTCATTGGTGCTTTTAAATGCTGTTTTGGCTGGAATAAAGAAGTCTGGCATAATTTTTGTTCACTTAAAGAAAGGAAATATTTATGACTTTAATTACTGAATGGAGTTATTTAACTGGATTTTCCTTAATTTTCACCTTTTTTTCTCCAGTGAAATACATTTATTTCTTTTTCAGGTTTTTTTTTAAATTTTATTTTTCTATTTTTGCTAAACACAGTGACTATATGGGAACCCTTGTGTTACACTACACAATTTTATCAGCACAGAAGCCTAGCTGAAAAAGCGGTAACAAAAAATGAGGTCCTAACACAGCAAATCTGCACTTAGCAGAGCTCCTTTATTCAGTGCGATTAAAAAAGCCATCGTTTTTCTTACCACTGCTTGGTGGTGGGCATCAAGCTGCCACTTGAAGAGATGCCAACAGCACGCACCATTGACTACCCTTCCAGCAGATGCGCAATTTACCAAAGCACAGGACTGAATGAGGTGAAAATGGAAGCAAAAGCCGAGCAGACCAAGAGAAATCAGCATTCACATTTTGCATTGCTAAAGTCCTCAGCAGTGAAAGGTGGGAAGGACCCCCAGATCTGCCAGGGAAGGGGGCAGGGAGCATGGCACTCTGGAAGTGCATTGTTGGAGAGAAGAGCAGACTGCAAGCAGCAGCAGGAAATTCAGCTTCAGGAGATTTATGAGTGGTGGTGTCCAGAAACCCAGTGAGGAGCCTCTTGAACTGCAGAGCTGTGTTAGGAGAAGCTTATTCCCTCCCTCTTCCCCAGCACGGGCACACTGGGCAGGTGCTAGGACGTTCTGATGTCTCTCCTTGATTTATTTATTTGATGAAAAATAATGAAAGGGATGATCCTCAAGAGTCCTTGGAGATTCCATTAACTCTGAAAATTGAGCATATTGATAAGTTGGTGATTATTTTGAAATGAACTAGAGAAAGTGAAAGGAAAAATGCTTGTAGGAAGGGCCTGTTTAATGTGCAGAGATTTTAAAGTGTAGGTAATGTTTCAAGTGTATCAAAATACGGTAAAAAGACCAGGGGTTAATTATACTGGCACGATAGTTGGAACCACATTATTATAATTCTCTTGGAAAGCACTATGGAGCATATGGAGTGAATGAGGGCCCTATGTGTGCATAATAAGTTCTGTATGGGGATAAGGTGAAGGAGCAAGAGCTCTCTTGTGTGTAAGAGGCACTAAATAAGGGGAAGAAAATGATTTAACTACTTGATGGACTAACTTTGTATGTAGCAACACATTCAAGGTGCCCTATCCTTTAAGCAGCAACATACATAAATTCACTCACTGCCATGATTCATCTTCATTTCACACAGCAAATACTACTACAAATAGTCTACAGAGCACATGCTGGAGAGTTGGCTGCTCGTAGACATGCTCACATTGCATCAGAAACTTGATATTTTGTGCTCTGCAGAACTGTTAAGCGTTTGCATTCCAAGTTTGCTTCCCTGCTACTGCATATTTCCTTTGTTATTTCTGAACAGGTTTTGGTGTTTCCAGTTCTCAAGTCACTGGGGTTTTTTTGTGCAGAGATCTGACTGCCTCTCAGAGGACCATCTCAGTAATGGAGAGCAAGGGAAGACAAAAGACCCTCTTGAAGATACTCCTCAATTCCAAAAGATTCTGCTGGTGGCTTTAAAGGGTGGGTGTTTGCTCACTTAGCTGAAAACTAGTTTTAATCATCTAACAATAATGTTGTAAGAAGAAGTTTAGACACCAAACTTAGACTAGGGAACTAATTTTTAGACAGCTAAAGATAGGTGTAGTGAATCCAACCCAAAAGACTGTCGCTTATTTAAAAGAGGAGAAATTACACTGGAAAAAGAATGCAGAGAGAATTCACAGGAAAAAAAAAAAACCATAAAGTGAGTCTTCTGCCTAATTTCCACTCAGTATGGTCTGTGCTGAGCAGAACAGGGCCTTTAGTTCATGAAAAAATTATGCTACTAATAAATAGTGAATTACTCATGAGATAAGTAACCCAATTCTGTAGGTGGAGCTCTGAACTAGGGTCCAGTTCTACTTTTAGTCCAGTGCACCTAAAGGTTTTGAAATCTTCCAGGGGTGGGATCATATAATTAAATATTCCATGGTGTGAGGTACAGCAAAAGTGTGGAATTAAGGTAACAAAGGCCACCCAGATTTTTTTTTTTTTTCCTATGGAGTGACTGGTATTGTTTCTCTTATATTGTTTTAGCAGATTTGTTGCATACACTAACTACTTAGAATAAGGTGTAGAAAGGCAGTAAATGCACAGTGTTTGTTGAAAATATTCACTGAGCTTTGCCAAATTAATCTCTTATGCCCAATTTTTAGAATTTATAATAAATTTGGGACTATATTTCCACTTTTCCTTTAATGTCTGCATTTGCTTTCACCTCTAATGAATTGAGGGTACCAATACTAGTACTTTAACTGGTAAAATTCTTCATTTACAGCATTTCTACTATACATTAGAAAAAAGCCAAATACTTTAGAAACCAAAAGCTGGCACACAAACTCACGGTGTAGCTAATGTCACTTCTAGGAATCTTTTGGTGATGCCTACCTGTAATTGACTTAATCATCCATTACAAAAAAAAAGAAGAATGAGAAATTGAAGTTGTTTATAAGAGTGTACCACATAAAAGAACCATTTTCAGCAGTTTATCGGAGTTGCATTTGGGCACATAATTCTAACAGCCATGAAAAGGTCATTTTATTTTCCAAACTATGTGGCACACATTCACTTCAGTAATAAGATTCTTCATAAAATCAGTCTCAATACAAGCAGTAGATAGCCTTAAAAAAATTTCTTTAACAGAAAGTAAAATAACAGTCACCCCTTGGTAGAAGACTTTCAAGGCTCAAGAACCAAAAGTTTTCCTCCAAAGTCAGTCCTGTCTCTTGTTGAGAGAACAAGGAAGCAGAAGATAAGGCATAGGGAGTATATTTTAAAACACTTAGGTATTTACAAACATTTAAAAGCTAATCACTGACCTAAAAGTTGATGTTGTCTAGGTGTCAGCAGTTACAATAACGCATAATTATTTTGTGTTAATAGATCATTACACTTAGAGTTATAGCTACTGCATCACATCAGTACTAAAATACGATGTCCGCTGGAAATACTGTAATGAATCCAGCAGCAGATGGGCAGATAAATTAGAGGCTGGAAAATAAGGGGGTAAATAAATTCAACCTGTTCAGCTAGTTGAAGAGAAGGATGAAAAGTAACTTGATCACAGTGTATACATACTTATGCTTGGAAACTGAAAATAATTAGGCAAGGGCATTTCAGCCTTACTGACAAATGTATATTTATCTAACCTCGACTTTCAGCCGGTGTCTGGAAGCTGTTCCTTTGGTAAGTCAGAAGCTTTCCAGTGATTGGAAGCTGAAGTTAAACAAATTCAATCTTGAAATAAGAAGCAATTTCTTAACATCGAAAGTAATTAAAGATCAGAACATGCTGTTGCTTCACATGAAGATGGTGAATCCATCATTAGTTTAAATACTGTTGTAAAACAGGGATACATTACTCCAGCTTCTGAAAGAAATTGTGCAGCCTCTGGGAAATGTTGAAGAGAGAGGACTGCTATATGTATTTGCTACAGGCTCTCTAATGGATTCCTTGTTATTGCAAGGATACGAGGCATTAATGGAAACTTTAGTCTGTCTTGTTCCTCTGAAATGCTTTCATCTTACTCAAGTTCTCAGGCTCGAGTAGACAGGGATAAGAGGATGAAACTCAGTGGCTTCAGAGTATTGAGGTTAGAGTACATCCCTCTGGACTTGCATGCAGTGAAATGACAGATGTGAGAGGTCTGCAGTAGCTTTGCAGGGGATCCCTTTATGCCTGAGCCTTTTCACAAGCCGCATGGTACACTGCTCCAGCAGGCCCACCACTGATGGTGTTGCCAGATGTCACCTGGACCTTCCAGGTAGAATTGCATTCTGGGGTGCCTCAGTTTTTACCAGGTTTACATATAATTGGGAGACGTACTGTTCTTTAGCCTGTCCACCGACGGGGGTCTCAGGGGTGCCCAGCCAGAAACACGCACCCTTGGGGATCAGGGGGGCACATTTTCCTAAACATGAAACAAAGATAAAAATGAAAGCAACGGATCAGAGAGAGGAAGCTTAAGTTTGTTCTGTGGTAACAACTGGAGGCCAAACGGGAGGCAGCCTGTTACATACAGTGAGACTAGTGCTTAGATAAGCAGAGGAAATGGGGGAAGAAAACAGATGTGAAGTGCCTTTCCCAAGATCACACAGCCGACCAGCTGGGAGCTCGGCTGACCAGCTGGGGCTCTCCCTGCTAGTCCAGAGGCTATGCATCCTCCAGCATCTCTGGTGCAAGCCATTGAGTTGAAATTTATTCATAGTTGTGATTCTTGCAAACAGAAGTAGTCAAGGGGAAAATTTCGTCGTTTGCATCAGTTAGTTTCCATACCTGCATAAAACAATCGTTAGAGGCCTCAGGAAAGATATCCTGACCATTATTAATTCACAGTAACGATACGGTGATGACACAAATACAGGGAAATAATTGATAGTATTTGTTCATATTAAAATTTTGCCCTCCCTCCTCCCTCTTTCCGGCATCTTTTGTTTGGCTTTTAGTGTAAATAATTGGTTCTGTTGTCTAAAGCATATACCCTGTTTATTGGGTAGGAGTATAAAGCAAGGCTCCAGATGTCAGAACAGGACCTCCTTGTCCTTCTCCCTCTCTGGTTAGTGAAAACATTGAAAAAAAGGCAATACCAACAAAAGAAGAATCCAGCAGAGAGATCGTGTTCAGTGATCCTCGGTACACCCTTACCGTACATTCCTCCTCTGTACACCCCTACTGTAAGTCACATACAAGAACATTTGTAACACATGCCCCTAGCCAAGGGTAGCGACTGGCAGGCCTTCCCAATGTGCTGTAATGGGCTACAGCTCTCTGGAAAAGTGAGATTTCATCTTCACAGCTATGCTGAGCCAAAGCGAGAGCTGGAATCAGAAATGCTGTCAGCCACTCTGAACTCCTCTGCTTTGGCATGGTAACACACTAACTCAAGGTATTGTGAAAATATTACTTTTAAGTATAAAAGCTTGGTAAGCTGGCTAGAGTAACAAGCAACATGACACTGTCTCGCTGTCTCTTCTCTCATTATTTTTAGAAACCCCATTTTAGAGACCCAGAAAAACACCTTTAGCCTAAAATGTGAACATTCTGCTCTACTGTCCTGTTCGGCACCCAAGCCTTAAGGACAGTCAGTTCCTTAGCTTCTCAGAGGTACACTTTAACCCTACTATTCAGCTTGAGTAAGGAGCCTCCATAACCACACAAAACCCAGCTAGGATTTGATCCACACAACCACCTTTCTGTGGGACAGAAGAAGGAAGAGGGAAGTTTAAGGAAGTAAACTTTTCAGTCTATATTGAAATATCAGTCTATAGCTTCTCAGCTCCTATGGTGTCCCTAATTTAGTACCAAAGCATCCTTGATGCACCTAGATAAATGAGCTCTGCTTCCTAGAAGCAATGAGGGCAGCTGTAGCAGCAGCATGGGAAGGGGATTGCAACATCTCTGTGTGCTGCCTGGTATCTCCTGGATTGCTCTTGCTTTGCTTTGCCCCAGCGGGGCTGCACTGGGCTGGGCTGTTGTGGGCTTTGGGGAAGGAGGCTGCATTCCCGCATGCCCGACCCCTGCCCACCTGCTGTCCACCCACCACATTGCAAGGGCCTGACGGGAACTCCGGAAAAGGTATTAATAGGCTGTCTCGTAGTAAGGGTCAACAGAGGAGCATACATACTGCTTAAATTAGTGTGCTATATTTACAGCAAGAGTTGCAAGATTCAGTCGCTGGAAGCCTCTTGTAAAGAAATGTGGCCTCTATGCCCATGACAAATCATTCTTTCTTTCCCTGAAGTTATAAGCATGGACAACCATAGTAATGAGTTATCAGACATTTTAAACTGGGATTATTTCTGTGCTTCTTTTTAAGGATGTGGTGTAAAACCCTGACTGATCTCAGTAGGAGATTACATAGAACAATGCAAAATATTCTAAAAATTCAAAATAAAGTCATCCATCAGTCACGAATAAGCACATAAGCATGCCTAAGAGAGCAATTATTTTTTCATACACTTGATGGAAATAAATTGTGTTAAATGTAACAAGTGAAAATAGATGTAGATAATGAGAATTCAGCACACAAGTAATTTCAAACTTTTTTTATTCAGATTCCCACAAAAGCAAAAATGTTCTAATCCTACTCTATTTTAACACCCAAGAATCAATACTAGAATCTCAGTGGACCTTGTGGGTTTAAAATTAGCTAGAGGACTGCAGGCTCTGCTCTTCATGCCAGGGCAAACCAGCATCCAAACTGGCAAACATTGCTGCTTCCACAGCTGGGTGAGTAGCACCATAGTGAAAATACCACGAACACAGACATTTGCGTGTGAAGAGATACTGTAGCTACAGTTTTGCAAATAAAATATCAGTATCACTCTTCTATACCTGCGCAATAACTGGCTCTTCCAGCCACATAAATAAAATTTTTTAGCTCATGGGGGAAAGCTGCCATTTTTGGATGATGTATAGAAAATAGATTACTTGAGACAATCTTTGACGACATTTAAAGTGTAGATAAAGGAAAGTAAATGGAAATTAAGATAGAACGGTAGAGAGCTTTCAGTTTGGAAAATTTAAGCCCTTTTTGTTTTCACAGAGGTAAGCTGCCACTGGAATTTCATAGAATAACTTCTCAGTTCTCCAGCATTCTCCACCTGGGCATCTCAAACTTTGTCCATTTTATGGTGTAGAAAGATAATAATGTCATCGTTTCAAGGGGTGGGAAGCTAAGCTCCAGAAACTCAGACAAAGTTTGACTTTTCAGTCAGGATGTGGAAACAGAAATATAGTGCCCTTATGTGTAATTTCCTGCTTCTATAGCTTGGCCTTTCTCAATGTAAACCAAGAGAAAACCAAGCCCAAATTTCCTCCCATTAAGGAATATATGCATGAGCTTATCTGAGAGCAGACTATGCTGCTATTCTTTTTATAAGAAATAGCTCAGGCCACACCTAAATACCAAGCAATGAACATTTGTGGCATTTGAGCAATTAATTTCCCAGACAACATTTCTGATGGTGAATGGCAGAGGATGTTGCATGGGTTTTTTTCCCTCTCTCATCTTCCCTGTCCCCCATACCCACTGTTGGTCTTGCTGCTGTGTCTTTATCATACTTTGTACGATGGCATGTCTACTTTGGGAAATGATGATTCCAGTGTGGGTGGATGGAAAGAGATCTGCCAGAGGGTGCAAATTTCAAATTGCTGCCACGGATACACCCTTCTGTGCTGTCTTCTCAAGATACCAGAAAAAGTCTCTAAGGAATGCCTGGGGCTTGACTCTCAGCGTAAAGATAGACTTCTATACCACACATTTTTATTTAAATATTAAGGAAACAGACAGTGTAAATACAGCTAATTAATTCAAATTTACTTAATCACTTATTCATACAGGAGACCATTATGAAATCCTTACTGGAAGTGATGAAATATTTGTATGTTTATCCCACCGATCCCATTATTGGGATCAGAAAATTGTTTAAAATGCTGCTTCCAAGTCAAGGTGACTCACCATTGGTGATCTTTACACTAAAGTCAGACTACATAATTTTAAAATATCAATAAGCACAATGTGTAAGAAGTATTCCAAAGTAGAGTGTAATGCTTACCACTGTAAATGTGAGACTTTTCTATATGAAATATATGAAAAATGGAAACAACGGGGCAGTAAAAAACTTGTGTCTAAAATAATGTTAGTAATGATGACATACCATATGTACCTCAGCAAATAACTTGCTTTTCTCAGACGAGAAGAGTGCCTGTCTTTAGCTGGGTAAACTGATTACTCATTTTCTGGTTCCATGCATATCTCTCCTTATTAAAAGGAAGTGCAGAAGTTCAGCTGGGATGTGCTGTAGCCTGTGCTGCTGACTCTGTTTCAGGGCCAGAGGCGGGGAGAGGGAGCTGATGCAAGGAGGAAAATGAAGATTTCAGAGAGAATATTTATGGTAAAGTGTTAACTCAACAAGTCACTTGCTTAGGAAATCTTTTGCTTATATGAAAAAAAAAAAAAGAAAAAAGTTTTACATCCCTGTTTAAGGTCTTTATTCCCTCAGTGTGGTACAGTACAGACTCCCAAGTGGATGTTTTACTGGAGTTCTGAGTAGCCTGCAATGTCTGTGTGTATTTACCATTTTGTACGTGAAAACTGTTGGCTGATGTAACTGTTTCATCTTCCTGGAAGTATGACTAGACCAGTAGGTCTAGTCTGCTTTCCATTAGGTTGGATATATGTGTGTGTCACCTAACATAGCACTTATGAGAAAACTCAGCTAACTCACAGTTTCTGTTCATCAGAGCAAGATGTAAACAGCAAGGGAATAAGCAGGTCTGTCTGCTTATCCTGAACCCTATTGCACACCCAGGCTTTGTCACTTAGACCCATCAACCTTTTCCATGGATACTAACTTATGTTATGCCTTCCTCCCAACAGGCACACTTAATCACTGCATATGCATCATGATTAGAAATCATGGGACATGATAATAATATAGGATGGAGTTGCTTCCACAAATTACTGCTTGGAGTACTGCACACTGCTCTAAATCAGTGTATTTATGTGATATAGAAGAAGGAAAAAAAGGGAATACCTGATCTATGTCAAGGATTTAAAAATAACATTCTTCTTCTATGAAGAAATAATAGACATGAGATTCATCAAATCTTAGGCGTCAGTGCTCTATTAGCTGAATTAGTGCTATATGCTGGCTACTGAGAGGAAGGGAGAAGCTATATTATTTTCTTTCCCAAAGAACCCAAGGTCTTCTGATATCAGGACATTTTCAAGGCTGTATTAGACTCCAGGAAGTCTCAAACAAGTGTAAAATCCATATTCATGGATGTTCCCCTGGTGTTCCCCTCCCAAAGAAAAAAGCCAGAGATTCTGATACTACGATTGGTATTATGTGAACAATGTATTAGACAGCTGTATGAAGTCTTAATCTTTTACTGACACTTTTTTGCTTTATTCCTTTGACACAGACATATTCATGCATCTATAAATTCTTACGCCGTTAAAAAAAAAGAGCAAACAAAAACCAACCCCCAAACAGGAAAACTAATGTGATGCAGTTACAATCACACCTTTGTTACAGGTTTTACTGGTGTAACTGTGGCTTCAGAGAGATGTCCTCTTTTATACCTACTTGTATAGTTGAAGATGGTGCTGTTAATAGACTCTTCCTGGTGGAAGAATCACATCAAACAAAGTCAGACCATTTAGCTCCTACTGTACTCGTCCCTGGAAAAGAGGCACAGATCTTTGAAAAATGAGAATTGCCTGTGGCTTATATTAGTAAAAAATAAATGATATTAAAATAATAAATATCATCCTTCTGTCTTTCACAGTTGTGAAAGCAAAACTTCTGAGGTGTGGTCAAGCCTAATATAGGTATGTGAGCTATTGGCAGTGGAAGGGAAAAGAAAAAAAAAAGGATAAGCAGAGAACTGATGAGGTGTTGAATGTTTTAAGTGATTACTTATTTGTGAGTTTATATTGCTGATGAGGTATGATCTTGTCAACATTATCTCAGTACTAACAAAGTTGTGTGTGTGTAGAAGGAATATATCTGTTAATCACGCATATCTTTCACTTTGTGTGCCCATGCAATGTATATGTAGATAAAGATGTACAAAGTATGGTGTCTCAGTTACTATATGTTGACTCATATATGTTTGTGAGTATGTATATATATGTATATATACATATACATATGCATATATATACACACACATGCAGCAAGAAAGAGACATGTATATTTAAACTGTTAGAATCAGATTTGACAGTGTCAGTGATACAACACAACTGTTTTAAAGTGGTTAGGTCACCACTTATCTATTACAGCCAGGAACAATACCGTTAGGAACATTATTATTGTATTATACTAGCTCTAGAGTTTCCAAGTAGGGAAAAAAAAGGAAAAAAGGCAGATGCAAGTGGGTACTGTTTAGGAATGACAAATTGTATTAAGGTTTTTAAACATAACAGACTGAAACTGAACTCTCAATGGTACGAAGAAGCAACAATATTGACTCTTCAGCATCTCAGTACAAACATCTGTAAAATATTTGTTTTCCGGAAACTATTCTTGGTCTTCACTGAATAGCCTGCTGTTAAAGTGTCCTGCTCCTTTTGCATGGAGATACATGAACTATGAAAGCAGCCTGCTGCGATGTTGATTCTTTGGTGTTCAGAAGCTCTCACCTTGATATACTCAAATGTCAAGGTTTTGGCACATATCTCAGTAAACAAACAAGCCTGTCTAGTCCATTTAAGCAAAAACATGGGACCTTAGGAAAGCTAAATGGACAATTAATATGCATTTAGAGACTTTTTGAAGAACTTCAGTAGGTGTTTGTGTATTTTCTTACTAAAAGCATTTAGAAAGTCACTGCCAGCAAATCAGATAATCCGAAGTTGATGGGAGTTAAAACTAATCTACTGCTTAAAAATATTTACTATTGACGCAAGAGAACACTACTTCTTCAAGCAGCCACCCAAGTTTGGGATCACTAAGCTTTACTACATATCCCTGAGAACTTTAACCACAGCAAAATGTGAATCCGGAAGGAGCAATAGGTTGAAGCATTTTTGAACCCTCATGTTCAGAAGCTTGTGAATAATTAGGTTGTCCCAAAGTGTCCTTACTGAGTCTGAAATAAGTATAACACTCCAATATATTGATAAAATCAAAGTTACATAATAGCATATGTTCTTAGAATTACAAGTAATTCAGTTACCACAAGTTGGCAAATTATTGCTTATCAGACACCCACAGTACTTAAGTCTATGTGAGCTGCTTGCCTTGTGCCTGCTGCACTTGTGAAATAAAATCTGTTGGTATAAACTTCCTCTTTGGTTTCACTTTGGTTTTGCAAGGGGGAGAAGCATGCAGATGAGCCATTATTGTAGCTCAGATGACAAGTGTTAACTTGTTAAGTTCTGACAACTGGATCACTCACCATGGCTTGAACACAACCCAGATATGTCTCTAACAAATCCTTTTATGCTACAAAATTATATTTAAATCTTTTTTTTTTTCAGTAGAGAATTAACTTCCTGAAATTGTAATCTTCCTCCAGTGAGAAAGAAAGGATTTTGAACCTGTTGATGGAAGCATGCTAAGTATTGCTTTTTCTGTTTCACATGAAAGCAGAGCTTCTGAGAATGCTTAAGAAAACAGATTTAGAAACTCTAGTGAGATTTCACAATCCCAATCAAAACTTCCCTTCGTAACATATGTTACAGCAAACTGTTAGGTGAGATGCTCAGGACTGTGGTACAGAGTTCCTTGCTCTGGCTGAAATCCAGTGACACAGCCACACATTACACAAGCAAGCGTTAGGCATAGTACGTTAAATTCTTCTTGCATTAGACAGCTGCAGGCACTGACCTAAAGAATCTTCTTCTCCACTGAGGCATTTTCATTGAAAGAGTGGCAGAAGTCAAGTATTACAAGAATGTCAGCTAGCTACTAAGACAGACTTTGCCTTGATGTTGAAACTGTCTGTCATAGAACAAGATATTCCACAACGGCTGTTATCGCATAGCCTGGTGTACAAGTATGCCAGAACGCTGAGCCCACCAGGAGGCCCTGTGTCCTCATCCCCTCTAGCATGGTCAGCTCTGATACCATGCAGCTGTATAACATTGGAAAAAAAGCTAAGTGTGAGAAAGGGCTATGAGGAGCTTTATCTGGAGCCACTCCACCTTGGCTCAGGAGCTGCACAGCCCTCACCTTGGTTCTTGCCTGAGGAACGGTGGAGGTGTTTTGTGCCTAGCTGTGTACCTTGCTGATTTTGACCTGGCCTTGTTCACTTGGCTTCCTGGCTTGATCTTGGACCAGTCCTGCCACTACAGATTTGCCTGGACATCACTGGGCTCTCAGCTGACCAGGGTTACTGTGATAGCCCTGTTCTGCTCACCTTGTTGTGAGATGGGGCCCGAGCCAATGAATACCCTACCCAGTTGGTCTCGCTGTCGTCCCAGGCTCCTGGTGCCTCTGCTCTTGCAGGAAAGCCCCACTCTTACAGCTCTTGGACAGTACTGTTTTCTGGACTAAAAATCATTTTTATTCTGCTCTGCATTGTGAACAGAATAATTTTTCTGGAATAAAGTCACTGTAATGGCCAATTTCTTCATGTAGACCAGACCTAAATGAATTTCCTACTTTTAGGATTGGAGATTTGATGGAGGTCACTGTCCATAACCTGGAAAATCCTTTGCAGTATGGAAATGACATGTAGAGAATTAGCAATAGAGTTGTGTGAAGCATTTGCAATGAAGCCAGACAGCACAAAATTGACCTCTTTGGGGATTTCATTATGAAGTAAAAAAAATAGGCCTGTGTTGCCAAGAGTTTTCCTAGTGTTTGCTGGCATTACGGGTCAACCTTGCCACCTTGTGTTTTGCCTTGCAAGTCAAGCAGTGTTTGCAATTTCTTGTGGCTTTTCTGCAATGTCAGATATAATGTGTTTTTGCTACATTTTGCTTTGCATTGCTGACCAGATTTTGACCAAGTGCTTAGGAGAGAGAAAGTGAGTTTAAGTAGCTTGAAATTGAAGGAAAAATTGGCAAGAGTCTCAGTGAAGAAATATCAGAATGTTTCTCATAAAAAGTACAAAAAGCAGTCAGTATTTTGTCAAAGACAGCAAGCAGGATAGCTCAGGTGACTACTAGTCTGTTCTCTGATACCAGTGAGAGTAGAATAATGGAAAGGGTTGCATGGAATTCAATTAATAAAGAATAGAAGGATCAGAATATATTTAATGCCAGCCAACATGTTCTAATGGAAAATAGGTCTTGTCACAAAAACCTGAATTCATTCTTTGATGAGATTACAAGTTTGGTTGACAGAGAACCTATGTAGACATAATGTGCTTAGAGTTATGCCAGGATTTTTACTTCCTGGGGTAAAAGAAATATAGTGTTGAATTACGTCAAGAAGGCACACAGTAAATGAATTCATAATTGATTGACATTTGAAAAAGTAGCTGTCTATGGCAAACCATCATCAAAGAGAGAGCTTACTGGTAGAGTTCTGCCAGGATCAGTGTCAAACCTGGTTCTACAGAACAACTTTGTCAGTGATTCTAAATATACAGTTACTAATGATAAAGTTTTCCACAAAGATTAGTGGAATAATAAATAACAATGAGAACAAGGCATTCAAACAGAGATATTTGCTCTGCAAGACCCATGGTTCCGATTAGCTTATTGAAAGAAAGACTCAAGGTGGGTTGATTTCATTGCAAATGAATCTTCATGGGAAGAAGATGATAAATCCTAAAAGACAGTTTAATCTGGAAAAGGAGGGTAAAACAAAAATCAATGATAGAACATTTTAAGTCAAGCAAATTCAAATTAGAAAAATTAGGCAGAGACTTTCAGTAGCCAGGTTGATTACCATTGAAATAAATTGCCAAGAGAAATATGTTAGACAAATACATCTTCCTGATTTAAGCATAGAAGTAATCCATAGTAGGTTGTAATGTATAGGAAATCAGAAAAGATGTTCTAATTTTTCCATAAACACAATAAATCTCAGAAGGTTGATCAATCATACCTAAACTTGTATCTGTCTAAAAAATTTCAGATCTGTTCTGAAACTCCACTGTGTAGATGGCAGATCAAGTCTAAAGGGTTCATATTTTCCTTTCCCTGAGCAACCTTCTCCATGGACGAAGTGGCCATCTTTGGAGATGAGATTGCTGGGATGGATGGATGAAAACCCTTTTAGTCAGGTCTTCTGCCAAAAGAATGGAAACATAGCCTAAAACTGTTCACAGACATTCTTTACCATCCTAAATAGGACTTTTATTATGTTTCTTTGTGCTTGTTCATGCAGGTGATTTTTACCGGCAAAAGTCTGTGAGCTCCTTTACTTGAGCCACAGCTCAGGACAGTCAACAGGAGTTTATGTTCTTTAGACCAGAATCTCAGCTAAGGAATCAAAGCAATATGTAACTAATCTAATACATTTTGACTCCAAAATATCATGAGTTTACAAATACTTATGCATGAGCTTAACTTCACATACTTTAAACATTTCCAGGCCTTTCAACAATGGTAGAATTGCATGAATCCAAGTGCGATAATAAATTCCATCACTAAAATCTCAGAGATTATCAAGATCCAGAATAGGACCTAGTAAAAACATCCAAATAAATAAAAACATAGTAATAAGTTAACCTGATAAGATGCCTGTAGACTTTCATGGAGCACTGGAATATAACACACATTTAAGACTAAGACGAACACTCTGTTGTTCTAGAGAGCATCAAATTAGACAGCTCCTTTCTTTATTGTGACGTTAGAAACACAGTTAATGCGGTAGATGCCAAAATTATAATTTTTAGCAGGAAGACACCAGATTCCGGTAAGAAGCTACCCTGCAGGGTTTTTCAAATATTGACTATGCTGCACAATATCTTCTACTTTTGAATTGTATTTTCCTTGTTGTTTCTGATTTTCATAAGATCTCTGACAATTAAGGAATACAGATCTATTGCCTGGGTGTTTATTCTCTGTTACAACTTTTGTCATTTAAAGAAGCCACTGCGTTCATAAAACACTGAGGAATGTAATCTTCATCTTTGGTCTTTCCATGCCTTTTAGGAAAGCCTGATAGTCATAGAGGCCCTAGCAGTTTACAGCTGGAACCTCTCTGGCACATGCATTGCAAAAAACTATCTCCAAGGGTTCCTTCCTAAATTCCTGTGCCAACACATGCTGATAGTAGGGTGCAGAAGAGCATAAGGGACTTTTTAAACAGCTAGGGAAACAGCTGGCTCCGCTCTGCAAGAAAACAGATGCAAATTTGGAGAACTGGTAGGGTGGCATGATTCCTAATGGATGGTCTTAAATTATATCTGAGTTAGAAGAAAGTTAAAACAGAGTCCAGCATTGCCAAAGCCTACCAGAATCTAAAACCACAAAAATATTAGGATGGTTGTACTGGTACAGACCAAGGGCTCACTTAATCCCATGTCCTGTCCGAGTCTCAGAAGAACAGTGCCATCCTCGCCATTGACTGCAGGCACCCCCATGTCTGGGGCACGCAGCCTCTTTGTATGGGGCTGCTCTAGTTGCTGCACCCCTCCATGCAGCAGCTGAACTCCTGTGGCTGTGTTGTCGGGGGAGCCACAGGGAGCTTCATGGGCGTCTCCAGGGCCTGGCCACTAAAATATACAGGGTAAAGAAGTCCGGGATGTAGCACTTGAACCTTGTTTGTACTTGAAGAGGCTGTTAAATGCAGGGGCAGGGGAATGTTGGTCAAGACCAACCTGCAGCACACACAGAAAGAGTTAAAGGCTTAGTTGTTGTGTGGCCAAAGGGGCTGTCCGTAGGAAAGCAGTGCTGGAAGCAGTACCCAGCTATCCCCAGGAATCATTTTGCATGTGAAGCCTCTGAAGTGCCAGGTTGGTATCATGTTTTCAAAGCATCTCAGAGCATGGTTGCTTGGAAAGCAGACTAGACTCCAGTCTTGGCACTGTGAGTCGATATGAAACTCCTTGTCTCAGACCAGAGATGGGCTACATAGGAACTTGTCATGACATAGAGAGTACACAACCAACCATCTCATGTTTGGACAATTAAGACTGTGATGTTGCCCATTGGCTGGATTTTACAACCAACCTCAGCATCAACTGCACTGGAGGGAGCGGGTGTCTGATTTTCAGAGAATGCAGAGCTTAAATCCAAAGACAAAAAAAAGAAAGGTCTTTATTTATGGGTACCCATGTATTGTACTTCTAGGCTTGTAGACAACATAACAAAAGTGATCAGTTACAGCTTGTAAACTAGAATAATTATAACAAAATAATAATGATTACAAACATGCCTGAGGAAGAGTAAGAACAAGAACGAGAACAACAAAAAAAAAAAAGAATAAGAATGACTGAGCCTACATAAATCTGCCTGTTAATATTCTCCTAGCTTCTGACTACTCTTAAATTTGGGGAACATCTTGAGCCCATTGTAGTTTGTCTGTTTAGTTACCCTCAATGGATCTTTCTTCCAAGTACTTGTTCAGTTTCCTCTTGAAATCCTGTAAGCTACTTGCATCCACAGCACTCTTCATCCAGGATTGCCATGAGTCTGCTACCTGTGGAGCAAAGAGCTGACACCCAGGGCTTCCTTAAATAAAGGAAGAAAGAAACCACTCAAACTGACAGTATCTGAAACTACTTATGCATGACTTGTTTGAAATTTAATGACTTAGGTGGTCCTGTTCCTTTTGTTTATATGTATATATAAGAAGACCAACATGAATGATTCCTAGCATGCAATGCAGCATTCATGGCAGCACCATGACTTCCTTCGTTTGGTAGACTGCTTTAATTATAAATCTTCAGGAACTGAATTATGCCTGAAGCTTTTCCAGCACCTTACAGCCATCTTCACATTCAGCACGGTCAATGGACTTTAAGTTTTTTTAATCACAGAGTGCTGTTTACAGACAGTTATGCCACCCTTTCACCTGCTCTTACTTGTCTCAGCCTGCTACTTGGATACGCAGCACCTTTAAGAAATACTGACACAAACCTTGGTTTTAAATGTTTTTGAAGTGTTGTTGAGCACTCTTTTTTTCCTACATAATTATTTTCCTTCTGCTATCAGTGATGAAAATATGTTAAAATAAAATGTAAAAAGATTGGCTTTGAAATTCTTGAAAGCCAGATAAGAACTTTGACACAGCACCTATAGAAGTTAAGTTAATTTTTCTTTATTAATTTTTAAACAAGAGATTATTTCCTTCTGGGATACATGAGGACTCTGTCTTCAAGACCTTGAAAAAAATTGAATGTTAGGTCTCATTAATACTGTCAGGCAGCAAGATAATGATTTGAGAAGTGGCTCATGAATGGGAATCTCTTTAAAGTAGTTCCTTTGTTTCATATTTTAAAGGTTATTCTGAACAAAGAAAATGTGCAAACTCTGGCTTTCACAAAAGGTATCAATATTCGAATGGGTGACTGCTTTGCAATTTAAACCAGAATAATTGGTCTGCCAGCCCAAGAGGCCGTAGTAGAGACCTCGTCTCAGCTCAACTTTTATTGAATCCTGGTTTCTTGGCTGGAAAGGAGACCTCAAATCCAATATTGATTGCAGTCCAATAACCTTTGGACCCCCAAAGTCTCTTCAGGTCAGCAATACAGTATATTACTGGACTAGAATGAAAGACTCAGCACAGAGAGGAAGTGTTCCTTCTTCTGTCACTGCTGCTCTGCTCAGTTGTGTCTTGAGACAGTGGGGAAATGAGCCCTTCCATTTCAGGCATAACTAGTTCAGATACATCATGATAAAAGCATGAACAAAATGATTGTTTGCTCTTCCGAAACATTATGCAAATTTTTCATTTTATATTTCTATCTCTAGCAGCTATAAGGAAAAAAACCACCAATACCTGAACCAAACAGAATCCAGGCTAAGTGATGAGAGCCTACGTGTTAAAAGGAAACTAGCAATTTTGCTAGTCTAACATAATGTCCCTTAAAGCAATCTAATCTTCAAGTACATGTTGCTAAGTCTGGTCTGAAACTCAGTCTGTTCTTTGTAGACTCATAAATGGAGGCAACCAGAATTGCTAGCAATCCCGAAAACGTAGGTCAAGATGTTTATATCATATGAAGTGGAAGATTCATTCTTAGTTCTTGATAATAATAATTATTATTAATCGGGATAATGAAATCATTGAGATGTCTGATCTCATAACATTTGTTGAATAAGGAAGTTTAGGAATACTGCCATCTGTTATTATGTATTACAGTGATTAGAGACAGGCAAAACTGAAGTCCTGCTTTTCAGCAGTCTGGACATCATGGATATAAGTCATCAAAACATACTGAGCAAAAAAACCTGCATTAATGGGAAGAAAACTGCTATGTTCAAGTAAATAATTGTATAGCATCTCAACACTGAGTAGCTAAGACTAAACAGCTCCAGAATATAAAACAGAATGTAATGAACAAACCCTTTACTTATGACAGTGCCATACAGAGCTATGGGAAGGTAAAACAACAATCTACTGTTAAAAAAAAAAAAAAAAGTTAAAAAGAAGTTTCATTTCCTGCAAACTGCTCAGAAAGTTTTCCCCTCACCTATTTATCTAGACTTAGTTCTCTGTTAACTAACCTGCAATATATCTGGATGGGAGAATGGGTGCATTTCTAATTTAAATTTCAGCCAAGGGAAGGTGTAGCCCACAGTCAGGTTTCTCCCCTTAGATATTTTTCAGTCGTGCTAAAGGTGGGGGTCCCTGGCTAAGGCTCAGCCCAGCCCAGGGTAGGCTTTGGGTTAGGCTTAGGGCTAGGAGGGAGATCAACTCTAGAGCCCCAGTGGGAGTGGAGCTGCAAAGGCGTCCCCTGCAATCTGTTTTCTAGGAATACACACCTCCTCTTTTTCCACATTCACAGCTCATCCCACAGACTTAAGCTCAGCAAGTCATTCCCACGCCTGCAGAATAAGGTTTCACCCCACAGCGGTGCACTGTCCTCTATGCACAGCGATGTTAAAGGTGCTCAGTGCTATCCCTTTCACTACAGAGTCCCAGCAGAGACACAGCAGCATGGCAGAAGATCATTAGCCACAATTTTTGTTTAGATGAAGGACTGCACAGTATTGTTATACTGGTGAACTACTAATTTTGCACTCCAGGCCTGTTTCTTCCATCATCCATGTGCGGTTACTACATCAGCATGGTCCCATTAAGCACAGAAGGCTAAACCTAAACTGAAAACATTGCCTGGTGGAATGAAAGCAGCAAACATTTGCAGATTTAGAGAATATTTCTTATGTATTTATTGTCAGTGACTCAAATTTTCAGAGCAAGAGAATTTCTCATGAAAATAGCATGGTTTTGGAATCCCCTTTTCATTTAAAAATGTTGCCTTCCCCTGAAATGCAGCCTTTTCCCATTTAAAACTAAATTTACTAGAAACTCTCCACATGACAATAATTTAGTACCTTCTGGGAGACTTTGGTTCTGGAATAAGGCTAGACTGTACCTATGCACCAGGTTTTGGGGCAAACACAAAGAATTATATCCAGCTTATTGTGTTACTTTATGCAGCCCTCAAAAACCAGATTCACTGTAAGTGCTCGGTTTGAATAAAGAGTCTCTACCTGTTTGGCAAGACCTTATTATGTTCCAAATACATTGTTGGCCTGGTCATAGTCTCTTGATAATGAACTGCCTAAAACAAGGATTAATTCATTGTTAACTGCTTTATCTCAAACTATGCAGACATTGCAAATTCATTTGCATTTCAAAGCAGGGATTTGCTCAAAATATTCAGACTGGCTTGAGAACACCTGCTTTTCAGATGCAGCAAATAACAGATACACACTGTTTCTGAAAGGCAAGCTTCAATCTTATCATGAAATTCAGTATATCAGAAACCGAAAGATAGAAAAAGGCAATAGTAAATAAAATCAGTTTTGAAATGTGTAAGCAGCATTCTAGAGAATTTTTTTCTCTATACTAATGCACAGGCATATATTGGAGGTTGAGGCTTTTGCCAGGCATATCTGTTCCTTGAGTCACCTCAGCAGCAGGACAGAAGCATCAGCAAAAGGGGAGAAGCGTGGGGTTTACCGTGCTCTCGTACATGACTGGCATCTCATTGTAGGGCCGCACAAAGAGCAGCTGCAGAGGAAAGTAAGCGTGCTGCCTCCCAGCTCCTCATCTAGCTCATACATGAAGACAGCACCTTAAAGGAATACGAAAGAAAAAAAAATGCAAACATAGTATTTCAAGCAGTGCCAGCTGAAATGTAAAAAAACAGATGAAAACCTTAAAGCCTTCTACATGGTGTGCATAGGAAACACAGAGGGGAGGTGTACCAGGGGGATTGGAAGTGATCTGGCTGAATTTTTAAAAGCATGTAAGTAACCATCAGGAAATGTTTGACTGTAAAATGCAGAATGACACAGTGGTTATTGCATTTTTCAAGGATCCAGAAAACATAAATTCTGTCTTTTCTGAGGGGTTTATCTGACTGAACATTGATATCTACAATGGAGGCATCTGAGTTTGTTATCTATCTTAGCAATGGAAAGAAATGGGTATTTTTTGATTGTGATTAATTTGTTTTAATTCAGATATGTGTATTGGGAGGTAATGACTCATGACCGAGGGGTGACTTTATCTCTGATATTTGGTCAGAAGAATCTTGTCTCTGTCTTCTTGAGACATTGCTAACCTTTTGCAGTTAACCCTAACATGTTTCATTTGTCCCTTGCTGAAGTAGGGATATTTAATCTGTCTCAAGGAGAAAAACAAAGCTTAGCCAATTATTTTTAAGGAATACTTGGATAGAAGACATTACATGTATATACAGTTCTGTGAGTATAGAGTTAACACCATTTTTAATATTCAAGGCAATATTATAATAGTCACTGCCAACCAAAAGTAGCTACCCACAATGCAGCTGGAAAGACATGTGAACGTTCCTACATTTGATGACATAATCCTTTGTAATAACTTTACTGAATTGAAGATAGATGTCTCCAATAGCTTTCTTGCGTTGCCCACGTGAAAAACATTAATAATTTGATAACGACTTAAATACTGTGTGTATAGGATCATAACACTTTTGGGGAAAATTTTGCCTTTAACCTGACTGTTCAAACCTAAGATGGTTTGAGAGTCATTTCAGCTGATGCCTGGTCAGAAATTTGAAGGAAATTTAAGAGCTGGACTCATCAGTTCCTCATGTGTCTCATTTTTTCGTGGCAAGGTAATTGGAGCTCCAGGAGAAAGGCTACGGACGTAGGCTAGACTCGTCCCATCAAAATTTAGGCCAAAGGCTAAGGCACCTGTGTTATGATGACAGTCAACCTTGGCTCTCTGGAAGCCATAGATCAGCTGTGGTTCCGCATACCCTTCTGAAAGAACCTGTTTCTTCAAGTACAAGAACAGACCATTTCCCGTTTTAATCCGCTTCATTGAATGGCCCAAATTTTAATGTCATGATTCCAAACCTAAATTTCCGTAGGTAATCCCACAACTACTCCAACCTTCTGAATTTGGAGGCATATTAGCAGAAAAATGTGAAAACAAATAGTTCTTCAGTCATGAAATACATTTGTATTCTAAGGGGACAAGGCTTTTCTTTGTTACTTTTAATCTTTAATCACAGATTTAATAATCAGGTATTCAAGCAGTGGGTTGTAGAGAACTTCCTGAGGTCCCTACCAAACTAAATTATTCCATGTTTCTATTAGTAATCACTAGAACTAGAGTTCTCAGTGATTCTTCTACTTTTGAGAACTAGAGTACTCAAAAAATTGTCTTCTGTCTTGTGAGGGAAAAACTAAATTTGAAAGAAAAATCATAGTAACAAAAACTCTGACAAAAAGTCAAAAGAATTTTTTTTTTGATAAATGGTAAGTACGAAATAATTTAGGGTTGCTTAAAAAAGTCCAATGAGATAAAACTACTTTTTAAACTTTTTCAAGCTAAAACTATAGTGTTCAGCATTGTTTTAAAAAAATAAATTGCAATTGCATTTTTTCAGCATAAATTTCCTTTTGATTTGTCTTAAAAAAATTTTTCCACTCTCTGAAACTGGAAGAGATTTTTGCTGGGAAGAGGTAGACTGCCCATCACGTGGAGCTTTCACATCCAGAGTGGAGACTTCTCTGAAAGACTGCAGTTCAAGCAGGCATTGGTGCTAAAGAGGGAGTTACTGGGTGAAATTGTATTGACTGAGTCAAGCAGGAGGGCAAACTACATAATTATAATGACACCTCTGGCCTTAAAAATCTATCTCTTCCTGCATAAATAATGCATCAGGCATTATACATGGTACGCAATAATGATATGATTAATTATCTCTGATTTTCATTACATGCGCAGCTGCTAGTCTGTACTTACCAAAGTTACTCCTTCGTAAAGGTATGATCTCTGAGAAATTGAGGAT
Organism: Fregata magnificens; assembly: GCA_013389945.1. Classification (NCBI taxonomy): domain Eukaryota; kingdom Metazoa; phylum Chordata; class Aves; order Suliformes; family Fregatidae; genus Fregata; species Fregata magnificens. The sequence goes on along the minus strand of WAAD01017924.1, from coordinate 33,464 downwards.
ATCAAGAAAAATGTGAGTCAGTGTGTTGCACAGGATTCACATTCCTGGGCTGGCTGATAATTTTCTGACTGTCTTGTCTTCTCTTTTTCAGTTGTTCTTATCCTTTTTTTTTTCCTGGCTACTGCTAAGTAAAGACCAGAATCAACTAATAGAAATTTGTTCATGGAGAATTTCTTGCTTCTTTTCCTCTATGCCAGTCTTTCTCCAGGTTCTTAAAGGGACTCAGTGTTTACCCATCAATGTAATTACCCATGTCCTCAAAGGAGTTCAGAGCTCATTTAATCATGAAACACAAGAGTTAGACTTTAAAAAATGTTCTCTTTGTGTAACTCATGTTTTGAAATTCTTATCTTTATAGACACGTCTGTGCTTTGACTCCAGCAAGCGTAAGGATTAGAAAGACAGGAATTCAAAATGTAGATGAAATGCCACTAACAAGAAATAATGATTGTTTGAAGGTAGGGGAGGAGGAAAGTTCTGCAGCGAGACCACCCCACCAGCAGACTGAAATGCAGAAACTGGGAGGTATGAAATGCACAAGCAAGAACACTCCACGAAGCCGTGCGGAAGCTGCTGTGAGCACGCAGGCTTGTTTGGGGGCTCAGTTTTATGGAAAGTGATCAGCACTTCAGAGGCATCCTCCAAAGTTTTGCGATATGCAAAGCCACATTTGGTGTTGTTATTACAGATGAAAAACTAAGTTACAGAGAAAGGCTGGTCAACTCACAGAGTCAGAAGTGGAAACCAATGGTTTCCATTAAAGCCATCAGCAAAGTTTTGGTAGATTTCAGTCAGAAGGCAGGATGTCACTGCTCACAATATTTCACATTATACATACTTCAGTAGGAAAAAACCCTCCCAAAAGAGATTTTATTAGAAAATATCTGAAGCCAAATAGAGATAGCTGCACCAAGAGCCTCCTGGAAAACTCAGGAAAAAATGAGACCCATATGATAATTTTTTTTTTTTAAATATCAGTTCACGTCACAAAAACTTGTTTCAGCTAGAAAAGTATAGAAGGACCTCTCTTGGGGAAAAAAAAACAACCAAAAAACCAAACCAAACAAACAACCACAAACAAGTTCCAAAAACAAAACCAAAAAAGCCAGTCAAAAACTAAAAGGAAAGAAGAAACAGACCATGCTGACAGGAAATTTTAGGAGTTGTAGCTGGAATCTTTAAAACAGTCAAGAGAGTGATTGACGTATCAGAAGGGTGTGTTACATGGCATCTGGTATGTGGCCGTCGATGAAAATGAGCGTGTAATCCTGCTCCAGGTTCAATATTGATTTCAGTGGGGATCTGGTAAAAAAGCAAGGTCCAGATTTCCCCCATTCCATCCATGTAATTCAGGCACCTATCTCCAGTTAATGTCACAGAAAGCCAAAAGCTTCTCTCTTATATTACCTAACCCTGGAGATGCCGAAAACTTATGGGGACCTTCCTGATCAGCCTGAAAATTCCCAAGGTGCCTCAGCTTGTGTTCCTACATGTTGTTAGGAGCACCTGGCTGGGGAGTTGGCACTGACTCCTCCTTCAGGGCCACTGTGATGAAAAGTTCAGGTGGAGAAGTGCCTGGGGCTGCAGCTTTGTATAGTTTTTTGTTTAATTTGGTGGTGCACCTGGCTGACAAGATTCCTCCCCCATCTGTCTCATTTCCACCGCCACACTGCAATTTGCTTTCTCTCCAGTTGTGTTCTTGCAACTCTCTGTGGGGCTTTGCTGGAAATGGGACTTTTAAAATGACCCCTCTTTGGAAAAAAACTTTAGAAAATAACTGTGTTTCAATACAGCTCACTTGTGGTCTGGCTTACAGCTTTGGTCCATGCACAATTACATCAGCAATACTGAGCAGGGAAAAATCTGTGAAGCTAAAGCAGGAATGAGATGGCAGGAGGGATGGAGACGTGGTGAGCAGGCTTTGCCACGGGAGGGAATTGCAGCACAAGTTCCCTGAGGGACGCAGCCCACCAGCTGTGCTCTGAGCATGTCCTATTCCTGCTGTGGTCATTTTGACCCAGGCCCAGGTTTTGTGCAATAGTCACGAGGATTGGTTTTGCAGCCAAGATGTATCCGTGTATGGCTTTTAGGCCTTGCCTAAATGAGAGGACTTAAGACATATATTTTGGGGAATACCAGAATAACCATGAACAAGTGCATGTCCAATACGTTGAAGAGAGGCTTTACTGAAACTAGATTCCTTTCTAAGTAAGAGCCAGGGGTCAGGGGGAAAGCAGAAGAGAAGACATTTGATTGCTTCTGGTTTTTAATAATGGCTGTGCAGTATAAAGCGGAGTAACAATGAAACGTCAGTTGGGTAGTCAAACCCTGCTAAAATGAAAAAGCTAGAATATTGGGGTCAAGATAATTTAACTGGGTGGAATTAAAAAAAAAAACCCTAATATTTACCTCTGTGAATCATCATAAAACAAACTCTGCTTTTTGAGCTATCTTGTCTTTGCAGAACTGCTTCTGTGGTAAAGTTTAAGCCAGCACTATGAGCAGAATTGCCATTTTTTAGGTCTGGAATATGAAACTCATGATATTTAAAAAATTAGGCTCATTAAGGTAATTTTGTCAAGGATCTTAACAGTAAAATATAAGACCACATGTGAGGCCTTCCTTACTGAAAGCTCAAAAATTGCTTGTCTTATTGGGGCACAAGAAGCAGTGGAAAGCAGGAAAGAGTTGTGGTGGCAGTGCCTGAAGTCAAGTTCTCTGGTGAGTTGCCCTATGCTAAACACAGTCTATAAATCCCTTGCAGCTGACTGATTTGAATGTTTTCACGCACTACTGACTTCCAGGTGAATACTTACTGTCACAAAAGTAGGTTAGAAAGAAAACAGATTTGAGGAGCATGGCCTGCGTGTTGAGCTGCACAGTTAAACATGCCAAACCGTGCTTTCAGGCAAGCATTTTCAGCTCCCAGTTTGGTTCACTTCAAATGGAGATGCACTTGCCATTGGAACAGCAGATGCTGGCACAAGGCGGTAAGTGGTAGCCAGGAATGAAGTCAGGAATTTGTCAGCAGAGCCAGCAGCGCATCACGGAAGAAAAGCATTCACCTTAAGGACCAGAGCATTAATGTGATTCACCAGACACTGCAGTATTGTGTATCTCTGACAGTTGTCTTCCGCGCCTCACAATCCCGAGCCATGCAAACATTTCTGAACGTCATCCTGCTTGTTTTTTTCCTGTGGTGTTTGCCTAAGATGTATGATGTGGGTTGAGAACAGAGAAAGAGAGAGATGACCCCACTTTTGAAAACATTGAANGGTGGTGGGGGGGTGGTGGTGGTTTTTCTCAGAGGAAGCAGGGAAGTTAATTAGACTCTACTGAAGTAACAATGAAGATTTAAATCTCCTTCTTTTGCTATTCATGAGCAAATAGACTAAAGATGGTTGGACCTGATCTCACTGGGGCACCTCACACATGCATCTGATGGGTTTTACTGCAACAGGCATTTCTTAGTTAAGGTTTTCAAAATTCTTTCAGAGCCTGCTACTCATCTGGATAATCTAAATGTTTATGTACATGTACATATATGTACTTAGAAAATAATTGATTGACTGATGAAATGACTGTGTATTTGTATTCTATGGACATATTACAGTATTTTGGTTTTATTTATTTCAGAGTGGCATAACATATTAAAAAACAGCCAACCAAAATAGAAAGTACAGTACAGCATTTTAATCTTTTCTTTCACTTCTTTCTTACAGTGCAGAATCTGATTCTAGCCTGGGAAGGAGCTTGTGGGTGACCTGCGCACATTTCCCACAGGACAAGAGCCTGAGTCATGACATGAAGGTGGCAGAAAAGGCCCCTACATCACAGAGGAGCATTAAAAGAAGTCACCTTTCCCTAATTTCAAGCTAGGGTGCTTTGCTAACCACTGAGGTCCTGCTTCATAGATTCAGTGTCTGGAGGACAAACTGCCATGCAATGTAGAAATTACCCCTTTCTCTAACTGATATACACACAAAGATAATCACCGCTGGCTTGGAGAGGCTCGTTACTGATGCTCATGCTAGTAACTGGCCAGTCAGAAATTTTTCAGGGAAACATTTTTGTGTCAGAAAAATGCTGAGGCACCAAAGTGGAGCCTCTTACAGGGAAATACTGAGCTAGACAGACGTTTTGGTGGGAAAGGATGCTCAGGTGTACTCCTGTGTCTTGTCAAAGTCAAATCTTTGTCCCTTCACTGTCCCTCGCCCTTGGGTCACTGATTGGCCCCTGCAAGCCCCTGTGCCTGCCCTGGCCACTGCGAACAGGGACAGAGCAGGGCCCCAGGATGGAGCAAGGCTCTACCTCTTCTGTCATTGCGGCCAAGGGCCTTTCTCCTTGCAGGGCAGCTGGATGCGGCCCCAGGGCTGGGACAGCCTCCCGCGCTCCCAGGCACTGACCTCACTGGGGAGCTTGGCGCTGTCCATGCAAAAATGCTCTGGATGTGGCATAAGGAGGAAAACCTCAACTTTTCCAAAATATTTATAAAACAGGGAAACTGATTCTTGTTCAGCTGTTATCCATAATTTATGGGACAGATAAGCTACCACAGTTTGTATCAGACAATCCCTCCCAAGGCGTCCAGCAATGCAGTAACACTTAGTACTGCCTTACATTTAACAAACGTTTTGCACGAGGCTTCTTAGGCAAGTTAGACTTTTAAAATTAGACTTTCAAAATTAGACTTTCAGTCCACACAGCAGATTGAATAATTCATTTTGCAGCTACACAAATGGCAGTTTACTAATTTCAGTTCCTGAACTTGAGTGTCGTAAAGAACCTTCTGGACCATTTCTCAGCAGTCCCTCCCCACAGAGCTCAGTGGAGGCACAAAACTTCCCTTCCCTGGCTGCAACCATCACAGCCATTTCTTATATATATGTGCCTGTGTATTAATATAGACATACAGCGCACAGGCAGGCACACATCACTACACAGGAACAGCTTGGCATACTGTATGCGGGTGGGGAGTTAAAGTAGCAAAGGGAGGGTATGAATATACAATTCAGGTCCTTTTAGGAATATTCCAAAGCAACAGTTTTAAATGCAGAGCCTGGCTGTGATTTTTGTTTAATTAATTTTTTCACTATTACCATACTTCTAGAAGCACGTAAAGAATAACAGCAACAACCAAAAAATCAGAAAGGTGTGTTTTGTTAGAAAATGGCAACCTGATACTCTTCATTGATACCTCCTACATTCAACAAGAGTTTTCCGAAGCTGTAGAGCAAGGGCTTTTTCACATTTCCTTCCCACAAAGGACTCCTTCTCTCTAAGATCTGCAGTCTTGTGACATAGACTTGCAACTGGGTCACTGATAAAACCTTTCTACACCCAGGACCTCAAGGCAGCATGCGATACAAACTCGATAATTTATGAGCCCCAGATCTGACTTGACTGTAGCTTCTAGATCTCTAGCAAGAAGATTAGACCCCCAGGAACCCCCAGGCTGAATTAGGGCTGTTGGGACTTTATAGTCTCACATATGTGATCAGGAGTTTGTAACCTCCGTTTTTTTCATGTTTTTCAGTCTCCTTCCCACATTTGGAAATCTTGGGTCAGTCCTCCAAAGTTTATAATTCCAGGGTAAATTTGGCAGAAGAGTCCCCCTTTGTGGGGGTCCTAGGGTTTTCAGACTCTCAGACCAGCTGATCCTCACCTTTAGTAGCAGCGAAATTAGAAATGCAATTTGCAGCAAGGTTTCAGCAGCATGCATTCCTTCAGAACAAACAGGTACTTTGGAAATTTAGCTGTTAGTGGGGGTTTTTTTCAGATTGCTGGAAATAAACACATTGAAATTACCTAATTGCAGGTTCAACTGAAAGGGCTTTATCCCCAGTAACAAGCTGGTATGGAACAGTGAGGTTTTGAAGTGAAACCCCTGACCCGCTCCACGTAGTGCACACTGGTTCTGTTTCCAGGGCAAGCCCATGAGATTCCTTTAGGACAAAAGGACAGAAGAAACCTTGCTGGAGTTATGCACAGAGCCTCCTCCAACCTCTGATGGGTCATAAGGGTCCAAAGTAGTGACTGGGCCTTTGGACAGCTTCAGACCATATGTGTAGTGGTGATATTCGGTCTAGACTAAATTTAGTCGAAAGTAAAGCCCCTGGACCACATGTGGTGCAGATGTAGGGGCCTCAGCAACAAGGGCTTTGATCCACTGATCTGCTTTTATTGTGCTGAAATGCATACAAATATAGATAAAACCTCAGATTATTAAAACTTACTCTGCACTGAAAATCTCCAGGTTTGGCAAATCCGATCAGTTGTAATCCGTCAGTCTTTCAAAGCTCATTCAAGAAGTGCAGCAGAGAGTTCACACTTGGAAAAAAAATATTAATGTGATTTTTATAACCCATAGCGTAATTTATTTTTTTCTGTATGTCAGATGAATAAAAAGGGTCGTTCTCCCAGTGATAGTGTTATCCACTGAGATAAATCAGATCCAGATTCTGTCTAACTTCAGATAGAAAACTTTTGGCTTCATTTTTTAATTTCAATTTAAATTAAACTGCTCACCTATCATCTTGGATAAAAGGACGCATTTCTTAGTAGAAAATGTTGAGAGTGAAAATCCTTTCGTGAAATGCCTGATTTCCTGTATTTATAATCAACTATATGGGCAAAATTATTTTTGTTTATTAGCTTTTGCAGAATCATGTTGTTCATGCACTGTACTCATTACTCTTTATTTACAATCCCTCTATTTTAAGTGCTTTACCATCCGTTTAAGAAGTATAAACAAATGCACGTGTCTCAAACTGAGACTGTACACCTTTGAAGGATTAAATTAAAGAAATAAAGAAGAAGGAGGGAAATGCGAGTACCAAACCCCACAATACTTCAGTGCCCACTCAAGTTTAGGGGAGTGGCAGTGGCTGACAGATTTGCTAAGCACATGCCCGGAGTTACTGACTTTCCTCCATCCTTCCTTCTCGTGCAGGATGCTTTGCGTAGCCCAGATACTTGGTCATCCCACTCCCCAGAGAGATGGCTGAGACAGGGATTGCAATAGCTGAGGCCACGCACTTGTGACTGTGTGCTGAGAAAGTGCTGTGTCCCCTCCCAGGTCCTCTGTCTCATGGCAGGAGGCAAGAGCCACTACCGCAGGCAAGTCTAATGTGTAAGTCCAGTATAGCTATAGCCCTATTATCCTCCGTGGGGGCTGGTGTGTGTCTCATGTTCTGTGTGACCACGTCTTCCAGCTACTTTCGAGGCCACTGGTGGAAGCAGTGGGAATAGGGACTGTGGGACTTCCCCAGGCTGTTGTTCCCTCACACCCATCCTCCAAGGTTTGCACTGAGTGTGCCAGGTCATTCTCAGATCAGTGGGATATGAGGAAAAATGTTTAAGTGCTGCCTTGAGACAACTGGCAAGCAAATGAGCCACTTACCTGAGTTGTGAATGAATGAAAAAAAAGAATTTGAAGGTAATTCATAATTTGCAAATTGTTCAAAAAGTCATTACTACATATTTCTAAATAGCAAATTTTTTTAAAAGATCCAGAATTCTCAGAAGTTATTCGCACAACCCAGAAATTATCCATATTATTAAAGAATATTACTGCAACAGCTAGTCAGCTGAGTTTATCATTAAAGCAGTCTGTTGGCATATACATATTGGTCATAGTTTTGCAGTATGTGAACAAGTGCAAACAAATATAACATGGATGGGGTCAGCTAACATGTTAGCAATGTGATTTGGTCTCTGAACTCATGGCAACTTGGAGAGCTTTCCAGCAGAAGACCATGCAAAACATAATAAATCTTTCTTATCTGAATTAAAACATGGGGAAACAAATACTTCAGCTATTATATTCCAGAGAAAGACAAGGACGATTAGCCAGGAAACTTTTAACAACACGGTGTTGTGAACAAAACTAGAGTTATACTGGAGTGTATAAACAGAGGAATGCATAGTCTGTAAGACAGATGCCATCCTCTTGGTACTCTCTGCAGAACTGCTAAGACCTGAACCAAGCAACTATTCAGTTTTGGCTGCAGGACCACAAGAAAGACAGGTACCCATCACAGAGAGCTCAGGTGGGAGCAGCAGAAATGATGAGAGTTATGACTATGTTGCATGATGTAGAACTGTTTCCTGAAAGAAATGGGATTGCTTAATCTGAAAAAGACCTGCTAACAATTTTCAAACATGTAATAGGTTGCTGTGAAAAGAAAGAGAAAAATCGATTTCTTTGTGTCCTTGTCAAACGCAGTAAAAGCGATATAAGGTTAAGCATTTGGAAAAACTTTCTAGGAACAGTACAGCATTAAAAGCAATAGGCTGGAAAGATTGAAGAATACGCACACAGCAAAGGTTTTTAAGAATGCATTAGGCAAGCGTAGGTGAGGAGTGACATGAGAACGACATCCTGCCTTGGGACAGGTGAATTGTCTAGATGATTTCTCAAGACTGTTTGCAGAACCACTGTCTATGTTTGTATCTTTCCTTGATTCTTTTCTTTAAGCCCACCGTAATCAATGTTTGCTCTTTCCTCTATCAACTGCTAATATCTTTTGCACTAGCTGCAGTCCAAAGTATAATCACCAGAAAGGTGACAGCATTAGTGCAGCAGCATTTACGCATAAGGCACGAGTCCTGTCGAAGGAAAATCCTCATGCACACGTGTAACATTTTGCAGGATGTTTTTATCATGAGAACTGAAAAGTGTGTGGTTTTATTTTTAAGTCCTGATCTTTTAAATTCTCTACCTTGTAAACAAACAGGGCTAAAACAACATTCCCTGCTTCGCTTCGCTCTTTGGGAAAGGAGACGAAAGCTTAACTTGATACTGCAGCTTTCAGGTGAGTTTTTGGCTCTGTGCAACTTTTGGCTTGAAAGCTTTGGGAGGAACACCTGACTTCAAAACAGGTTTATTGTCATTCAGCTACTAGGTGAAAAGTTCAGTGTAGCTGTGTGTAATACACAGCACTGAAAACTTTGATCTTTTGCATTTCAGTTCACATTTACAGTTGTGGAAGTTATAATTTCTTTCAAATGGTTCTGAAATTGTTTCCTTCAACCTTCAGGGATGTTATCTTTTCTTAATGCAAATATATTCATTTGTTGCCATATTTTTAGATTTGGAATTGTTTTCCACAGACTGTCTCTGAAAAATAACAAGCATGCACATTTTATTATTAAAATAACCCATACCCATTACAATTAGCAAAGGAGGTCAGTGTCAGGGTTTTCTGACCGACAGTAATGTGTGAATTCATACCAAGATGTAGTACAGCCAGATTTTAGCATCCTGTCAAACATGTAAGTAGAATTTAATGTATTCAAATCCATGTTTTACAGTGCTCAAGTTTACAAGCTTATTAGCATTAATGGTATGATTATATAAACCTTTTCAGCTATTTGTACTGTAAAATAGCGAGAAAAAATATTGGATAATTAATTACATATTCTTTCAAAAAGCTCTCCATCTATTTCCATTTCTCTCTCTCCCCCTTCTTCTAGATTAGATTAATTTATTTTTTCCTGTGCATTATTATTATTCATTTCCTGCTATATTACTACCACCACCACCAGTTAGTTACACTGAACATCTGAACCCGAATATGAAGTGACATATTTTTTCCAAATAGGTAAGAGTGCAACTACAGTTAAGTTTCCTTGAAGGAAAAACACAGTCTGTCCACCTCCTTTACCAGCTTTGTGGATATTCAGGTAGTAAATCTTGACAAGTTTTTTTAATTATGTGTTACTTCATGAAAACTAGAGCTTTTCCTGTAAGATGTGGAGCTTGTGACATGTTTTTGTTGCTTCGAATATGGATTACTATAATATGCTGCCCTGGTGCTTAGTGTAAGAACATTTAAAAATGGCATTTCTTGTTGCATAAGGCTCCTTTCTTATAATATGATGTTGCACAGGGACTACATGTTTTACCTCTGTTCCATGACAAGTACTGCCATCAAGATGATTTTTGGGTAGAGTTTAAGATAACAGTTTTGTTCAGTTGTATACAGTCCTAACTATCTGAAAGATTAATTTCTTTCCATGCAATATTTCCATTGCCGGTACAGTCACCAATGTACCTGCAGTTACATCCCTTAGTTTAAATGAGAAATAGTCTTCAGTCAGGGTCCTGAAGGCTGGGATGCTTTTTTTCCTGCATTCTAATACATCACTTTTTGGGTGATCAGAAGCTTTTCCATATTTTTATGGGGAAACACAGGAAGAATGTTGAATAGTCTTTGTGACGAAAGGAAGAAGGGAAGCTTACGTGGTGGTGGGATCAGGTCCTTCATAGATATTTGGACCTGCTGTTCGAGAACTTGACTTTCCAGAAATCTCAGTTTGACCTGAGCAGCCTCCATTGCAGTTGGTATGTGATTTAGCATGTCTCAAGTCCAGGTAGATCTCTCTATAAAATGGCTCAGAAAGGAAAAATGCTCTGCCATGAAGCTCGCAAGGTCATCCTGTATTTTGGGACACTTAAAACTGGTGAGCGATTAGTTCCAAGGCACAGAAGGAACATATCCTTAGCAAAGAGCAAGAATCAAATTTTCCAGAGTGACATTCGTTACACTGGAAGGACTGGGAATAGTGCTGTCCCTGCTTCAGCCTGTTCAGATCCCTCAAGGCTGTGGTTACGTCCCTTTATATGATTAATGCTCTGTGCTTGTGGTACCAGATTGACTGTTTTGATAAATACAGCAAAATCAATCAATCTCTCAATCTTTCTTCCTTACAGTTTAGATTTATTACACCTAAAGAGGAACTAGAATAAAATGTTTTTCTGTACTAATAAATGACTAAAACAGGCCTACCTGAAAATCTTAAAATTGGGGGATTTAAGACAGAAACTAATTTGCAGAATGTGCTAGTTTTGGCTAGGACAGAGATAATTTCCTTCATAGTAGCTATTATGGGGCTGTTTTTTGGATTCGTGCTGGAAACAGTGTTGATAACACAGGGATGTTTTCGTTACTGCTGAGCAGTGTTTACACAGAGTCAAGGCCTTTTCTGCTTCTCACACCACCCCACCAGCGAGGAGGCTGGGCGTGCTGGGACAGATGACCCCAACTGACCAAAGGGGTATTCCATCCCATATGATGTCATGCTCAGCATATAAAGCTGGGGGAAGAAGGAGGAAGGGGGGGGACGTTTGGAGTGATGGCATTTGTCTTCCCAGGTCACTGTTAGGCGTGATGGAGCCCTGCTTTCCTGGAGATGGCTGAACACCTGCCTGCCGATGGGAAGTAGTGAATGAATTCCTTCTTTTGTTTTGCTTGTGTGCGCGGCTTTTGCTTTACCTGTTAAACTGTCTTTATCTCAACCCATGAGTTTTCTCACTTTTCCTCTTCTGATTCTCTCCCCCATCCCAGCGGGGGGGAGTGAGCGAGCGGCTGGGTGGTGCTTAGTTGCCAACTGGGGTTAAACCATGACACAGAGAAACTACTGGGATCTTTTCCATTTCCATGTCTTCTAATAGAAGTTAGGATATTTAATTTTCTCTACAGAAACAGACATTTCTTTGCATTCATGTTTTCAATAGGTGTGAACACACAGAATGCAGGAATTGCAGATAATTTTGAATAATTTATCAGTATAGAGGAAAATTCATTCCTATTTCAAGATGCTACTTAATTTTGACCACTGAAAGAAGCTCATAGCCACATTTCTTCAAATACTTTGCAGAAAAGTTGACTAGCAGATCTCATGATAAATGAGAAGTTTTTTTTCTGCGTATACCCACTGGCTACATCTCTACCCTGCTTGTTTATCCTCATTTGTCATTCAGAGCGATGTGCTTCAGTACTGCTCTGACCAGCAGGTCACTGGGGAAAAATGATTTTGCTGACAAATAGTTAGGGCTGGTAGCTCTAAGGAAGGTGGTGCGCTGGTCACATCCTTCCCAGGCTTACAACTCTCACAGTTGCAGAAGCTGCTACATAAAGTGGTCATGGAGCAAAACAGCTTTTTCAAGCTCAAGTTAAACAGTAACAATTAAATGCATCATATGATAAACAAACAGTGAGAATCACCTTATTTAAGGGACTCAGCACTTAAAACACAGGGGGTTAGTGTGCTCCTTCCTGTAATGATTAATTAATATCACAGTTGAAAAATTCTACACATAAAATATAAATTAATTTAAAATAATACAGTGAGTCACTGTGTATATGAATAGCAGAAGTTCAACTCCATTGATCAATGTGAGCAGATTCTAGCTAGAAAAAAGGAAGCAGTGCAAATGTCACTAAAGACCTTTTTGGCCTGAATTGGCTATATCAGTGATGCAAGTTTGTGAAACTAGAAAACTTATTTTTGTCCACAATGAATTTGGAGGTCAGGGCCCCAGAACTATAAAGCAGTTTACACCAGTGAAGACTTGTCCTAGAATAAACTGATGTTTTGTGTTTCTCAGTGCTGCTCCGGTTCTGAGCTTCTTCAACTGCATGACATTTTTCTGCTTCACAGAATTGGAGAAATTAGATGTGTAAAAGACCTTGTAGATCCCCTCATCCACCCCAACGACAAGCAGAAATGTCCCCACAGAATATTTATTAGTGCATTGTCCAGTCTAGTTTTAAATGTCACAACTGATGGAGCTGTTCCATTTCCCTTGGGATATTATTGCATAGTCTAATAGCTTCTGCTTTCAGGAAGTTTTACTTAGTATTCAGTCTGAATTTTCCCTTACTCATCTTGATCCCAGCTGTAAAACCTTGTAACAAACAAAACAATCCTTCCACCTCTTCATAAAAGTGAGGAAAAGGAAAACAGGGTAATAAAAATGGTAATGCTTGATACCAAAAATAGTTTCTTACTGCTGATCTGGAAGAAAAAAATGTATGTGTATGTATATACCTTTAATCCCAACTATTCTGAAATCCAAGGTATTTTCTACCATTGACTTAAATTGGGCCAAGATTTAATGAGATATATAGAATCAGAATCACAGAATAGTTTGGGTTGCAAGGGACCTTTAAAGGTCATCTAGTCCAACCCTCCTGGGGATGAACAGGGACATCTTCAACTAGATCAGGTTGCTCAGAGCCCCGTCCAACCTGACCTTGAATGTTTCCAGGGATGGGGCATCTGCCACCTCTCTGGGCAACCTGTTCCAGTGTTTCACCACCCTCATTCTAAAAAAATTTTTCCTTATATCTATTCTGAGTCTACCCTCTTTTAGTTTAAAACCATTACCCCTTGTCTTATTGCAACAGGCCGTGCTAAAATTTTGTCCCCATCTTTCTTACAGGCCTCCTGTAAGTACTGAAAGGCTGCAATGAGGTCTCCATGGAGTCTTCTCTTCTCTAAGCTGAACAACCCCAACTCTCTCAAACCTTTTTTCGTAGGAGAGTTGTTCCATCCCTCTGACCATTTTCATGGCCCTTCTCTGGACCCACTCCAACAGGTCCTTGTCTTTCCTGTGCTGAGGACTCCAGAGCTGGACACAGTACTCCAGGTGGGGTCTCACAAGAGCGTAGTAGAGGGGCAGAATCATAGAATCATAGAGTCATAGAATCATAGAATGCTTTGGGTTGGAAGGGAACTTTAGAGGTCATCTAGTCCAACGCCCCTGCAGTGAGCATGGACATCTTCAACTAGATCAGGTTGCTCAGAGCCCCATCCAACCTGACCTTGAATGTTTCTAGGGATGGGGCCTCCACTACCTCCCTGGGCAACCCATTCCAGCGCTTCACCACCCGCATTGTAAAAATTTTCTTCCTTATACCCAGTCTAAACCTACCCTCCTTTAGGTTAAAACCATTAACCCTTGTCTTATCGCAACAGGTCTTCCTAAAACAATTGTCCCCATCTTTCCTATAGTCCCCCTTTAAGTACTGAAAGGCCGCAATAAGGTCTCCCTGGAGCCTTCTCTTCTCCAGACTGAACAACCCCAACTGTCTCAGCCTGTCCTTGTAGGAGAGGTGCTCCAGCCCTCAGATCATTTTTGTGGCCCTCCTCTGGACCCACTCTAACAGGTCCATGTCTTTCCTGTGTTGAGGGCTCCAGAGCTGGACGCAGGACTCCAGGTGAGGTCTCACCAGAGCGGAGTAGAGGGACAGAATCACCTCCCTCGACCTGCTGGCCACACTTCTTCTGATGCAGCCCAGGATATGGTTGGCCTTCTGGGCTGTGAGCGCACATTGCCAGCTCATGTCCAGCTTTTCATCCACCAGTACCCCCAAGTCCTTCTCCACAGGGCTGCTCTCATTCCCTTCATTCCCCAGCCTGTATTGATACTGGAGATTGCCCGGACCCAGGTGCAGGACCTTGCACTTGGCCTTGTTGAACCTCATGAGGTTCACATGGGCCCATTTCTTGAGCTTGTCCAGGTCCCTCCGGATGGCATCCCATCCCTCAGGCATGTCAACCGCACCACTCAGCTTGGTGTCATCTGCAAACTTGCTGAGGGTGCATTCGATCCCACTGTCTCTGTCATTGATGAAGATATTAAACAGTACTGGTCCCAGTATGGACCCCTGAGGGACACCACTCATCACTGATCTCCATCTCGGCAGTGAGCCATTGACCACTACCCTCTAGATGCAACCATCCAACCAAGCCTCATCCACCGAACAGTCCACCCATCAAATCCATATCTCTTCATNATGGAGAGTGGCTTGGCAATTACATCAGCCAATTCCCTCAGGACTCTGGGATGCATCTCGTCAGGTCCCATAAACTTATGCGCGTTCAGGTTCCTCAGGTGATCAAGAACCTGATCTTCTCTTACAGTGGCAAGGATTTTGCTCCCCCAGTCCCTGCCTTGCAGTCCATCCACTTGGGAGGTGTGGGAAGAGAGGCTGCCAGTGAAGACTGAGGCAAAAAAGTTGTTGAGGACCTCAGCCTTCCATTGTTACCAGTTTGCCAGTCTTGCTCATCAGGGTGGGTACACTTTCTTTGAACTTCCTTTTCTGGTTGACATACCTGCAGAAGCCCTTCTTATTATTCTTTGCATCCCTCACCAAGTTCAGCTCCAGCTGCGCCTTGGCCTTCCTGACCCCATCCCTACACAACCGGGCAGCGTTCCTATACTCTTCCCAGGATACCTGTCCCTGCTTCCACTGCCTGTGCATTTCCTTCTTGCTCTTTAGTTTGACCAGCAGGTCTCAACTCAACCGTGCCAGTCTCTTGCCTTCCTTGCCTGATTTCTTACACCTGGGGATCGAGAGCTCTTGCACTCTATGGAAAACGTCCTTAAAGGTCTGCCAGCTCTGTTCTGCTCCCTTGTCCCTGAGGGCAGTTTCCCAGGGGGTCCTATTGACTAATTCCTTGAACAGCTGGAAGTTTGCTTTCCTAAAATTCAAAATTCAGGGTCCTGCCTTTACTTTTCACCTGACCCATATCCCTCAGGACTGCAAACTCCACCAGTGCATGATCACTGCAACCCAGGCTGCCTCCAATCTTGATGTCATCGATTAGCTCACTTGCATTGGTGACCATCAGGTCCAGTATCGCACCCCCTCTGGTAGGGCTGTGTATTACCTAGCTTAAGAAGTTATCCTCAATGCATTCCAGGAGTCTCCTGGATTGCCTACAGCTCACTGTACTACTTTTCCACCAGATGTTGGGGTAGTTGAAGTCCCCCAGCAGGACAAGAGGCTGCGAGTACAAAGCCTCCTGTAGCTGGCGTAAGAAGGCTTCGTCAATAGGCTCCCCTTGATCTGGCAGCCTGTAGTAGACATCAACCACAAGGTTCCCTTTGTTGCCTCAGTCTCTGATTCTTACCCCTAAGCTTTCAACCTGTTTGTGGCTATTCCTCAGAGACAGCTCTTCACACTCTATCCATTTCTTGATGTGGAGGGCCATGTCTCCGCCCCTCCTTCCTCGCCTGTCCCTTCTGAACAGCTTCTACCCATCGATAGCCACACTCCAGTCATGGGATTTGTCCCACCAAGTTTCAGTAATGGCAACTAGGTTGTAGCTTTCTAGCAGCATGGTGGCTTCCAACTCCTGCTGTTTGTTGCCCATGCTGTGTGCATTGGTGTAGAGG
>WAAD01017924.1:0-17459 GCA_013389945.1 Fregata magnificens | reverse complement strand
TGTCAACCGCACCACTCAGCTTGGTGTCATCTGCAAACTTGCTGAGGGTGCATTCGATCCCACTGTCTCTGTCATTGATGAAGATATTAAACAGTACTGGTCCCAGTATGGACCCCTGAGGGACACCACTCATCACTGATCTCCATCTCGGCAGTGAGCCATTGACCACTACCCTCTAGATGCAACCATCCAACCAAGTCCTCATCCACCGAACAGTCCACCCATCAAATCCATATCTCTTCATTTTAGAGAGAAGGATGTTGTGGGGGACCATGTCAAAGGTCTCACAGAAGCCCAGATAGACAACATCTGTAGCTCTTCCCTTGTCCACTGATGTAGTCAGTCCATCATAGAAGGCCACTAGGTTGGTCAGGTGGGACTTGCCCTTGGTGAAGCCATGCTGGCTGGCTCAAATCATCTCTCTGTTCTCTGTGTGCCTTAGCATAGCTTCTAGAAGGATCTGTTCCATGATCTTCCCAGGCACAGAGGTGAGGCTGAAAGGTCTGTAGTTCCCAGGGTCCTCTTTTGTACCCCATTTAAAAGTGGTTGCAATGTCTCCCTTTTCCCAAACACCAGGGACTTCACCTGACTGCCATGACTTTTCAAATATCATGGAGAGTGGCTTGGCAATTACATCAGCCAATTCCCTCAGGGCTCTGGGATGNGCCATGACTTTTCAAATATCATGGAGAGTGGCTTGGCAATTACATCAGCCAATTCCCTCAGGACTCTGGGATGCATCTCGTCAGGTCCCATAAACTTATGCGCGTTCAGGTTCCTCAGGTGATCAAGAACCTGATCTTCTCTTACAGTGGCAAGGATTTTGCTCCCCCAGTCCCTGCCTTGCAGTCCATCCACTTGGGAGGTGTGGGAAGAGAGGCTGCCAGTGAAGACTGAGGCAAAAAAGTTGTTGAGGACCTCAGCCTTCCATTGTTACCAGTTTGCCAGTCTTGCTCATCAGGGTGGGTACACTTTCTTTGAACTTCCTTTTCTGGTTGACATACCTGCAGAAGCCCTTCTTATTATTCTTTGCATCCCTCACCAAGTTCAGCTCCAGCTGCGCCTTGGCCTTCCTGACCCCATCCCTACACAACCGGGCAGCGTTCCTATACTCTTCCCAGGATACCTGTCCCTGCTTCCACTGCCTGTGCATTTCCTTCTTGCTCTTTAGTTTGACCAGCAGGTCTCAACTCAACCGTGCCAGTCTCTTGCCTTCCTTGCCTGATTTCTTACACCTGGGGATCGAGAGCTCTTGCACTCTATGGAAAACGTCCTTAAAGGTCTGCCAGCTCTGTTCTGCTCCCTTGTCCCTGAGGGCAGTTTCCCAGGGGGTCCTATTGACTAATTCCTTGAACAGCTGGAAGTTTGCTTTCCTAAAATTCAAAATTCAGGGTCCTGCCTTTACTTTTCACCTGACCCATATCCCTCAGGACTGCAAACTCCACCAGTGCATGATCACTGCAACCCAGGCTGCCTCCAATCTTGATGTCATCGATTAGCTCACTTGCATTGGTGACCATCAGGTCCAGTATCGCACCCCCTCTGGTAGGGCTGTGTATTACCTAGCTTAAGAAGTTATCCTCAATGCATTCCAGGAGTCTCCTGGATTGCCTACAGCTCACTGTACTACTTTTCCACCAGATGTTGGGGTAGTTGAAGTCCCCCAGCAGGACAAGAGGCTGCGAGTACAAAGCCTCCTGTAGCTGGCGTAAGAAGGCTTCGTCAATAGGCTCCCCTTGATCTGGCAGCCTGTAGTAGACATCAACCACAAGGTTCCCTTTGTTGCCTCAGTCTCTGATTCTTACCCCTAAGCTTTCAACCTGTTTGTGGCTATTCCTCAGAGACAGCTCTTCACACTCTATCCATTTCTTGATGTGGAGGGCCATGTCTCCGCCCCTCCTTCCTCGCCTGTCCCTTCTGAACAGCTTCTACCCATCGATAGCCACACTCCAGTCATGGGATTTGTCCCACCAAGTTTCAGTAATGGCAACTAGGTTGTAGCTTTCTAGCAGCATGGTGGCTTCCAACTCCTGCTGTTTGTTGCCCATGCTGTGTGCATTGGTGTAGAGGCACTTCATTTGGGCTGTTGGCCGTGTCACCTTCTTAGAGGAACACCCCTTAATTCCTTTGAGGTATTTCACTGGTGTTTCCCATTGGGTCCTATTACCTCAGGAGCCCCTGGCTCATCTCCATAAGACTTCAGGTGTGCTCCAGTGTAGCCAGCACGTCTCAGACCAGCAGGCTGAGGGCCCTCACTAGCACCCCGTCCCTCTAACCTTGGCGTGTCATCCCACAGCTTGTCACAGGCAAGCCCAATATTGTCCCCTGATATTATTGTTATATGTTCAGAGCTCCACATAAAAGAGGTAAAGGGCTTCAAATGTTCAATGTAGATGATGAAGGCCACATCCCTACAGATGCTGAGAACTTGAAAAAATAATGAGCAGTGCAGAGAAGACCTTTACCGCAAGACTCATCTGGAAGCCTGCCATGTTTGTAATCCTTGTGGTCCATGGCAATTTCAGGCAGCTCCATAGGTCATCATGAGGGACAAAATGTGAGCAACAGTAACAAGGAGAAAAGCTCTCCCAGCCTTTCTCATCCTCCACTGGATGAGAAAGTAGATGAGGCTGGATGAGGTTGCACCCTGATATTTTTTTTTTCTGCCTGTGGCCAAGAACATCCATGAAGGACCATGACCCTCTGAAAAACAGCCCATCTCCTGCCCAACCCGATCCTGAACTGCTCAGCTCAGCCCTGTCCATCATGTGCACTAGGGGTCACTGAGACTACTTGACTAAGGACTCCCCCATTATTTCTCTTAATCTCTTTTATTTTACTCAACCCCCCTATTTGCTGTTTTGAATGAAGACAGAAAAGGCAGACACAATCTTTTCCTGTCTGTTTTTAAATTTCTTTTTCTAAATTTTCTGCATCAGTTTTGTCTCCTTTTTCCCTGCCTCAGGTTATTTTCTGGTTGGTTTCACCTTTCTTATTTCCAGCTGAAGCAGGAGAGAACTTCACTCCCTTGGACAAGAGTCTGGAACAGAAGTTGGTGGAAATAGGAAGAACTGGCCTCCTTTGATGTACTTATTTTTTAATGAACAAAAGTTTCAGCCTAAAGGTTGGGGATATATTTATTCCCAAACAGAATGACGTCAGAGAAATGGGGGGAATTTTGTATTTTTTTTTGATGTTTGTTTATTATTCCCAGGATTTCCTTAAAATATTTGTTCCCCTTTAAAGTGAGATTGAAAGATTTTGTTTGAAGGAACACCTTTTTGATATGTAGATTTTACTGCATATATGTGAGAAAAAACAATACCTTCTATAGAAAACAGGAAGGAAGATACTTATTTACAAAATGTATTTTCTGTCAAAAACAGATTTTGATGGGACAATTTCATTGTTTCATCTTAGCCTCCCAAAAACATTTTATTGCTGCTGTTGTACTTAAGTGATGCTGATTTATATCTGCTAATGTTAGCTGTGAAAAGAAAGAAAAGCTTGGGAGAATGGCTGGTAGGAGACATTTTTCATATATTTACATTTATTACTTCATTTTATTGGCAATTTAATTAATGTATTTTAGTTTTCTAAAACTTTCTGAAGAACATCAGCTGAGCCTTAGGAAGGACTCTGGCTCTCAGTTTACTGCACCAAAATTATGGACTGAGGATTGCCATTACTTCATTTTCCCTGCAAATCATATTAAGACAACAACTCCTTTTATAGGAATATTTACAGTCAAGATTCATACCGGTAAGGTGTCTGCAATGTGGATCCAACAGCAGAAGTTTACCTTCACAGCTAGATTAACTGATATGAAGTGGATGTGAAATTTCAGAAGTGCCGGCACATGAAATATTGTTTTAATTTTGACTAGAGTACTCTGCTCTCCCCTTTGAGGAATCTGGTAATGTGGAGCTCACAAAGAGGGTTAAATACAGAAGGAGTTGTTTGAAACAAAGCAAGAGAAATCATTTTAGGGAGAATATGGAAATGGCTTGCTGGGTTTTTTGAATCCATACAAAGATATTATCCTTCTGGAATACGAAAGCCCTGAAAGGTTATCTGAATCATAAAAGTTTGTGCCTCTCATGTTCAAAGGAATGAAACAGTCTTAATAAAAATTGGCACCGCACAGGCATCGCAACCAGCTGTCTGCAGGAGCTGCAGCGCACTTCACCTAAAGCTGAACAGCGCAATCTTTCTTACAGTGCCCATCTAAATATGTTGTTTGGACAGGCTTTGGATCTTACACTGGACACACTTTGAAACCCCCACGACATGTGATAGCACTTTGCTCAGAGGCAAATTCTCACAGGAACCTTAGGTTACATATTTTACATCGCTAATGTAATTATCAGGCCAAAAAATATACATGGGAGCAATGAAGCTCAAACACTCAAACATTGCATTTCCAGTGCACGGTGTTATTCCTGACAGAGCCAGGGAGGAAGAGGAAATCCAGGGAGGGCTGAGCTGAATTTCAGAAGCAGATTCAGATTAATGCTGCATCATGGTTGGTTAAAAGTGAGCTGCAACCTCTGCTTAGCTGTTAGTGGTCTGTCTGAGGCTACAAAATGAGGACTGCCTGCAGGGCTGCCGGGCATTTTCTATTGCTAATTTATGGTTGCCAGAGATCTTTTGTTATGGCCACATGTTATTTATTTATCCTTATTTCATTTTTTTGTAAAATCCAAGAGGAAAGCACAAGCTAGTGTGTGCTTTGCAAAATCACTGCAAGCAGGCTGAACTGGAGAGAGGATGTACCTAATAATCACGAGCCCTGACTGAAAGGGGAAAAAGGAAGAATATCATTGTGGCTTTTAAATATGACTATCAGTAGTGAAACTCTGCAGCGAGACTAGATAAAACCAGAAACAAAGGGAACTTGAGTTACACTAGCAGCAGCTTAATAGCTGCAATTATCAGCTGGGCTACCAGTTGGAGTTCCCACCCATCAGAGCCCGAGGTAAAAGATGTCAGGGGGATAGAGTGAAAGGCCTGCCTGAAAATGCAAAACCACAGAGCATTCACTTGCTAAAAGACTTGAATGAGCTACTCGTTCTGGTCTTTGTGCTCTTTTAAATACAGCCATCTAGTTGTCTTGGAGACAGGCACGTGGGAAAAAAAAAAAGCCACTCAATATTCCTATCCCTGACTATAATCCCCTGTTATGGATCAGCTAAGGAACAGTCTAAATACAAAATGTATAAAATATTAACCTGACAAACTGCTCTGCTTAAGTCAATGACATATGGATAGAAGATGTGGGTAACAAGAGGTTTATTAAAATGCTCCGGTTCAGCTGCAGCAGGAATGGCAGAATAAAAGCATGACTTGTAAAACAGAAAGGGTAGAGAGATATTAACACTGAAGTGCAGTTGAGCAAATTCTCCTGGAAATCTCAGAGAAGCAAACAGCAGATAAAGTTAATTAAAATTTCTATAATTGTGGTGACAAGTTGTATGCCACTTGAACACCCTACTGTACATAGGGCTGAAGTACATTTGGGCTCTAATTTGCCCATCCTTGAAGACAGTGGCAAAACTCCCATTGACTTCAAAGAAGAGCATAAACAGGCTCTTCAATTCTTAGGAAAGGAATAATCGTTTGACTTTAAAACGTAAGATCAGCAGCCCTAAAATATATCTTGAAAGCATCACTGGTTTTTATTGATGATAACCTCATATTAATCGCTTTTAAGATGTTCAAATAAATGGGAAAACTTGAGTTACTTCTTGTTTGGATATGGTAAGTTTGAAACTGTAACTGAATAACAGCAAACGTTCATATAGTACTTTTCAGGAACAACCCAGAATAAGGTCAGCATTTTCACAGGTAGTGGCTCTGCAAAACTCAGCTCAAGCGCGGTGCTCGCCTTCAGATATGTTAAAAGGGAGTTACTCTCACCCTGAGCTCTCACCTTTAGAAAGTCAGTCCTTTTAAAAGGATTTAAAGCAAAGCACTTAGAAGTCATCCAGAACCATTAATCACTTCTAAAATCTTGGCAAAAGCATTTGTTTTACCAATTTACACTAATGATGTCATTTTGTGTCTATGTTAATATACTTCTGTTTAATTCTGAGACAGTGACTGTATGCTTCCCATCCGTAAGTAAAGGTGGCTTAACCTCCCTGAAGAGGACAAATATGTTTTAACATCTGGGTAACTGAGGTAGAATTAACAGAGATGCTTTGACCCTAGCTCATACTATTAACGTTGAGTCCAGATTTGCTACCATCAACTACCAGGATATTTTTCTCCTTTATATCCTCCTCCCAAAGAAGCTGTGTGCATCACCCCAGCCTTTTAAATAGTGTTGTTAAACCAACTGTCTGTGGTCTGCAACCTGTCAAAGTTCTTTTAAAAAAAACCTAAGCCAAGAATTTGTTAGGTTATTTTGCTATCATCTGCCATCAGAAATGACTACAGTAGTTACAAAAAGTTTGCACTGTCAAAGTTATGCCGAAATGGAAGAAAAGACTGCAGTTAGGTTACTGCTTCTGGATGGCATTTGTGCCTAATCTATCCACTACTCACAGTGCTTTGAAATTGGTGCACTTCTCTGAGATGTTGTGGCATAACAGACCATGTTTATCCCGGTTTAAGTCTATTGAAATTAATGGAGATGCGANAGATGCTTTTTTTTTTTTTTTTTTTTTTTTTTTGGTGATCCATGAATGACATAGGCAATCTTAATCACGTAGAAAGAGTAATAAAATCCTGCCTTCAGCAAGGCCTATGAGATTTGAACGCTATGAAAATATGCTTACAATGACTGTGATTTCAAAAAAAAGCCTGACTGCTAATGAAAAATAGTCCTGAACAGAGTTGAAGAGGTATTCAAGCTTGTGGTTAGGTTGATGCCAGATGTTGATGCAGAGGAAAGGGAAGTTGAGGAAATTTAAGAAAAATAGGTACATGAACCCTTAGGATATTGGGTTACCAGCCAGCTGGGAGACACCTGGAAAGCGGCTATTTAAATCTGTTTGAAGTAAGGATCTGTTGTAGAGGGATTGGCCAGAAAGTCTGGAGAGCAGAGGAGGCAGATCTGAAGCCCCTTCTGCTCCTCCTAGTCCCTCCTGCCTCCCTCAGCCTGCAAGGAGCAACTTTCAGAGCCCCATGGTCCCGGGAGAGGGGCCGGAGACAGCTGGGGGGGGCAGGCTCTCCTGCGCAGGGAGCTGGCAGGGGGCTGATGCTGCACCGCCTGCCTGCCAAGGGCTCGCCAAGGGCATGGCAGAAGGGGTGGGAAAGAAGCATTTGCAGAGAGGTGGATGGACAGAAGGGGGGGGGGCGGATTTTATTGACTGGAAACAACTTTTTTTTTTTTTTTTACATTAGCTTTATTTTTTCCATTTTTTATATTATCTTTATACTAATATGAACTTATTTTTATGATGAATTGTTGATTAGTTGGCATTTATTTCTGTAATTACCTCAAATGTAATTTCATTCACCTATATCCAAAAGACTGCTGCCAACTTTTATAGATTTCTTTTTTACAAGGTCAGAATATACATATGTATGCATACATAAACACACAAAGAAATGGATAAAAATTAATTCATTTCTACTTATACTATTTATATATAGATGTACAATTAAATTATTTTAATCTCCAGTTGCTTGAATTGCAAACTTGCATAGGAATGTAACCTTTCAATAAATATGTATGATATATATAATATATATTATATGCATTATATATAAGTCTCTCTCGTAGTTTTCAGAATTGCATAGAAAACATTGAAAATAGAAAGTGAATGCATTTTAAGGGCTATAAAAGTGAGAGGGAAAATTAAAAAAACATTATTTATTATTTACAGGATTCACCCAAATTCTGTGACCTTAAACCAACTCAGTACTCAGGTAAGATTTGGTTTATCTCTTTCCATGAAGCATAAGAAAGCCAGTCAGTGTTTAGGGCACATTTTGGAGACTTTGCCTCTCCAGGGGACTCATTCTTGTTTTGATCACAGGCTTCTCCTACCTTAGTTCTCCACCTGTGAAATGGGGATAACCATCTTTTCTCTGCCTGGCATGAGGTGCTCTGAGGAAATATGCATTCAAGGATATTTGGATATTAGTGCAATGAATTTGTATGAACATTTCAGAGGGGGGCAAACAGACAACATGAACCTAAAGTGCATTAAATGATTATTTTCTTCTTTGCTTTATAGTTTTACTTTTTTGTGTTTGCTTTTGCCTCTTTCTGTAATTTTACTGAAGCGGTATGTTTCTGATTAATGAGAAGCAGAGTTTTCTGGTTGTGGCTCAGCATTTTAAACCTAACTGTTGCTCTTACTATTGTTGTTCAGAAGCACACTACAGCCCCTTGGGGAAAGTCTAATTCAGACTTTAAACAGTCAGTTCAGATAGAGTTCATTTTAGCTTAATTCGTTTTGGTCATTTCTTCATGACATGGCTTGGTGTGTACCAAGAAAAGCACCCCAGAGCCCAGGCAACACAGCCGTGCGTGGAGCACTCTCTCAGTGTGTCAGCATCGCCTTAGGAAGGAGGATGTTCAGACAACAACAGTCTCTCTCCCCGACTCCTTGATGCTATTCGCTCTTATCTTCCTCAAGGGCATGTATATTCAAAGGTACAGGAGATACTGGGGGTCTCAGTTTTGGGATGCTCTGTTAAAAGGGCCTTTTGTTTTTGAAAGCCTCTGCACCCCCTCCCGGTGAACATTACAATTTTCTTTAAAGCCTTCCTTAATCTGTCAAGGCTGTCAAGGCTGTCCTGGACTGGACATTAAGCACATGACTGAGCACTGCACAAGGCCATATTTGCACCCTCCTGCCTGCTTCAAGACCCACTGGCCCATTCACAAACTTGCTTGCCTTACACTCCAAACGTGTCCTCTGCCAAGGACCTATGCATCTGTCCCAAACCTCCATGAGTGGAGTCTCTGAGCTTGGCGTTAAGACATTTATGGCATCTTTGAGATAGAGTCACATTCTGATACTAAACACAAAAAATTAAAAACTATTTTTAATCTTTCTTTTTCTTACGGTAGTATTTGTGTAGGTAACAGAAACTGTGATACATTTCATTCTCTGCAGGAAGTACTTTTTTAAAAATGGTGTAGCTGATTATATCTGCTTTCTGTAAGCCTTCCTGATGTACACTAAAGGAAGATGTGGCTCTGCTGTAAAGTGATCCTGTTTTGAAAAAGAGCACTTTGATATTAATGCATTTTAACACTGCTTAATGGGTTTATAATTGTATTCAGCATTTTAACTGGAAAGCAGTAATAGGAAGTAGGTGGGAAAATATGCCCATGGAACCCTCCCTCTTATTGATCATTATGCAAGAAAGCCCAGAAGATGATCAGAGGGGTAGGGGATCCTATGTCTGTGGACAGGTAGGAGACACCAGTACATTACCAATCATTCAAAACTTGCATTTTGAAACCAAAACAGCTGTGAATCCACTGAAAAGACTGAATATTTTAACATAAAAACACTTACTCTCGCTTGCCAGTACTGTAATTTTATCTACATTAACAAAAAACATTACGAATACAAGTCAAACTGGCTATTGCAATAAATGAAAATGGCAATTCCATTTATTTAATTGGCAGGTACCCAATATCTTTTTATTCTTACAATGAAACATCTGGGATCTTGTGAAAAGTAACAACTACTGTGTAATAGCTGCTACACGATATCATAGCTTTCATAGGAAGAAGAGAGAGATTCACTTGGCAGAAAAGAGATGGCTAAAATACACATAATTAAAATTTAGAATTAAAATCAACAATATCTTTTGTCCTTCCTACGCTTTGGGGAATAATTTTCTGAGTAACAGAGTCATTATTTCAGGTATTCACTCCAAGATCCATTCCATTGCTGTTAGTCCTGATGAATAATATCTATTCCATACATAGTGTCACTGGTAGAGTCTGGGGTCTTTAGTCCTTTCACTTTTCATACTGGCTCATTATTCATTACAAAAAATGCCTTATTGATCAAAGAAATTATTTGTTGGGTAAAATACTACCCAAATTAGTGAGCAGTGTATTAAAATTTGTTCATATTGGTTAATCTTTTTGCGTGTTTAGGTCCCCAAGCTTCATGACCCTGCTGCTGGGTTTTGATGGGATAACTAGAACTATTTTTAGCAAGATGGCAAGGAAGGATGAATATGAAATGCTCCATAATTAAAGATACTGGTGTGCAGATAAATGCAATGTATTTTCATTTTCTTCTTGATATCCCAGCCCCCCTCAAATCCTTCAAGAAGAAAGGATTAGCAGGTTACAGAGGAGGCATGAAGCACAGGCTAAAAAAAACCCTGGAAGCTTTTTCTCCAAAGACTTGTGACATTTTTGACAGCTGCTGAAATATCTACCATGGCCTTTGTCCAGTCTCACCACTGAGGGAGTATGCATTTGGGGATCTCTGCCATAACAAGGCTCTGGCCAAGGTATTTGTGTATTCCCATAAGTAGTGTCTTCGACAGCAATAGGTAATATCATAATACTTGCTAAATACCCAGGCAGAGTCAATGCTGCAAGCATCGCCTGCCCATACATTTCTGTTGATGTCAGGGCAGTTTTGACTGTTCTCTGGAAATGGTTATTATTCACCCTAGGATATTTTTGGCCCACCCGTAGAACCCCAGGCTGTTCTCTGGAAATGGTTATTATTCACCCTAGGATATTTTTGGCCCACCCGTAGAACCCCAGGCTGTTCTCTGGAAATGGTTATTATTCACCCTAGGATATTTTTGGCCCACCTGTAGAACTTCAGGCACATGTGTGTTAACAACAATAGTATAATGAGAAGTGATATTTTAAATAAATTCATAACTTTTAAGACCAGAGGGATTGTAAGGTTATATGGTCTGATTTCCTATGCATTAGAAACCATAATCTTTTTCCCATAAAATTCTCTTTGTTGAGCTAAGTCACTTGTGCATGGACAAAGCGTATTTTTCGTACTTTATTTTTTTCGTGCCTTTAGTAGTCACAACTTTGCAAAGCCAGGCTGATATTTTTTTCAATATCTAATTTTGGCATCTACAGTTGGACACCAAAACATATAAAACATCATTGACTTCTTCAGTCATTACCAAGTGTTGCAGCCAAGCAGGGCAGTATTTGCAGAGCAAAACAGATGGTGCTGAGGACCCCACATCTGTCCTGTACACATTCTGAAGTGGTTACTTTGGACTAGCTCTGGCTGTCGCAGCACCTGAGGTATGCTTCTCACCATGTCTTCCAGGTTTGTTTTATTTTATCTAAAGGGGGGGGGGGGGGCAGTTTTGTGCTCAGAGACTTCTCCACAATATAAGCCAAAGTACAGTAAGTGCAGGTGATTTGCTTCAAAAATGCACTCCTGAAGTGAAGGAGAGGGAAAGTGATTGAACTGATGAGCTTTAAGGCCAGTATTCAGCAGCATGAGTCTGTAAAAGAGACTTTGATAATAGAGGAAAAAGAAACAGGTTGCCAAGTTACCTAATGCCTGAGCCTTCTGTTCAGGTTTGCATTAGTATAATTGGGTTGGAGCATAGAGTTTAATGATTGACAGTTATTTAAGTATGATCCCAAATATCATGTGGAATTAAATAAAATGAAAAAAATGCATTATCCTGCTGGTGGTGTGATCATTTTACTTTTTTAGCATTAGATTGTCTGTTTTTCAATAACATAAAAGCCGCCAAAAACGAAACTGAACGGAGTGGGCTATAGGAATCCGTAACCAATATTCAGCAAATGTTTTTAAATCCTGTATCTCTGAATGAGAGCATCCAGCTCAAAGTATAAAAAAGGAGGACTTGTTCATGGAAATGCCTCAGAACACGGACAAGCAATTAGGTTAACATTTGCCAAAGTCAACAAAATGAATAGAACATCTTCCAAAACCAGATAACCACACAAATAGCAGCAAAGCCAGAGAGCTGCTTCAATGGGAAAAACGTATGTTTAACTGCAAATGACTTATACCAGAGGGTACTGGACCCCTGGCAATTTGTATATTCCCAGCTGAGGTGAACTAAATAGACTGTCAGATCTACTCTACTGACAGAAATTGTATTAAAATATCTGTAGCGCTACAAGTAAAATGTTACACTCCCCCCTCCTTTAGAGTTTGGACACAAAATTGAGTTAAGGAGGTAAAACAAGTTGTCAGCCAGTGGATGATAACCATAACTGCTCATAAAAGTCTGTATCAGTTTTAGCCAGTTTTATTTGTCATGTAACGGGCCTTAATCTAAACTTCAGAGAAAGAGACTAAATTACATTAATGTTCATTTGTCCAGGCTAAGAGCCCAGACACAGAAATTAACTGCAGTGTGTTTCATGGGCAGTAAAGCCTCTTTAATGCTGTCTTCTGTGTGCTCCCCTGTTGTGGAGGAAAAATCCTCATATAAAAATAGTTATACTGTATAGCTACTGAAATAGCTTATTCCCACAGGATGGAAAAGGACTAAACTTTGCCATTAATAAAGTTAGGAAACCTGGTAACAGTGTACAAAATCAATGAGAAGCAGAAATGTCCGTGCAAAGAAGGAGGTGATCCATGAGCTGGAGGAAAGACGTTTGGGTTGCGCACCCGCAGCCACGCAGGCTTGACGAGGGTGGGATTTCGGCACAACATCTGTTTGCTCCTGAGAGATGCCAATAACATTTTGGGAAAGTCTCTTCTCTTGCACAAGAAACTGCAGGAAAGCAGTCAGAAGAGACTCAACATTCAGAAGAAAAAGACACAGCTGATGTGACGTTTGTGGGGGAAGCATCCTAAGCCCGAAAGGGAAACAGTGAAGCCGTGCAGAGGCTGGGGTGTGTGTCAGGAAGCACTGCAGACCCAGCCAGGCAGCCGGTGGAGATAGGTGAGAAAGCAGAAAACCAAAGCAGGGATGGGGCAACCCGCAGCTGGGAAGTCTGAGGAAAAGCACTGCCATCGGACTCTTGCAGGTCAGGGACTGCCCTTCTTCCCCCAAACCAAAGAAACGCTGTGTGTTTGCAGATACGTAACATCACAGCACCTGATATCACCCCGCAAAGGGCGTGCAAACAAGCTCTGTGGGAGTGCGGCGGGAACAGATGCTCATGCAGCAGTATGTCTCTGAGCCAAAGTTGGAGGCAGGTTCCTGCCTTAGCACTCACGAGCTCTATTTCTCTGTACTAGTTGTTCTTACCTGTCACTCTGTCCCCCAGAATTTGCACCCCATGTGTTTATATTATTTTCTTAAAATAACAGTACAACAGTGCATTAGTGTCAGGAATATGAATGCATGCTTTTTTTTGTGTTTGTAACTTGAAATTTTGCAGTTGCAAGTATTTGATTTCTCTGATACCATTGCCTAGTTTAAAATTTTGCCTGACAACTTTGTCCATTCTTTCAACTTTTACTTACAGGTAAGAGACAAATGAGTTTTTCATCTCAAAGGCTAAAGTAAAAACAACCAAACAAAACTTGTCAACTTATTAATTCTTGTATTATTTTCTTATTCAAAGTAAAAAAAAAGGAAAAAATCGTCCCTTCCCCCCAAAGAATAGGTACCAGGAAGCTTAAAAAAAGTGAAACATTTTCTTTAAAAATATATCAAAATGAAGTTTTGACTTTTTAGGAATTATTCTCAATTTCTTTTACTTAAAACGATGCAATAAAATAATTTTACTCCCATTTTGACAAACTCTTCATTTACTGAGTGTTGGTATAGCTTTTCTCATTACAATCTTTTAGACATGTTTCTGACAACATTAAATTTATAAGGTAGGTAAATAGAGAGCCATTTTTTTTCTGAGACCTTTATGTTGTGGAATAAAATTGATCATAGTGCAAGTTAACTAGCTACCTTTATTTGATCTGGTTTAATTGTTGGACTGACTAGGAAAAGACCTGGATTAAGGAAAGGAGGCTGCTCTGCCTGCTATGCCCAAATAACCCCTTGCAGCATCTGGGAAATGGAAAGTGAGCTCCACATGTAGATTACAAAAAATACTGGGAAAAAAAAGTTAAAAAGAAAATACCCTGTGAGATAAAAACTTAGAAGGTGAGGTTTGAATGAGATGGGAGGCCAGCCCATAGACAGTAATCAGGCTACTTTTCAATGATATTTTCATTGTAAAACGGTTGCCTAAGTCTTCTGTCGTCTGCAAGATCAATGGCTAGATCAGAGCGATGCGTAAAAGAAGATTAATTACAGCTGGGGTTGCAGCTTGGGGAACAGTGCAGGAAGGGCAGGCAGGTTTGTGAGTAGCCCTGGAGCTCCCCACGGCAAGGCTCAGAGATGGGAAGGTCTGTCCTGCCGCTCGTCCTTCACTCCTGGTGGCCTTCGGCTGTGCCAGGGCAAGTCAGTACCGCCGGGATGCTGTGCTGCTGTTGCTGGCACACAATCGATGCAGCCCTGATGGTAAGGAGTGATGCTGCTTCCTTCCCTCGCTGTGGGTCACGTCCCCATACCGCGTCATACGATGACTCCCCATTTCCCATTAAGGTCCCAATTTTTAAGCTGCAAAGAAAAGGCTACATAGACATATGCTTGCCCTGGCCTCTGCACACAGAACAGCAGTTCTGCTGCTTCTCTCTGCCTGACTGCCTCTCAGCTAAAACCACCTATTTCTGGACTTAACATAAGCAGAAGCATTTCAAGGCCTGGTGGTACAGAGGTACCTCAAGTCAACATCCTTAAGCAAAAGTGAACTCTTTTTGGTGTCTCTTGGTTCAGCTAACTACCTATACATAAACATTCAGAAAAAAAAAAAATGCAAAATCCCCTTCCTTCCTCCTTCCAGCTTTTGAAAACCCCAAACCTGAGCTGTTCAAAAGGAAAGGACACGTTGACAGAAGCATAGCCAAGAAATAGCTGTGCCAAGAAGGGAAACGTCACACTATGATGATTTCTTTGCAACAGAGTTGAAGGTACATAGGTGGAAATGTTTCAGAACGGCTGAGGAACCACCCTGAGAAGATACCTGGGCTGGAGGGCAGGATCTCTAGAAGATGCAGACACCCTGCATAGAGGGCAAATCACCTGGACTGAGGTGCTTACAGGTACGTCTGACCTGGGTGAGATGAGAGGTGCTGTAGGAAAAGCAAATAGGTCAAAAGCCGAGGAAATGTTATCTGTATCTCTTATTTTCATTCTACTATAAATGTAGTTACCATGGCAGCAGCAAGCAGTTTTGGGGTTTGGGTTTCTCTACAGACATCCAGGCATCTTTTGAACTTCCCTCTTTTTCCACTGCCATATCTGTCTGCAGGAGGACAGGCTGAAAACTCACTCATGTTTGCTTCCATGAGCAATATATTAGTAACAAGAACAACAGCAACAAAAGTAGCATAAAACCTCCCCGAAAGCATAATGATAGTATTTTTATCTTTTCTTCCAGAACAGCCAACCCAAGCCTCCCACTTCAGCCCTGCAGATTTCATCAGCAACAGAATGGTCCCTGCACAGTTTCTGCTACCTCCCCTCATGCTGTTCTTCTCACTCATATTTAGAGCAAGAAGAGAAACCCATCAACATCCATTCATATCTCTCTTAATTCACATCATTTAACCATTTTTCTCACCCAGTAGCACTCTTCTTCAGACTTCTCTTTGGACATAGCATAACTCAGGACCTTCCAACTCTTCTGGGTTGGGCTGAACTGGAGGAAAACGCTGGATGGGAGGAAGAGGAATTCCTATATTGAGCTATGCCTGTTCAAGCTCAGCTGCAGGCAGGAGAGACCGAGCTTTCATATTGAGTCACCCAATCATTCTGGCCATCAGCAGGCTATGGCTGTGAGATGTGGGGTATGAACCCCAAACTTAATACTCAACAATAAGGATCACTGATGCTTACTTGCCCCTAAAGAATGTCTTTTCTAGAGTAAAATCAAAGAATTGTAGTCTCAGCTGCTTTTATCTGAGTGTAAGCTGAAAGAGTAGCAAAGCAGAAGTAAAATGTGACAGTCTGCTTTCTTTTGTGTTACATCTGAACTGACTACAGGATAATACAATAAACAAGATAATAAGATGAAAGAGAGCTTGAGAGGGCCTCTTTTCCATTCCCTGGTCCCAAAGAAAAATCAATTATTTCTAAACCATTCTTGAAAGATGTTGGACTAATCTGATCTTTACTGTGGATACCTGGCTATTGTCCTCACTGCACCTACGTTTTCTAGGTAATTGTAGGGGGGTTCTAGGCAATTAAAAGCAAAGAACAAAGTAAGAAAGTCAGAATATACTGAGGACAGTTCAAAGTAGCTAAGTATTTTATTTACTTAGGATTAGACCTAATTTTCATGATAGTTTCAATCGATTTATTTATTAATGAGCATGGCGTAATAAGGCCGTGGTGTTACCCTTGCCTTATGATGAATCGTACCTTCCCAGGGCTTACCCTGTTGTTCCCAGGAAAAAAACCTGGTTTTCAGCAAAGCCCACTCAAGAAAGCACAACTCCCTTCTTTTTGAAGATTCATTTTTGAGTTGAATCACTTTTATTTGGTTTACAGATGAAAAATTTCTCATAACTTACATCAGCAGAAGCGGAGGAATTGCGGTAAAATGCAGTTTGGAGTCAAGAATAAATGGCCAGTGGCTGGAACTACTGGAAGCCGCCGTGTCCCAAAAGAGTAGCCTAAACAAGTGTGTGGGTTTACAGTGTCGTAGAAACCGAACACCAACTCCTAGGTGAGCTTGTACTATGTAGCAGAGGAAAGATGACTAACTCCACTTTTAAAGCCATGCAAGCTGTTTTCGCAGTGAGCACACTGCCTTCCTCCTCCTGCACGGGAGGAATGTTTATCCGGCACTTAATGCAGATCCCTCTCTACACTACTGAGTGCTAATTTCTCTCAATACACACACCCTCAGTGTCCAGCCACTATTAAATAACTGTAAATTGGTAACTTTAATTGCTGAGGACTCAAGCATTGTGGTTCTCAGTGTGTTTAAAGGAAAAGAAAAAGCAAAAAAAGTAAATCAACTCTCCTGGGGTCTCCCCTCCCCAGTCAACAATGTCAAGTTTTCAGGAAAAGGAAGCGTGGCATTTGCAGACTCAATTAAATCAGCGCAGTTGGAATTCCTCGTCAAGGTGGTAGGTACTTCTGAGGCTGCAACTCATTCTGAGAAACCACTTCGGACTCTCATACTCACTGAAGGTAAGGACTGAAATGTAGCTCAAGGGTAATTGGAAGGCTGGTAGTGCTCCTTTATATTGTATATTTATATTGTATGGGCTCTGTGTGTCACACCAAATGATTTACAGCTGTTGCATGAGGCATACGTGCTCGCTGCATTGTCCTTCCATGATTAAAATATTCTTGCCTCACAGCTTTGCAGCCCACAAAGTATTTCCACATGTTTGAAAAAAGAAGGTCAGATATCCCATGGTGTCCTGCTCCTCTGCTCCTCTAACTGCTGTCCTGGGTTGGTGGTCCCCTAAAGACATTTGCATCATATTGGTTGGCTCCACAAGCAGCAGAGGATCCCCTCCCCTCTT
>WAAD01017923.1:589-18476 GCA_013389945.1 Fregata magnificens | reverse complement strand
TGAGGTGCTGGAGCGTGTCCAGAGAAGGGCAACGAGGTTGGTGAAGGGTCTAGAAAACAAGTCTTATGAGGAGCAGCTGAGAGAACTGGGGTTGTTTAGCTTGGAGAAGAAGAGACTGAGGGGAGACCTTATCGCTCTCTACAACTACCTGAAAGGAGGTTGTAGTGAAGCGGGTCTTGGACTCTTCTCCCAAGAAACTAGCGATAGGACGAGAGGGAATGGCCTCAAGTTGCGTCAGGGGAGGTTTAGATTGGACATCAGGAAGAATTTCTTTACTGAAAGAGTGGTTAGGCATTGGAACAGGCTGCCCAGAGAGGTGGTGGAGTCGTCTACCCTGGAGGCGTTCAAAAAAGGTATAGACGTGGCACTCCAGGGCCTAGTTTAGGAGTCATGGTGGTGTTAGTTGATGGTTGGACTTGATGATCTTAGAGGTCTTTTCCAACCTTATGATTCTAAGTGGAGAGTGTTAGAGGCAGAAATTAATGGGCTAAGTTGGAATTTGACTAGGGCATCAGGATCTAAATGGTATAAAATCTTTAACTACACTAAACAGCTAAAATGCACTTCTCATTTAAAGGCTTCCATTTCTAGAAAAGCAAAGGCCCCAAAAGCTTGTTAGAGAATTTATTTCTTATTCTACCAGAGAGACAAGTGCCATATACTGAATCAGCACAAGTAAATCCTGAAAGATAGTTCTGTCACCAGACTGAACATGCCTCAAGGCAGCTTGCCTTTTGAATCTGGTGGAAAGTTTTCATTTTACAGGGGGTTTTATTCCTATCTCTTATTTTATTTTTGGATCCCTTATTTTGTGGCTGCATATGGGGTCATTCAGATGCCTCCTGTAAGCAAGGAAGCTATGGGTCAGAAGTCTGCATTCTTAACTTTAATTATGAAGTGAAATAGCTTCAACTTTTTGAGAATGGACCTTTTCATCTTTTGAAAACTTCAGTACAGTGTGTAATAAACAGAGCATATGAAATTGTTCCTCTCTACTGTGATATTCCTTTTTATAAAAGGGTTATGTTATGCTGTTTTCCAAGTTATTATCCTGCATAGGCAGGAGGAGACTACTAGCAACTGATTCTTGATATAGGTCAAGGCTGACTGTATTATCCCTAAAATCCTTCAAGAAGTAGTAAGGCAAATGTCTTCACATCTTGTGATAACTGTCAGGAAAGTTGAAAGAACTAGGCTAGAATGGTGTGAGACACGGTGGGCTTGAGATCTAGTAAAACAAATAAATACATACTGACAAGCTTTGATCTGATACATTTGTAGGTTCATCATTCTATGTTTTTAAGCTCTTCTCCAAACACTGAAGATTTAGTTTTTCTCACTTTTACAGAATCACAGAACAGTTGAGGTTGGCAGGGACCTCTGGAGAATGTCTAGTCCAAGACCTCCTCCACCAAGGATAAGTCTTCCTTGCTCCATACTTTCCCGCTATTGGCAGGGGCCTCTGGTTCCTGAAGGCCAGTCTTAGTGGTAAAGATTGAGGCAAAGAAGACATTAAGTAAGTACTCCAGCCTTTTCCATGTCCTTTGTGACCAGGGCCCCTACCCCATTCAGCAGCAGGCCCACTTTTTCCCCTTATTTTCCTTCTGCTGTTGATGTAGAAGGCCTTCTAGTAGCCCTTCATGTCCCTCACCAGACTCAGTTCCATCTGGACTTTGCGTTTGCTAAACCCATCACTGGGTGCATGAAAGCAATTTCCTTGTTCAGACTACTGATTCCAGGATCTGAGACCTTATGAAATCAGCTAAATTGATATCATACAGGCTTCAGATCCAGCCAGGTACAGACAACATTGAACTTAGTTACACAAACACAGGCTTGAACATAGACTGTTAAGGAACAAAGCTAAAAAGAGAATTCATAGAAAACACCAGAAAACCAAATTTACCGCTCAGGCTACTGTTACCAGAGGAACAGGAGGGTTGCACTGCAGCTACCCTTGATGGAGCCTGTCCCTGGCCCCCTCTGGTAATGATGGTCTACTCAGTTCCTTTGTCAGTGCTAGGGATGGAGCAGTAGCCAGTGAGACTACCCAAGGTTTTGGCATACTCAAAGTTATTTTGCCGTTTCTGACAGTCTACTGGTCTGGGTAACTCTAATTTACAGGCAGTCAATGCCAGCTACAAACAGGGACAGGCAACTAACTGTGGAGGCAAAATAAGTGTGTCTGCAGGGAGGATTTAAATGCTTATAACACAAAAACAGAAAATTTGGATATCATCAGTGTCTTCTGATATCTACAAACAACCTGAGTATGCTGCTTTCCACTGCTGCAGTGGGGAACCTCACACTGAGCAAAGGACTGCAAAAGGGAGAAGGCAAAAACTTGGCATTCACACTGCCTTTCAAGGAAGTGAATCTTTCGCCCACCTGGGTGGGGAGGGTTTCTTTCCAGCAGAGGGGAACACTGCTGCCCTTGCAGATGGCACAAGCTCATTGCCTCACCCTTTCCTGCAAAGGCAAATAGACAGAGAGGTACGCGTTTAGTTATGTTCTGATCTGCTTCATGCATGTGTTGGCATATGACTTTTTATATAACCTGTGGAACCAGTTGCCATAAGATTTTGAGCCTGAATTTATGCTGAAGGCTTAAGTTTTCACACTGCAAACTAAAGCCAAAGACGTTAAGTTGTTTTTCATTTATCTGAAACAGTAAAGTGCATGATTTAGGAAAAAAAAAAATTCAGTCACATCTCAAAAGAGCTAATTTAATTTCTGGTTTTATTTCCCAAGCTGGTAGTTTGCTGCAGAAACTCAGTTCTTGATTAATATGCATCATTAATCATTTAAATAAAAGTGGACCCCATAATTTCAAAGAGCAAACAATGCCACTTGACTGCTAATTCAGCATCATAATTAGAAGTCTTCAGGCATGCTAGCTGACAGAATATGTTTAATAAAAATGAATAAACCTTGCTCGCAGGGTCATCTGATCATGAATATTACTAAGGTATTCCTCTTTTTATCTTGTGTGTGTATATACATGTATACACTTAAATTCAGATAAAGGTAATCTTAGAATAAGAGAAGTGAATAATGGTTCTTGTAATTAGGGTCTGAAGAAGCTGAGACATTGAAAAAGCAGCAAGATGACACGTCAGTGCACGCCTGACTCTTATACTCATTAATGAACATTTTTGCTCCAGATCTTTCGCTCTTGGATATGTTGTTCAAAAAGCATGCCTTTAAGTTTTGTTCAGCGCTTATTCAGATATGCCACTGGGCAGTGTCACCAGATCAGCACAATGCAAAATGAAATGGAAAAGTACAGAAAGATGAAGATCCTGAGATATTTGAACAGGTTATTACATGTCACATGTACTTATCTGAAGGGACACATTTGCTGTAGGAGCACATTTCTCTGTGTTCAAATCACTCATATTCCATTTCATCCTTAGCTCATAACTGTGCTGGATATTGTGCACCACAAGGGCTTAGCTATGATGTAAGTCCCAAATTCAGAGGGCTAGATCAATGAATTGATTATGTGTCCCTTAGTGCATACAGATGACTCTAAGATGAATATAAACAGCTGAAAACATTAAGGACAGGAAAGTTAGGACAGAACTTCTGGACTAAATGGAGGTTATTAGTTTCAGATTGTGTTTTGAATGAGAAGTCTTAAAGTCAAATGGATTACTCACCAAACTCAATCCATTATAATCAGAAAGCACCAAAAGCCCCTGACCCTATATAAAATCAAGATATATTAGTGGAACAGCTTTTAATAATACATCAAGTGCCAAAATTTATACTCAGGTCACTTGTAACTATGCCTGTACCATTCCTACACTTTTGTCAATCACTCCCTGAATTGGTCATAAAATGCTTCTATGTTCTCATTTGCAGCTCTGGTAAATGGGACATAAATCTGGAGAGTAGTCAGAGTAGAGTAAAACGTAACAAAATGGTGTGTTCACTTGTTGGACTGTATCTCAGCACAGTATTTTCCAGTTGTCTGGTGACAGATGTGCTCTGTTCTCAGGCAAAATCAAAAATAGCTAGTGCAATAAAGTCTGGTTTTTAAAAGCTTTTGGTTATTGTCATTGTACTAGATTTGTGAGATTCAAGTAACCTCTTTTTTTCCAAAATGTGGTTTGAATACAGTGATATATTTCACTAAGATTCTTTTCTTTTTGTCAGTAAGGAAAACTTGCAGTGCTAATTCAGATACCGTAAGAGACAACAGAATGGGATTCATGCGTCTTCTTCCTGCCTTTTTTTTTAAATATAGATGGCACTTAAACTTAATCTCTTAGTCTGTAGTTAGAATTTACCAGAAATTTTATTAACACTAGGAAAAAAAAGTCTTCTAGAGGAAAATTTTAATAAATGAAGGAGGAGATATGGACAGTCTCGTGGTTCTTTTCCTGGCTTTGTTTTTTACCCAGTGTATTGTGCTTGGCAGCTCATTAACTGTCTTTACCTGTTTCCCTGTAAGGAAAATGGGACTGACAATATTTTGCCAAAGGCATACAGCTCAACAAAACATACACCAAACAAAAAAGATGGAGTGCTTTATTCTGTTGCTACTAGATGTCAATATGAAAAGTAGTAGTAAGACCATTGCTCATGAAGATGGGTAAGGCTTCTTGTTGCTAAAAAGCAACAAGATAGTCTACCCCTTCAGCAGAAGTACTGACTGGTGCTTCTAAACAAGATTGTTAGCTTCCAAAAACTTGAAATCAATTCACTTGCTTATGAAACAGGAAACTATGACAAATCTACAGTCCAAATTAAGATTCATGTACTGTGGGCCAGAGAAGAAACTTACTTTCAGATTACTCAGTACCACATAATTACAGCTATTATTCATTTATTTCACAGGAAGTAAAACTGCTGAAGTGTGGCTCAAGAATTAGTTAACAGTGCTGTGGAGAGATCTAAGCCCAATAGCAGCACAGGAAAAAAATAACTTATTCTTTGTAGCTCAAAGAATGGACTGAAGACAACCGTACACTTTGCCTGTGGGCACAAGCTGCTGTAAATTCAAGTCCTCTACTTTTGTTCTGTCAGCAAAAAACACATAATTTTTTCTCTTCTGCAAAATACTCTATGCCCCAGACTATCAAACACTGTAATAATGTGTATCTTAAACTGTCCTAAAAATGGAGTTCTTTAGAAGACTGGAACATTAAACTAGTGAGAAATGTATGTTTGGATTGAAGAGAGATGGGCCAGGTAAAGAACAAAAATTATACCCCTAAAACTAAAGATATACAGTGAAATGGATATAGACAATGGCAGCCATCCCTGAAATCCTTACTCTACCTTTATTTCCTTTGAAAAGAAAACTTCCTACCCGAAGGACTCGTGGTTTAACCCCAGCCGGCAACTAGGCACCACACAGCTGCTCGCTCACTCCCCTCTGGTGGAATGGGGGAGCGAAACAGAAGAGTAAAAGTGAGAAAACTCATGGGTTGAGATAAAGACAGTTCAATAGGTAAAGCAAAAGCTGCGTACGCAAGCAAAGCAAAACAGGGAATTCATTCACTACTTCCCATCAGCAGGCAGGTGTTCAGCCACCTCCAGGAAAGCAGGGCTCCATCACATGTAACGTTTACTTGGGAAGACAATATGCCATCACTCTGAACACACACCCCCTCCTTCTTCTTCCCCCAGCTTTATATGCTGAGCCATATGGTATGGAATATCCCTTTGGTCAGCTGGGGTCAGCTGTCCCAGTTGTGTCCCCTCCCAGCTTCTTGTGCACCCCCAGCCTACTCGCTGGTGGGGTGGGGTGAGAAGCAGAAAAGGCCTTGACTCTGTGTAAGCACTGCTCAGCAGTAACTAAAACATCTCTTTATTATCAACACTGTTTCCAGCACAAAACGAAAACATAGCCTCATACTAGCTACTATGAAGAAAATTAACTCTATCCCAGCCAAAACCAGCACAATGAAAATGGTAGAGGATTTCAGGATTGGCCTTGAGGCGAGAAAGTGAAGGTACACACATATGTGGCTGAATGCTTTCTTTTAGAAAAACAGAGGCCAGAAGTGAGCCTCTTGAATAAATATAGTCATTTTCAAAAGGACTAAGCAGCCAAGAGTTCCCTTTGAACTTGAAGTGTGTATTTGAGGGATGAGCCAGAACAGCTGTAGTGAAACTCACATTTATGTTGTCTAGTAGTTCCATCATTAAAGATTCATGAAACTGACAAAAATGAAATCAAATAAATTCAAACATCTCAGTCACTTACAGGAAATCTTTGAAATTCAACAGAAGCAAAAATTAAGGAGGCTCCATTTCTTCGTCATGTAGAACTCCATCCCATTTTTGCCAAGATATAATGGGCTGAAGGCTGCTGTTTCCATCTCTTACTGCTTGCAGGCATCACAAGGAAGTCACTTGAATGTGGCCTTTTATATGGGATTTCTCAACCTTGGAATGTGTACTTTGCAATTTCAATAAAGGTTTGGTTTGCTATGTTTTGCTAAGACATACAGTTTTTATTCACACAGTGGCTGGAAAAAGGCACAGGAATCAATACAGCTAACATGTATTTCACTGAATTTGGTTTCTTGAGGAAAACAAGCAATGCCATTTTTGCATGTAAAGTTCTGCTGAAACACAGATGTGCAGATACATCGGGAAAGTTAAACTGTAGGAACACACTCTATTTTCTTGGAAAAGGCAATCAAGAGAGACCATGTGCAATGTCTGCTGCTTCAGACTCAAAGAAGTGCTTGTAAGCCCAAGAATTTGGTTGTGGGTTTTTGGTTGGGGCTTTTTTTTTTCCCAAGACATCATCTGCTTTCTTAAAACTTGTTACCTTTCCCTACAAGCTTTGATTCTTTTTCTTCTTTCATGCACTCTTCAGAGTATATGACCTCCAGTAACCTTCACTAATACTGGGGTCTTCCCCAGCATGTGTCAGTCTTTTGAATATTCCATTACTTGCTAATCAAGTTAAAAGGAACTCCACTTTACAGTATGTCAGACCTTAATAACTGGACAACTATTTGCTTCTTGAGACCTTCACAAGATGAAGAAAGTTAGGACATACTAAAGTTCAAAATTTTTTTCAGAGACATTTGAAGAGTATTCAAAGAGAATAGTCTTCCAGATTCTTTTCCTAGATGACAATTTCTTGGATCTCCTTATCACTGTTTTTTTTTCATTTTAGTTTTTGCGGTGTTTATTTGTTTGTTTTTTAATGTTGGATACCATCTTCAGGGGTACTTGGTCTGAAGTGATAAGTACTTTCTCCCAGACCTTATTGAAATGAAATGTTACTGCATGCAGGAGTGGTATCTAATTGACTGCAATGGGACCTTCAGCCAGAATGGTCACGTCACCCTGGCTGAGTGGCCTCTCCTGAAAAGTCCATGGCTTATGATCCTTCATTATTTACTTGTAGGTAGTAGGAATGGATTTAGTGCTTGTGAAAAGCATCGGGTCAACTAGGTTTGGTGCCTGAAGATCGCTACCCAACCAATGAGCAGTATAAGCACTGACTAAGCTGCAACAACGTCATTGCGACTAAGAATGGTAAAGATCACATGCATGTACAATTCTTTCCACAGAGCATAGCTGATCTGCTGGAATCACCACCAGAGATAAGAATTTGATTAATTACATAGCCCTTCTCTTCATCTCCCTGCTGAGAAAGCAAATTTAGGGTTTATTTTGTGTCCATTCAAGGCAATGGCAAAAAAAGCCCAACTTTATTTGTAAAACTTAATATGCTTTTCTTCAAAGGACATCTGCAGTACGGAGGAGGCAGATTTGATTGCACTGGTAACCAATTCTGCATCACTGTTTCAAGAAAAGGAATCAGAGCTGAATGATCTTTTGCAGCTACCTACCAAATCAGTCTTTACCATCTATTTTATTTTATTTGATCTTTATTCAACACATTCTGTAAAAAAAAGATCCATTTTCCTCTGAAAGCGATTTTTCTCTTGAACTGCTTTTCCTCACACTAGTCTTTCTGCTGAAGATTTGCTGTGGGGCTCTCCCTCCCTCTCTAGGCCCTTCATCTCTCAGGAGGCTGCCTTTTAATTAAATGGTTACTTTGGTTTGGTTCATTTTTTATTATTTGTTTAAATGTTATTGTTTGTGCTTTGAATTGATAGCGCCTGTACAATCTGAAGCTGAGCATTTGTTGTGGCACTGAGTGAACTTCTTCTGCTATTGCCTCAGGACATTGCTGCAAACATAGTGTTGCAGTTGATAAAGATTCTCACGATAAAAGAATTTACAACAAAGGATAAATTAATTTTTCGTAAAGCTCAATGGCATCAAGATCAGGTACTGTTTCTCTTTTTCTCACTTCCAATTTCCACTTGCTTAGAAAATAGGTTTCTATTTATTTGGACTAATATGAAAAGCACATTGTCATACAGACAGCCGCAACACTCAACAGAACAAATGGGCCTTTGTCACCAGTGCTTCTTTGTAGCTACCCTTCTAGCCATTAACAACAGGCTTAAACCAACTGGTACTATTTTAGTCCCAGTGCAGTTTTCTTGTTCCTGCAAAGAAACACCTTTTACTGTTCAGTTAAAAGCAAATTGACATTTCCAGTCATTCTGTGTTCTAAGTTTATTTCTTTTCATGGTCTTTTACCACTTTGTTCTCACTGAGTTTTCAAAGCAAGAAATTTCTTTGCATCTTTTATATTATATACACTTTTGCTGATGTTATTGTTTTGGTTCTATAGAACAGTAAAAGAAGACAGAAACATTCTGTTCTCAGCAGAAGAGGAGATTAACAGGAATGTCCAGGCACAGAAATACATGAGAAGCAGTAGAGAACTTTGCTTCACTCAGACCAAAGTAGTCAGTGATGGTAACTTCTGCTGATACCTCTAATGCTTGCGCATTGCTCTTTTTTCTGCCCAGTGTTCTGAGCTTTGATGTGTGTTGGAGCCCCTTTTCCTTTTCAAATGAGGCTTTTAGCACATGGTGATGGGCTGTGGTTTATTCAGAACTTCCTTAGCTCCTGAAATGCATTTGGATGAAAAACTGTACCCCACTCCATTCTGCCACAAACATTCCATCCTGATCTTAAATGTGACAAAACTTCCCTATCCATTTTCTACATAGTTATGTATTACTACCTAATGGATATTATCAACAGAGCTGTAAAGCTACCTGTAACCACAACCATATCACAGAATTATAGATTTTAGGAGAGAAAAGAAATAACAAGTGAGTCACTTCTTGGCTATACTATATTGCAGTGTTGTGCACAACAGTGTATTTCCTGTTGCTTTATCTAGTCTAGTTTTAGGCATCAAGCATTGCTGTTTCCCTGGGGAGACCATTCCACAGTCTATTACATTTGACTGTTAGCAAGCTTGTGCCTGATGTTCAGTCCAAATGTCCTTATACTGGATCATCCCAGTTCACTTGCTGCACTGAGTACCTTTTAAAGTCAATGAAATCTGGGTCCCTTATGGGATTTTCAATACCCTGTGGGGTTTTTGTTTTGGGTTTTTTGTTTTGTTTTGTTTTGTTTTTTGTTAAGACAAAGAAAGAAAGAAAAAAATGACATTCATGTCTAAACTTACAAGTTAAAATTGTTTTTCAATAGTCACTGGAGTGATAGGTAAAAAGCCAGTTATGGAAGAAGTACCTGTTCCAATCTTCAGTTAATGCTTTACTTTTAGTTAGTGCTTTAGTTAGAAAGTCAGGCTTTAGTTTTGCTTTCTAGAATGTTGTTTAAATGTTTTCTTTTTTGAAACACTGGCCCTAGATTTTGCCTGAAATTACTTTCTCTCACTTAATGCGAACAAGCAGTCCAGTTTTGCAGATCTGGATGTGGAGCACTTACTAACTTGTATATTTTCATCAAGTCGGAATCTTCAAAGTGATTGTTTAGGTTGTTCTAAGTATTCACTTTGTGCACTGAAATCAGATAGTTTTGCCACCAAGATCTGCCAGAGCAGTACATATGCCTGGCATCTTCTCAAGCTTCCACGTAACACAGTAATCTAGGGAGTCTTCACAGACCTTCTTCAGTTCCTTTGTGCAATTTGGGGCTGCAATTCAAATTTCTTTTTCCACCTCATCTCACAATTTCTTTGTTACTCCCCTCTAAGCAATTTATACTCCTTTTATTCTAAAACAGAACAATTTTCATATCTTGGCCCTGAAAAGACTATACATGTATGGCTGAAACTTACACATGACCTTGATGCTTGCTGTCTGATATATCATGGTAAAGAACATATC
Source organism: Fregata magnificens (assembly GCA_013389945.1). NCBI lineage: Eukaryota > Metazoa > Chordata > Aves > Suliformes > Fregatidae > Fregata > Fregata magnificens. The sequence continues at coordinate 8,274 of WAAD01017923.1, read as the reverse complement.
ACATGAGACTGCAGCATCTACAGACCATTTTGAAAAAGAATGCCAAGGTCTGGGGAGACGTGAGCAAAGAATTATTTCCTTCAATTGTCTATAGACCTCTCTCTTAACCTGGCCACTTGGATGTGGGGAGCCAAGATTTTAGCTTATCTGCACACCCAAAAGTTTTGTTTGGCTCTTTTCTAGCTAAAGGGATCTCTAACACTATGAGGAGAAGCAGTGACAATTGCCTTCAGCCAGGATCTTCCCTTTGGGACTTACTGTCACAGACAAACTACCTAGATCGTTCAGGTTTTTGCTGTATGTAAACTAGGCATGAATTTAGTGGTATTTTGGTGTCCTCCAAGAACACATTAAACGTGTCTGAACATAGCTGATGCTACTTGCATCAAAGGACTTCTAAAAGTGGACATAGTAGATGTTTATTTTAAAGGACGTCTACAAATGCACATTTCAGAGTAAAAGCTATTATCAACAAGAAATGAAATAATCGATATTTTAATCCCACCTGTATATTACCTTTGAATGTTATATCTATATCTATACATGAGGACCGAGTAATTGTCTTCCTCTCTTGCTTATTACAGTACTACACGGCAGCAAGGTGTAATGTTGCCTTATTTCTCCAGGGACCATAAAGGCTATTGATGAATGACTCCTCTGGCAGCTTTGCCCACACTAAAACAAGCGCAGAAGAGGCAAGCCCCAATTCCTGCTGCCACTGGGGCCCCTGGGCGGCTGCTGGGAAGGAAGCTCTGCTGCGTGGTGGGTCAAGGGCAGTGCTGACTGGGTGGGCAGGACCATGCAGTGACATTGCCTGCTCCTATCCAAAGTATTTCCAGGGCTAGATTGTACTTTCCAGTCACAGCCAATTGCCTGAACTTTAGCTATTAGCCTGCAGCACCTGAAACTACACTGCTCTCCATGTGTATTGTAAAGTGTGTGAAGTCCAGCAGCCTTTTGGCTTTTTGTACCAATAAGCATGTTCTGCAGTAGTTTCTTTGGGAAGGCTGAAGAATGCAAACCACTAAATGGTAATACCTTTCAGATGCCCTGAAGTTACAATAAAAAGAAAATTAAACCATTTAAAAAGTCTTTAATGAAGTGATACAGTAATTAAATTCTAATTAACCAAGGGGATGGTTATTTCCTACTTTTATATGCAGATGTATAACTTGTGCTGTTGCACCTAGTTCAGTGATAAGAGTTTCAGTAATGCCACTTCCACATCATCCCACATTTTAGAAAATCACATTATTGACAAAAATTTGGGGAGTTCTTGTGGGAAAGCAAAAATTAATCTCTGAGACACTGTTACTGACACTTAAACATTCAGAAGTAAGCTGATACTACAGAGATAATTTTATCACTAAATAACATTCAGCATTTAATCATTAATTTGAGATCAATGTTTGCCCATTAGAGCTTGCTCAGACTTTTCACCAATAACATAACGGAGTCTCTGGCTGGTGAGAGGGTTAGACAGTCCTGTGTGAGCTCCTGTACCTGGCACTGGGAGTGAGACTTCCAGAGTGCAGTTTGGGCTGCAGTAGGGATGTCCCATTTCTAGACTTGATTATTTGCATCATGGGGAAACTCTGGTGAAGTTTACAAGGAAGTGTCCTTTAAACTTGCAACAAATGGGAGTGAGAGATTATTTTTTATATTTAGGCTGGAGTGTCTCACATGAAAGTCCCTAGGACACAACTTTGAAAGAGGAAAACAAGAGGGAAATAAGAGGAACTTAATCTTTTATTCCTTCCAGAGCCTGTCAATTTGATAAGACTTATTCCTTACGCAGTTATAAAAACAATGTGATTAATATGGAGAACTGACATTCTGACCTCTTCTAAAACTGTTTAAGTAAGAAATGAGAGATTTTATGTTTTTTACAGCAAACTGCCTAACTCTTCTGAAAGCTGGGATTGGTCAAGCTATGATCAAAATATACCATATCAAAATTTGCATCTCCCAAAGGCTTTATTGGAAAAAGAATGAAAAGTAATGTTTTCATACCAGTTTATTTTCAAAACCTCTCACATATCACTTCATGCTTAATCTTTTCCTTAATTACACATTACATACTTAAGGTTTAGTGCAACTTATTGAAAATCAATAAGGTTATAAATGTAGAATTGGTAATTACTGCATGACTTGTACAATATCTTATTTACATAATTCATTTACTGGCAACTTGCATTTTAATTAACCTAGAATGAGTGCTTCAATGAAATCGTAATTTAGTGTGCTAAATTGAAAAAGTTGTCAAATCTTGCACTTAGTCATGCAACTGTGAGTTTCATTGTCTATTCAGAAAGATTAAGAATTGTGCGATTAAGAAGATGAATTTAATCCTTGATTCCCATTGTATTATATAAATCTTTGTCTTTTCCTGGTAAATTGTGTTTAAAACATGGTAATGATCAGAAATACTGCCAAATTAATAAGTTTTGCTGACCAAATTTTCCCATGCAGTATTCTTATTCAATAGATAAAGATGTCATAAAATACAACTAGAAGAAAAAAGTTGATGAAGAAGTAGTCACCTTAACACCTCCCCAAATGCTCCATGCTGACACTGAAAATATGAATAGAAGTAACAAAATCTGGTCCTTCTACTGGTTAAACTGTGAATATCAACTAGTTGCCTCTTTTTATGACATAAACAAAAAGGTTAGTTCCAGCCTAAGAAAATAGCTCTAGTAAACTCAATATCAAGGTTTTCCATAACTCTGCAGACCAAAGATCATATGGATTTATGCAAGAAAAGTAGACTTAGGTCTTACAGTAGGAAGAAACTTGAGTTAGATTTTTACTGACCTGCTTAAGCTGGAGCAGTTTATATATAAGATCAAATATGCAAAATTCCCTTCCTCAGCTATCTCCTGCTGACAGTCCTTTGTATATTGAATGAGTTTTCCCTAATCTTTGATTTGATATTAATGTCCCTATTCTTGGAAAGAAATTTCTTAATGGCTTTTTCCCAAAATCTGCATTATAATATTGTTCAGAATACATTTTTAGTGTTCATCTGGAAAATACCAAAAAGACTATGTTATTGTATTCTGGTTATCTGTGCTCTGACGTAATCAGTCCTTTCAGAAAACCCATAAAAAATGCAATGGCTTTTAAAAGGGCAATCACATTGGAAGTCATATCATCTTATTTAGAGCCTTTCTAAGCTTGTGAATATATTGACATAAATATTTAGGTAAAGATAATTAACAGAAAGCAGTTGCTTTATAACATGACAGGAGCTTTTTTGTCACACTAGAGCAAAACAGACAGACAAATACCATCTCTTTCATCTGATTTTCAGTGTGGTGGCTGAGATTTAAACAAAAGATATAATTTAGTTATTTCAAGGCACTTCTATGTCAGTATATACTCCACAAGATGTAATATAATTTGTCTGCTATACTATTTATGCAGCATGCTGTCTGGCACAACATTCCCTCTAGACAGAAGGTGCTGACATATTAAAGCAACAAGCATTTGATCTTCTGTTTATATTGCTTTTCTCAGAAAAACAGGAGAGCCAATTCAACAGAGATTTGGTTGCCACTGTGTGAACATAGCTTCTGACCTGAGGGGTAAGCTGGAATTTCATAGCTTTACCTTCTCAATAAATTTAAATACAGTGTAATCTTTAAAAAGAAAAAGTTTCCAGGAAATATCTTCACATTTTTACTTCAGGTGCATGTCAATGATGTTGTTTTAGATAATCAGACGTGATGCATGGCATTTTAGCCTAGCAAATTTGAAGTAGAATTTTTCAGAAAGGAAAAGAATGTAAACATTTCCTTAATGGCTTCCCTTCCTATCACCAAGAAAATGCTGCTTGAAGCATCAGAGCTAAGAGAGCTCTTAATATCAAACTAGTTTACTATGGGAGCATATATCTGAGTGTCACAGATTGTGCTGAGAGTGAGGGAGAACATTGTTTATATGCAACAAGCATCATGAGGTTCTATTTCCCTCTACCTTACCAGATTTTAACAAAATGCTGTAGTGGATGAAAGTGTTGTTAATCTCTTGTCTCCAGACTTAAGTCCTTAGACTGGGAATGAAACGCTAACTAATTTTATTTTCACAATGAGATAGAATGGTTATAATGTACTTGATATATTTTACTGACTTCAATATTGCCCTTAATTATATGACGTGAAAGAATAGGAAAAATTGAGACTAATACAAAGAAAAACATTATTAGGTACTGGTTTTGCTTTGAAAAGAAGGGGAACTCATCTCTGTTCCAAGCTGCAGGCTCCTGCAGTGAAGTGTTCACCAGTACCTGAAGAAGTTAATTGAAAATTATCTTTGATATCTCTGTGGTTGCTGCTGTAAGTGGGAGAGCGACATGCATTTGGCAAATCTACATCATTTGAAGATGAAAAAAGGGGCTATTGAACATCAAAGCTGGGGGCTCAGACACATAACCACAATTAGTATCATTTAACAACCTAGCCCCTCCATGCTGAGGCACAGCAACTGTGCGTGAACTGCTCCCAGATCCCTAAATGTTAAAGACCATGCAGCTTAAATTACTGCCCAATGACAAAGTAAAACTGCTGCATTACCTATACATGTATACAAAGCCACTGGATTAATGAACAAAAGACTACAGCTCAACTAAGGTATCATAATGTGACTGTGTGTTGGAGCCTCCCATGTTGCAGACATTCACAAACTGTTAAAAAGAGCTGAAACATTTAGCCTTTTTTTCAGCAATAGCTGCAAAAGAAAACTGTGCAGTACAAGCTTTCATAATCTGTTTTTCCAGTGTGCCTTGTGACATTGCTTGTAATGGAGATAGTAAATTCTCAGCATCATTTCAGCCCCTTGCATCTCTGAGAATCATAAAAGACTACGTATTCACATGAAAAGGCCATCCATTTCTCTCAGATCTGCAAAAATCCTTCAGAGGACAATGTCTTCTGATTTTCTAGGTTGGATACAGATCATTTCAGTAGTGAAAAGGAAGACTATAGTCAATTCTCTGACAATGTGGTTTCTCTTAATACAGGATTTGATATTTGTATTTGAGTTTAAATGAAATTAGATTTCCTATTTCCTTTCAAGTTTACTACAGCAAGAACCGTTTCTATTGTTCTGTGTAACATTTCTTAACCTCTTTAGACTTATTTCTTAATAGGTCAATATTTTTATTCTATTTATGTCCCTCATTTCCCTGTTACTTTGTACTGACCTATGTATAAAAGGAAGTTTCAGAGTAAGATGGACTCATCATTCTTCTATTTTAACACAGCATCCTGTTTGTAGAATTTCTTTAATACCTATCTATCTACATACAGCCATTATCTTTTGACTGCACTCAGTGATTACAGAGTAACATTTGAAACAATGGAAAATTGTATCCTAACTTTATTGACCATGTTCTGAATACTCTAGTAAAAGAAACTTAAACATATTAACATGAAGTATTTTACAGTTTTAACAGATATGTATAGGTTTACATAGAAAATATGGAAAATGAGTGAGAATAAAAAATACTCAGTTTTCAGATGTCTGCTGTGTCAGATGAAAAAGGTCCAAATAAACATGGTGGAAAGAAAAAGTGACAGAAGAGTTTCCTCCACTAGGTAAGATCATTGGGACCCCACAGTGTGGACAACTCTGCTAGCAGACCATTTCCTGCTAGCAGACCTTTTCCAAATCAGCTGTTTTTTTGGCCCAGTGGTGTCAGTATCACTGGCTATTATAGTTGTGATAAATACAGATCCATTTAAATTAATAGCTCAAAAGCCTTTTTCAGGTGGAAAGTTTTTGTGCTTTCCAGATAAATGTCTAGGTTTGCATACTGTAAAAGCGAAAAGTGAAACCAAAAAGTTAAATCTTCTGAAACATTGTCTTACTTTTGAGTGAAATCTGTCTCTTTCACCTGTGAAAGTACACTTAACTACCAGATGAAAGTTCAAAGCACATTTGCAAAAGGTAGTAAAAAGTTCATGTAAATAATGCTTCTCTTCTGAGTGACACTCTTCCCTTCAGTATGTTGAATATTAAAGCTAGTACTCAGGCACAATTGCAAACTTACTGTAGGAAGTAAAACCGAAAAAGAGGCACATAATTAAATTAATCACAGTCCTTGCTTGAGGAAAAAACTGCTTATCACCAGTGGGATAGGATAGACCACACCTGGGTTTCAGGGCTTTTCTGTACTACTACTCCACAGCTAAAAAGGTTCCCATGTCAGAAATTTGCATATGATAATGTAAGTTGCTTTGGGAATTTGAAAAAAAATCTGTAAAAACCAAAAATGTCTAAAATTATAAGAACAATTAAACTCCATAGTTATCAATGTTTAAAATCTATGTAAAATCTCTTAAAAGATAAGGAACTGTTCTGTAGATTAGAGGTCCAGGCATCACTCACAGCAAAGCCTTGTACATTTGTCAAAAATTAAAGTAAACTTGGAATAGCAATCTCTGGAACAAAGTTTGGCACATGGTTAGCTGATTTATTAGATGGAGATTAACTTTGATAAGAAAGAGATTGCCTGTTTCAATCGTTGTTATCCAGTTTCCATTGCTTCCTAAAATGAGCAGATCAATATCTTCTTGGAAAATGGAAAAGCTTAGTATATTTTGGTTTGCAAGTATAGCATTTAAGAATTTGTACCACTGTCTAAGCTTGCTTCTGTAATGATCTTTTATTTATATGAAGAACAATGAATGACAAGCCTGGTTGCTATTCAGTTGACTTTTTTGTTTAAAGGGCATCAATTCTTTCAACAATTTTACTGGTAGTTCAAGTCCTCAAAACTGAAGGAATCTGGGACAACTTTGATGCTGCCCCTTATGGCTGATCTGTGTGTTCTCCCTTTCCCTCCCCGCCTCATCATGGTCACTGTTGATGTATCAGGTGTATTTTTTCCTGTTCCAGGGAGAGGCCAGAAGATGGTTTAGCCTTGAGCGGACTTTAGACAAGTTTCAGGACTTCTAAAAATTATTTCACAGCTGCAGCAGCTCCTTAAAATTCCGCAGCAGAACACAAAATATCTCTGGATGTTCCAAAAATTGATGTCAAAAAAGGAAGGCCCACTGATTCATATTTATGCTGTATTTGATGCTTTTATTTTAATTACAACAATTTAGGGAAGGTTTAACTTGAATAAGGAAGCATTTTGTAAAAAATATTCTTTAAAAAATATTGCAAGACTCAACAGAAGAATGGTATCTTCTAGGCAAGGTCAGTATCTTTTTTTCTTTTTCTTTTCTTTTTTTTTTTTTTTTTTAACTAATAGCTTTGCAGATAACTTTCATTAACTCTGTTACTTTGAATCATGCCCAGGATAAAGAGCAAGAAATGAAAGCAGGCTAGACATTATAAGTAGTATATTCTTCAGCTATAATCCTTGATACCCATTAATTCATTGCATTCATTAATTTTAAAATACACTATTTTAGGATGTTTTCTTAGGAATAATAAGTTGTGGGTTTATAAGCAACTGAATAATCTGAATACCACTAGGGCAATTAACTTAGTTAATCTACAGCTGCCTCTGTGTAAAAAATCTACTGCTGTGTACAAACAATAAATGATATGGGCTTTCTATTGTAGGTGTTTGCCTAGTATGTGAGAATGGAATCTTTACTGAGTTTTAAGATGGGTTAAGTAAAAAGACATTAGGAAGAAACTTCTTCACATTATTTTTGTGAGTATCT
>WAAD01017922.1:27440-50161 GCA_013389945.1 Fregata magnificens | reverse complement strand
TACATCATTCTAGAACTTTTTAGCTTTTGATGTTTCTGCGTGTTACATGGGTAGGTATTTCTGTAATATTTCTAGAACTCTGTCACTGTTGTCAGCAGGTACCAATGCAGGTTTCATTCTGGTTTTTAATACATAGTGACCTTAGAATAAATGAGTGTTCTACCTAGCCAACAGGATACAAACAGAGGGGAAAAAAAAAAATCTTAAATATCTTTTCTATATACCTAAAGTCAACACTGATTTAATGTCTACTCTATTAGTATAAGAATAAAGTCATTAAGCTTGGAACTGACAGTAAAGTCTGATGATCACCATCTGATAGGAAATGCATGAGAAGAGTGAGAACCATATGGGTATGTCTCTCAGTTGTTTTCTGTAGTGAGGGGAACAGCATAGTTTTACCCTTACACCCTTCTGTTTAAACAGAAGATGGAGCCTACAAATCCATCAGAGCTATGTGAACCCCTAGAGAATCCATTAAGGGGTGGAGATAAGTGTAAATGTATGGTTTCACTATATCGTATTCTATGATTCTTTTGAAGTTGAATAAGTAGGTACTCTCTCAGCAGCAGCAGTCCCAGTTTCGCTTCTTTGCCTCTTCTTAATAACAGGTATACAAGTAATGCTAATGGTAAATATTCTGCCATATTTCACAGGGCAAAATGACTACCCATAATAAGCTAATGCAAAAGAATGCTTTCTTTAAAAATTGTTTAGTAGCTGAAATTAGAACATTGGGCAACTTGTTTGGACTACTTGCTTAATTTCATTTTTATTCTATCCTAATGGTAACAAGCACATTTATTTTATAATTGACATGTAAAGAAGATTAAGTATTTTTGTCCTTAAGTCTTGAAGTAGTTGACGACTCACAACATAGAGTTTCATTGCATTCTGTTGGCAGATTTTTTCAGTCCCTGTGAATAAGCTCAGCAAGTAGAAAATGAATAGCAGAAAAATGTATTGGAGCAGATTCTTATACCTCTATAAAATATAAGATTAGGAGTAATTCAGAGTTAAGGGGCAACTTTCTAATATTTACTATGCATTAGATATGTTCGTCCATTGAATTAATACAGATCAGCAATGTGATATAAATGCACCCCTTAGCTTTTCTGTAACTTCACTATATACTGAAACCTTTGGCTGAGTTCAGTGGTATAAGTTTTTAAACTGAGATTAGAAGCAGAAACCAGGGTTACTTGACCATGTACGCATCTGTTTTTACACCAGTTTCTTTACTTTTCGAGAGGGATGTAGGAGTTGAATGATTTACACCATTTTTGATCATCTATTTTCTTTTCTCTTGGCGTCTGTCCTTCCTAAACTTAGTATAAGTTTCAGTTTAGTGCCATGAGGGAAAAATCTCAGAAGAGGCGCCTCAATTTTATTTCCTTCAGTAGTTATTTGAGATTGAGCAGTTTCTATTAATACTACTGCTATTATTTCTGTTGCTATTGGTGCTTTGCCCAATATCTCTGGAATATGAACTCTTCACAGCCTGCAAAGAAGCAGCCTCAGCACTGCCTGTCAATCTTAGAGAAAAAAAATATTAAAATGAAAAAATGTTTTATTCCTATGCTGGTCTTTCTTTTAATTATTAATAGTTGATTCCTTATGGGCATTAGAATATTTACTACCTTGCCCTTGTCTCTGTCCAAAATGGTGTTTCTTTTAAGGAATCTCAGTAATTTTAACAGATCACTTATTTAGCCATAGATAATTTGTCAGAAATACAGTGTTACACAGGAGTTATAGATGAAGACATGTTACTGACTGACTTGTTTATCTGTGTTTTACAGGACCTTTAAGACACTATATGATGACTGGCTGAAGAAAGAATTTAAGTATTAGCTCTTCAGCTACCTAGGAGTATGTCTGGAAAACAACATAAGGGTGTGCTTGTATTGCGGTAGATTTGTACGTACTATGTTGAATCTACCACAGGCAAAAAGAATAATACAGAAGAGCTAGCACAGGAAGAGCAACCACTGTCCTAAATCTTCTGGTAGTACTGGTTATTGAGACAACTGCAGTGAAATCACTGTTTTAATTATATAAGGCAAGAAAAAGCAGCAGCTTGCAGTATGTGAGCTTCACACTTGCAGGTTTTCCTACCAGCCATAGCAAAACCTTTGCCTTCCAGGTGAAGATGATTTTTAATTCTACTTCCACCTGCGATGTAAATCAGGCTGCATCGAGAGCTGTTGTCCAGTTGATAGTATTCTGCATGTCTTACAGTGGGGGTGTGTGTGTGATCGTTTTTTCTAATACCTCTAGAAGAGTCTGAGCTCTTGCATGTTTTACTGAGGTCAAAAGGTAGATTACTATTTGACTGATCTTTTCCAGCTAGACCTTCAGCTTCTATAGCACACTGACTTGCCCATCAAGATGGTTCAACTGATTGTCAGCTGTTCTACTGCATTGGTTTTATTTAGTACTTAAGTGACAATATGGCAGACTACTAGTGATCTGTTACTGATAGATCTGTAGATAATCTAGTATAAATGTTCTTCAAGGCCTTTTTGATTATCCGCTCTTAACCAGCATTCATCTTCAGATGACTAACTCAGTGCTGTATATAGTTCCTCTTTAGACTGGCTTTGTCTATTCAGGTATGATTTTCTCTTATGTCTTTCAAGAAGCCAACAGCAACTTAATGGAATAATAACTGCATTTTCAGTAACACACTTTTACTGAGAATATGTATGCTAAATAAAAAACTGTACACCGGAGGAGTAATAAAGCGGTGACTTCTGCCTACTCACTTACCACCTGATTTTTCCCCTACTTTAATTTCTGTTCCTTCTGCTCTATTTCATGACAAATGATGTATTTTCTATAAGTTTCATCATTCTGCCACCCACTTATCCACCCTCTCTTTCACAACTTTAAAAAAAGAAAAATATATGTTTTACAGTTGATTTGCTTTGCAATTACATTGCATGGAGTTTTTCAAATGTTATACGATAACATTCAGATAGTATAGGGATGTTAAATACAGAGTTGCCTCTGTAGTTATTCTCCAAGCAGTATTTTCTTTCTGTGACTTTTAAACCTAAAAATGCTGGTCTTTACTTTGAATTATTTTTTTTTCCTTTATGTAAAGGTAAATATGCTTAAGCTTTTAATTCTATTTAATATTTCTAAAAATATTAACACTTGATTTTGCTTTTCTGCAGGCTCATATACCCTTCATTATTAGTCTATTCTTTTTCAACTGGTACATGAGTTTTTCAGAGTGAGTCACATTTTGGAATGAGTCATGTGCATATTGATTCAGGGAGACACATAAGCCTGTCATTAACATGAGAAATCCCATTAACTTAATTGGAACTATTCATGTGCTTAAACTTCAAGACTCAAAAAAAAGTTACCGAATTCCTGCATTTTTGCACAGCCTACATTTGTGTATACCCTTCCTACATAACAACTTAGGTCAAATCTACTATGCCTGTGGGATGGAAAGATCCCTAGAAATACATTTCTGTAGCATAGAGTGTCCTTGCAGTCTATATGGCTTGCTGGGTTGAATTCTGTCTTGAGGCTTTATCCTTCAATGTGCTAAGTTCTTTTTCCTTGGTCAAGCAAAGCACTTGAAGTGCTTTGATGTTTAGTATTTGAAATTGATACTAAGTGTGCAAATAGTCTGATTTATGAGTATTAGCTACATGGTCAAAGTTAGACAAGTGCTTAAACAACAGGTTCACTTTATTTTACCTAGTGTTAAGAGGGCAAAATTAATTTGGAATGCAATTCAATCCTGTCCCAAACACAGATACAAGGATGGAGTACATAAATTGTGGAAGTGCCTATATTTCCGTGCATAGATTAAACAATCCAGAAATTAGTTTAATCCATAGATTAAACAAATAGCTCAGATTAAATGCTTAGCTTTCAAACAGTTCAAACTAGTTTAAAAGAATGGTGTTCTAAGTGCTTTTTTGAATCAGGACAGTGGATATTGCAGCTTCAAGCAGCTAATACTTCATCCTGTTCATTTCACACTGAAAATCAAATGCAATATATGCTTCCCAAGGTACTTAAAAATGAAAATTCTATAGGCTCCATCTACTACATCATTCTTAACAAATACCTTCTTATTATGGTTAAATTATAATTACTAAAAGCACTTAGTGTTCCATTCTGTGCAATTTTTTGATTTATTGAATTCTTGAATTTTCTGTCATTTGAAAATCTTCACCTACATGGCAAAATTAAGCAGGAGTTAGAAAAGAGTGAAGATTCTTACTGAAATACATTGAGGTGTCTTTTGCTTTGCACTTAAGTTATACACACAAAATATCAGATCACTAAATATGAGCATCCTAGTAGTGGCTTTTATATGTAGATGAAATACTCTTCATATGAAGATTACCGCGCTTAGTTCAAAAGCTTTTATGTTTAGTGAAAAATAAATTAGGCAAGATCAACCCTTTTATTAATACCTGACACTCTGTTGATGGCCCATTTTTTCTTTTATGGTTATTTTTTAGCAAATGAAAAGCTACCTTAAGTCTTAAAATACTAATTCTTTTATCAATGGAGGAAAAGATCTTTTTTAGTTTATGCCTGGTGTTTCCTGATTAATTAATAGCTTGTTAGGTTTTTAAATCCTAAAACTTTTGTCGTATCATATGTATGTACGCATCCTTTTATGAGAGTAGTGCAAAGATTCAGAATTGTCTTAATTGTCATTATTAATGTTACATGCAAGGGTGAATTAAAAAATTGAAATGTATGGCCCTGCTTTGAATACACATTCCTGTGTATTCATTCATTTTATAATCTCATTTTTACTTATAATTTTGGCCTTATTCAGCACACATTGTACTTGCCATCTAGTTCCAGGATGCATTTACTGTATACTCTCAGATCCTGCTCGGAAGACAGAATGATTAATTTCTGGGGTGTTCATGATGGTAGGCGTCAATAGCACTTGCCCACTGAGGGGCAGTAATTACACATTCATATATTTTTCATCATGTATGTGAATTAATCATGTTTACCTCAAGTTAATACATTTTATTGTTGTTACATATAGTCAATTACCATGACTCTGCTGAACTTCTGGTGACTTCAAGTTACAGTAATTTCTTTCCAGATTCAGACGTTACTGTGCTTGAGTTCAAAGCGTTTGACTCCTTCAGACAAAGTTTCGGCTTTTGTGGGTTTTGTTTTGTTTTGTTTTGTTTTTTTCACGGAGCCCCAGTCAGAAAATACTACCATGTGCAGCTTGGCTGATATATGGTGGTGTAGAGGTCAAGATTCTCCCTGTCTGGGACTGATAGAGCTTGGATTTTCAGAGCACTTAGTCTCATGTACCATTGAAAATAGAGACAGAATATCTCATGCTGATTACTGATGTAACCCGGCACTTCTGCAAACTTGCGTTCACAATTTCAATATAGCCAGGAAATAAAAACTGAGTGACCATCTTGGAGAAGTTTAAATGACATGTTCAGCATCCCACAGGGATTACGGCAGAGGCAGGTATAAAGTATGCGTCTCAAACATTCAGCTGCTTTAGGTACAAGACCATCCTTGTTATCCTGGTATTCCCTTGCAGAATACAGGAGGTGCAATCAAACACTAAACAAACTCATAGCGAATGAAATGATGAAAGAAATGTAAACTAGGAACATAGTTGTGAAAGAATGGCTGCAGACATGCAGTGTAAGGTGGAGGACAAGATAATGAGGATGGGAAATGGAAAAACACCAAGCAGGGAGAAGGCCATCTTGGGGGGATGTGGGAAAGGTGTGCCCAGGCCACCAAAAAGTTTAATTGCCGTTTGTCTGTAAGACATAGCATGTGTCTTGTAAATGAGGCTCCTCCTTGTCAGCATCCTTACTGAATTCCAGAAGGGTACATTTGATTAATGTAGGGATCCTGCTGTGGAAAAATAGTAACTGTTGGTATTGCATTTCATGCCCAAATGCTGCTTTTTTCCCTTCTGCATCCATCAGGCATTTCCCCTGGGAGCAGCCTGGGCAGCAGCAGGGGGAGCACTGAGAGCACAGGAACACTCTCCCAGCTCCGCTGTCCCTGGCTTGGCTGCCACAGCTGCTGGGAACAGCAGCGGCAGAGAACAACCTGCTCAGCCTAATTTATAGAGGATATTCAGGAACAGTTTCCCTCTTTATTAGTTCTTAGTATAACATAGCATTAGAGCATTAGGCTATAGAACTGTATTTTTTTCACTTGTATTTTACAACATAATTACATATCCTTTGGGCCAGGGAAAGAAGAAGTAGAGGCGTGCCTCTGTAATCCAGTGGTTAGGATCATATGAAATATTTGCATGGTCCAATGTCTGACAAACTGTTTCTTCAGAAGAAACCTCCTACTGACTTCATTGTTCCAGACTGAGTGGTAGCATTTAGCTTACCAAATGTCTGGTTGCTTTCTACCTTCCATAAGCAGAAGGAGATTGCCTTCCGGATTTCATCTTTGCTGCTCCATTTCAAAAAGCTTGTTTTCTTAATATGTGATATGCTGCAAGATAAATGAATAGTTAACATTAGTGTCTAGAACTAAATGCAACAGCAAATGGTAAAGGTCCTATTATTTTATATCTTATACAGTTTTGCTGGTGCTGTGTTGCTCTAGTAGATATTGTCGGAAAGGGTATTTGCAATACTTCTGCAAATGGATGATAATTATGGAAAAACAGAGATACAAGAAGTAAAGAAAGATTTTTATGTTTGGTTTTAGATTTCACTGGACTACTACAGGGAGGTCTCCTCCGTATCCTGAAATAAGGGGATTAAATCACATTTTGCCTAGCAATGGCTGCTTACCAATGTCAAGGCAGAAAGCAGACCAGTTTTCATTAAAAACTGAGAAAAAGAGGGAATAAAAGGAAATAAGAGGTTTTGTATGACCTCCTGTATTCATAGATAAAACTTGTCTAGATAATGAGGTCATATGGTAGTCAGGTAATCACTGACATCTGTGAAAAGGAAGAACAAAACTTTATGTATGTTTTATACATGGTATAAAGCTTTTTGAACGGTGAACTTGGTAGCTTTAAGTAATAGTTAAGATTAAAGGTGCTCTCTTTTTCTTTTCCTGTTGACTTTCAAGAGTGGAATAGACTTTCTCTGCTTTTTTTTGTCTGTACTCATCATTTTGTCTGTTGCTAAATATTGGCTGTTCTCTTAGATCAGGAGAGAGATGTCAAGTTGTTGTGATGATAGCCAATCTGATGTATGTACATATACCAGACGAACAAATAGCCTGTTTACAGAATAAAGTACCCTTCAGTCTAACGTATCCTACTGGGCAAATTTTGCCTTTTGTGTGGATGGAGACATGAAGAGGAAGACTTCCATACCTAAATTTTCAAAGGCATAATCTAAATGCTCATTAAATATGAAAATTAGAGGCGATGTGTCAGGCCCAGTAGAGTCTGAGAAAACTTGCTGCCAATTGTAATGGTCCAATGTCCTTATGCTAGATCTTACTGCTCCCTTACTGCTATATTATTATTCTCTCTTTTTTTATGTATGGAGAAATTATATTTTTAGTCTCTTACTGCTATAAGCAATTTTTAATACTTAATTCAGTGTTCCAGTAACAAACAAAACTTTTATTTAACCTTTTATTCTGTATCAATGTCTTGTGGTTTCCCTACCAATTTTTCCTTTTTATATATTATATCTAATATCTTCTAAGGTTTTCTGTCTGTTTTGTTTGAGTATATATGATGCTTATACTCATGTCTTTTCTAGCTTAGGCAGAATTGGCCTTTTTGAAACTTTAATATTAAGTTTATGTTGACTTCACCATTTCATAATGTCAAATTCAATTAATTGAGCAACTATGATCTAGGTGGCATTTTCTAACTACATTTACTTTTTCTTTTTGGAGTCAAAACAGGCATGAATAAAAGGTTCTCAGTTGTGTCTATTTTTCTTTAGGTGAAAGAAAGCTCTTCCTCTCTCTTTATTTATTTCTTTTTTTCTGAGAAGTGGGCATAAATAGCTTTGGTTTCACTAAAACTCTCCCCACAGGGCTATTTCAAGGCTTTCCAGCAGCACACACAGAATTAGATTTTCATGTCCAAAGGATCTCTGAGGACACAAAATTAAATTGTACAACAGAACAGAAAAATGAGGGAGTTCTGGGAAAGGAATGAAGGCTGGGAGAGAATAGCAGGAAACTGGGTGGTCTGGGTTGGGAGTTTTATGTGACAGACTGAGGTCCGTGGATTGATTGTAGATCTTTCTGTATCTCGCTGGTCTCCTCCAGGTGCATTCTTCTCCCCAGGGTATGCAAACCCAGGCTACCCCATTTGGGGGACTTCTGACTAGCCTTTCTCTCATGCAACTATTAACTCCTTCGCTCCTCTTTGCAAATGCAGATCTCTTCCTGCAGTAACTCCCACTTACCCCTTTGCACCTGTTGTCTGGGAAGAACTGGGCTTCTGGCAGCAGGGATTGATGAGAAAGGTGATAGTGATAACTGTTTCTTGACCCCTCACATACATTTCTCCTAACGCTTCCTTTTTAGTGCTTTATCAGTAGCACAAATCTGGGCAAGAAGAGAGAAATCAGTCATTAAGTACAAAAAGAGCCAACCATACTCTGCAGTAGTCTGTAAATTAGCCTGTATCATGTAATTAATACCTGGATCGTCTAGTTGCATAAGAGTACTAGACCAATTTATCCCAATAGTGTGTCTGACGAACCCTGACATCGACTGGTCCTTTTTTGAATGTTCAGGATATCTGCCTATATAATATTCCCCACTTCTTCTCATTCATATTGACAATATTAATTTAAATTTGTGTGATCCCCACTCTATCTTAGGCTATTTATATAAAATCTAATGGAAATAATACAACTCTCTTTCATTCTTCTTGTGTATTTTGTCTATCGTTCAGTAATATTTTTGCTATGATATTTTTCTGCTCTGTTCCTGTAATGGCTAAATACTCACATGTTCTTCCTTGAATAATTCAAATGTATTGAATTTCATTATTCATCTTCCTTTAGTTATGTTAAAAAATTCTCTCTGATATTATGTGTGTGTATTTTTTACCCTTAGAAGGTGCATAGACTATAGTTTTTTTTGTGACTTTTCATTCACTTACATTGGCTTGTAAGGTCATAGCTAATGTGTGTTACCTGCTTTCCTGTACTAGTACTGCTGCAGTTCTTTGCTTTTTGCTCCAGGGGGCAAAAAGCGCTTTATTCTCTGGTACAACAATTCTGAGATTTAAAATATAAACGTAGGGCAACCACCATGGAAGATGGCATCATAAATAGAAGGGAAAGACCTGTAGTCTGCTTCCTTTGTCTATGCAAATGCACAGCAATAATAGTCCTTCACGACCCACACTCTGCAGAGTTAACCCAATCCTTTTAATAATCTGTGTAAGAATATTGGTTGCTATGGCAACACATTCTGTGATACCACTTGGCTGTCAAAATAACCTCATGAAACATCATGCTAAGAATGTTTTAGAAATTGAATTTTAAAATAAAAAGTAAATAAATCCACCTAACTTTAGAATATATGACTAGATTCATGAAGTCTGCAACAAGGGAACAACCATTTTCTAACTGAGGGGAATCAGACTAGTAGTGATGGATATATCATATTTCTCATCTTCAGTGAGTGAGCTAAAATAGAATTTAGAAATATTTTTTTCTGCTTAAATTAATGGCATACCAATCACATCTGAGTATAAGAAGTTAGCACAAGAGTCCAAGGTTTAATGATCCTCAGATGTTACACAATTTGAGTTAATACCTGTCTGTGCGGTGCCTTTGCTTCTCTTACAGTTTCCATCAGCTTGTGTTCATCTTCAGAACTGCTGCTGTTTCTCCAGTTTTCCCCCCCCTACTTTTCCTTCACCTTTGCGTTCCCTTTCTTGCAGCAGACTCCACACATTTCTTTATTCTATTGGCTAAAATAATCTGCAGTTAAGTGGTTTGTTTGTTGGTTTTTTTTTTAATTTTTATATGGGCCTCATAGAAGTGTTTTAGAACTAATGTTACCACCAGATTAATAGATGTGGTCAGCCATCCTCTCAAACAGCATTATGTTGGTCAGGCAAAAATCCAGCCTACTTCTGAAAGATTGTTTAAGATAAACAAGCATTCCTAAAGACAGCATTTAGTATCTGAATATCAGGTAGGTTGCACAAACAAACGTCAAGCAGGCTAGACCAGCTATTACATATTCCAATTTAAATATGGACAAAGAATTAAGACGTGAGTAAAATTTACATTTTTTTTGTTGTCATAATTTTTTTTAACATGAGATTTGAAAAATCATTACTGGCTTAACTTTCCTCCTTCTTCTCCTGAAATCAATAAAAGTTGCCACTGTAATTCATTCAGTTGGGGTGGACTATCCTGTGTAGCAAAATAACATAAATAAATGGGAACTGTCTACTCTTCCTGTTTCTGGCTGTCATAAAAAAATTAGGATACTGGTTTAAGCAAAAATCAGCATTATTCCCTTATCACCGAGACCAATATGGAAGCCTTAATGCTCACAACTGAATGACTTTTTCCCATAACTTTCATCCCTTCTAGCTGATGAAACAAAGAGAGGTCATTTTTAAATCAAATGTTTGCCTACAAAATAAGCTAACATGTTTATTATTGGTAAATATAAAATAAAAATTGAAACCCCACATTTTGATTGAATTTATCTTTTTTCTGCAAAAACTTTGGACTGATCCAGGCAAATGTAATACAGCTGTACTTTTCTTTTCTGAACACAACAGATGATTATTGAAGCAAGATGCCCTTAGTTTATATTATTTCCTTCTTGGGGACAGTATTTTTTTAATATAAACGTTAGTTTTTATTCTCTGTGGTATATCCTAAACTAAATGATGTTAAAGGAAATTTTAAAGTAAAATGAAGTAGAAATTGTCAATTACTTGATAATGAAGAAAATAAATACGTATCTTTAATGTATGATATTATGTTCACTCATATTTAAAGTATAATTGCAGATAGGTCAATATGCACTTTCCTTAGAAAGTGTGATTTTCATACAGCAGATTGACAGTTGAGTAGTTATTATGTATTAAAATAGCAGTTTATCTTTTGGAATTTATAAATGGGAATCTTTTAAGTTCTTTTCATTAAGTAAAATGTTTCTTTACAATATATCACTGTGTTTAATTTGAAAGTACTCTTTCTTTATGCACAGAGGCCTTCTTCAACATGTTTATCACCAAGAGAGGAAGAAGAAGATGATGCAGGTGAAAATACTTGTGGTCCTTCAGGTTTATGGGAGGCATTGACACCTTGTAATGGATGCAGGAACCTCGGATTTCCCATGCTTGCACAGGTATATGTTTCCCTTTTCATCATAAAACATTAACTATAGAAGAGCTGCTTAGTATCTTCTCTGTCTTACC
Source organism: Fregata magnificens (assembly GCA_013389945.1). Classification (NCBI taxonomy): domain Eukaryota; kingdom Metazoa; phylum Chordata; class Aves; order Suliformes; family Fregatidae; genus Fregata; species Fregata magnificens. Next base: position 38,769 of record WAAD01017922.1, on the reverse strand, counting down.
CCTTACAGCAATTTCTAGTCTTGCCTTGTTCCCTTCATAGTTGTTACCTTCAGTCTTCATTTTAACCTCAAAATCGGGTTTTAAAATTAAAAGTCAAGGTTCAGTCATCCTGCTGTAATACTGATCCAGATGAGTTTAATATTGAGACTGTTTGATGTTTATTACCCCCATTTTAGACAGATAGTTTTTATGTTGCCTAGCTTTCTCTTCTGATTCAATCTGGAAACAAATTGTGAAGTCACAGTTTCCTTTGGGATAAGTACTGTATTTTTGACCAGCTTCTAATTAATATAATGACATCTCAGCTACTTTATATAATTAATTGAGGACATCATGCATAACTCAACTGATGTAAGAATATAGCATAAGACTTCTCTTTGAAGATTATGTAAGTTAAAAAAAAAGTCCCCAAACATTTTCAAATGCTCATGATAATACAGAGGAGAATAAATAAAAGTGGGTAATATTTTGGTCTAAGTCCCAACAATTCTCAGAGCAGACCAGTCTGCAGTATCCACCAAGGCATGCCAACAGCTGTGTCCTGAACAAGTGAAATTGTATTGCTACAGAACAGGATGATGCTTATTGCTGCTTCTGGGTCTCCCTTGTTCTCTCCCTCCACTATAGTTTAGCACTCTAATTTCTGTAACATTTTTCCTGTGCTTTTCTTGTAGCATTGAATGGAGGCCTGCCAAATTTCTGTTTAGAAATGTCTGTTTTTTCAGTTGCATCCTTACTTGGCACTGCATTTAAATAGCTTTGTCAGATTCTTGTGTACCACATTGGAATTACATATCCTGTCTCACCACACTTTATACACTGTTGCTTTCATACCGTGACTGTACATTTTATTCCCTTTAGTCTCATGGGACTTGCACCTGTTTGAAGTCAATGCTAAAGCTTCCACTGCAGTCAATGGAAACCGGATATGGCAACTAATGTGCTTGAATAACAATGAGCACTGCCCTGTCTTTTTATAAGGAGCTTTTATATTCCTTTCCCCTTTCAGTAGCTTTTTCTACTTCATACTATCTATCATTTTAGACATTTGGCAAGGTGCAGAGCTGTCGGAATTATCCTGATTTACAATAGGAGTGCCGTAGTTACTAATTCCTCATTTTTAAGAATTTGTTTCAAAAAATATTTCTTAAATGGAAATTTTCTTATTTAAATATGTATCAGCTATGGTTTAATTATTGTTAAACTTTCCTATGATGAATGCATATGCCATTTTGGAGTGATTTCCTAATTTTAAAAAACATTTTTGTTTTCCTTGTTTCTTTTTAATGTAAGGTATATGTAAAGTGTGTTATAAAATCGAGGAATGCATTTGAAAAATAGAATAAAATTAGCTTTCTTGGTTGGTATCTCTTTCTTTTTTATAAAGAGAGATTCATTTCAGGAATGGTGTAAGTTTTAAGATAGTTACTCCTGAATTAGTTTTATTCATGGTACTTAAATTTTAAGTTTAACCTTAAAATATCTCATCTTTCTTGCTCTGAGAACTAATAAGATTTTTAATTAAGGGTACCAAAAAAGAGTATATTTATTCTATGTTCATTCATGAAATGACAGATTGCCTTTCTAGATTGTTTCTCTCCATAAAAATTGAAGACAGAGATAGTTTTGGGGTTTTGTTGTTTTTCTTTTTATGGAAGAAAGGAAAGAAGTTAAGTAGTGAAAAATCTCCAGATTACAAACCAGTGAATTCAGTTTATAAAGTGTTGCCATCACTGTATGCAAACTTTCAAACTGTTAGCTAATCTGTTGGATCATTCACATTTAATTCAGAATGCAGCAGAGAACTTCTTGTTCTAAGAGATCGAGAACACAAATTATTTATTTCAATTTTTAGATTAAGACCAATATCTTGAATTGTTCTAACAAATTATGATAGGTATAATCTGCAACAGCATGTTTTAGGTAAAAGTACAAAAATATGTTTCTGATACTCATGTCAGTCCACTAACATATCAGAAAATGCAGACTTCATCATGAAGAAACAATGAGATAAGGGTACTTGACATGTCTTAAAATCCATACCCTACTAAAGATCCTAAAATAGGGAAAAGGATCTATCAATTACTCTTGAACACAAACTAGAAGTTCATTTTCCAGTTCTTTTCTAGTCAAAAAGAGATTTTACAGTTATATAAATATACTGTGTTTACACATCAAAGGAGAAAAAACATAAAGACTGATTCTTGGTTTATACACACAGTCAGAGATACAATGGTAAAATGAAAGTTAATTTTAGGTGGGATTAAGACAGTGTCCATCTGTAACCTAATGAGCTAACAATTTTTAATATGCCAAAGAAAAGAGCAGTTATCTCCTTGACAAACTTGATTTCTTTATTGCAGTTATGGAAAAAGGCTTGGCTGGATGTGCAGTATGTCATTTGTGTCTGTACTGTGCTGGGAAGTGTCATTTTAGAACAGGCTGTTATAGAAAGTTCTGTGTAAATTGTTCTTCAGATATCATTTAAAACCTAACATAGCAGTAATACAGGTATTCTCAGAAAAAGCAACTCTCTTTGATGATCTCACAATTGGTGAAGTCCTGGAAGAGCTTGATGGAAAATCTTTATGTGTCTTGTAAAAATTTCTGGGTTTTAGAAAGTGTCCAATTCTACATCAGAATGGAGCTAACAACCAGCTTCATCCACCCCCAAAATAAAAAAAAAAAAAAGGCAGAGAGCAAGGATACCAAGCTGGATTTTGGGAGACTGAAATTTAAATGCCTCTTCTTACTTTAGCAGAGACTGAATTCCATTTCTAGGTTATGATTTATGGTTAATGTGGGGCTATTGCTTTTTTCTGAAATTAATCTTTCTTTTTGGGCAGAAATTCCATCCCTGGTAAAACTGATGCACATTTTTGTGAAAAATGTTGACTTCCACAAATGCGTATTTTATATCTGAAGAAACCTTTCTTAGGAAATTCCAGATTCTATATTTTCTGGTTGTCAGTCAGTACAAAATAAAAACCTTTTTTCCACCTGTATAACTGAATAACTATCTTTTACAGATTCCAGAATTTCTAATAATCTTAAATATAAGCACAGTAAAAACAGTTTTGAAAACCTTCAAATATTTAAAGCCCCAAAAGTGCTTCTACAGCAGTCTCAAATTCTAGCATTGCAGGCTTCATTGGAAGCAGTTTAGTCTGCAATGATGTGTCTGTTAAACTGAGACAAAGCTTTGATGGTATGATAGTACTAGACCCTCTTCCATGGATTTCCAGTTCTTGTAAAAATCTTCCTACAGTAACTACCAAGATTTTTAATGCTTTAATGGTTGCAATTCCGGCCATCATAAAAAATATGATACTAATGAACATTCTTCCTGTCCAAGATCTGGAATAAAAGAATATGATATTTCATATATAGCTTTCTCTCAGAGTAGCCACGAAAATAGGAGTTACGTGACAAAGTATAACATTTAGCTGGAGAGATCTTGCTATGCTATAGGTAAGTACTGGAAAGAAAACTGAGATATGATCCTTAAAAAATATTTTTCAGCAATGCCTGCTAATGATAAAAAATGCTGGAATCATTGTAGTGTCGTTATTATTGACCATCTTAAATGAGGAATTAGTCAAGAGACTGATAATTCAGCTAAATGTAGAACGGGAAAGTTTAGAGTTAGAAATAGCATAATCAACTTCATATGTATATGGGTAGTTACAGGCTGCCAGGACAGAGTTCTGCAGATAATTGGGTTGACACTACAGCTTTGTTTATGCTCTTCTTGAAGGAATCACAGCACAGATAATGATAGCAGTGAAGATGTAGGAACAGGGGCTTCAGCTCAGTGACTGACCTTGACTACAAACCTGCTGAGAATGCTAGCCACAGAGTCAGATTGTAAGACTGTACCAACACATTGTCTGCAGTTTGTAAATTATAGCGATAGCTACAACATAACTGTAGATACACAGCTACAGCCTCGCTAGCAGTCAGACCTCCAGTTATTGAATACATGTGCCACAGGTCGTATTTTTCAACCTGTATCACTCCCGTGGTTGTAGTGGGAGACTGACTCTTCTGAAATCCAACCTTTAACGGATTTTTGTTCCCAGTCAGAGTTTCAACATGCTTCTCATCCCAATCTGCTCCTCTCCAATGCGTATATTCTCCATGCCAGTCTGTCATTGTTCTCTTGTTTTGGTTCAGGCACTTTGCTATTCCCCATTGCCTTTGGTTAGTCAGTGAACGGAGTTAAGTTTCTGTCCTCACAAAGGCAAGAACAGCAAATTTAGGTTAAGTAAGGATTCACCCCTTTATATTTTTGGTAAAAGGAGTTTGAATTCTGGTCGCTGCTCTGTGTTTGTATATTTTTATGGCAGTTTATGTAGAGTGTCATAAGCAGAAGACTACAGAGGTATAGTCACTTTTGAGTGCTACTTTTTCATCTGGTCAGATTTCAACTTGTATCAAACCTTTTTTCAGCATAGTAAAAGGTTTGAAAGTACCCCCATATCAGAAAAGCTTATAATCAGTAATAGATAGGGGCTGTGGATGTGGATCTCTAAAACAGAAAAAACCTGAACCTTGATCATACCTCCTGTGAGTGCTCTAATTTCTGTATCATTTTGTGCAAGACAGGCACTTCTACCAGCTTAGATTAAAAATAAAAACAAAACAACCCCCCAAAACATAGCCAGCTGTTTCCACTGTATTCTGGGAGAAGCCTCATCCAGTAGGAATGCGATGTATTTTCTAGGGACAGGAAGATCACAAATTCCCAGAGAAGGCAGTGTGCTTCTATCTAGCTAGTGTATTTCTATCTAAATAGTTCACAAAGGTTCAGGGGCATTTTTGTCTACCTTGTTTTAATGCAAACTAACATTGAGGCAAAGTCCTTAAGAGAACTTTGAGATATGCTGAGATAAAAAAGCTGGTCCCACACTGCACAAGCACTGCTGGACCTACCACAAGCAAAGCCTGTGTTTTCTTGTATGTGTATAGATGAGCTACACCAAGTTCTGCCCCTTGATAGAGAAACATTCTGTGCAGACTGGTCAAAAGACAAGATGGAACGAAAACTACAGAGTTTCACATGTTTGGAATACGCTGCTTAATTCAAAGGAAAAAGTTTTAGTATGTGGATATTGTGAGGATGCACTCAGGGCTGGCAGCTCCCTGGGGGCAAAGGCATCAGGAGCCACAGGGGCTCCCTGGGGTGGCGGGGCAGGTCCTCACCAGCTAGGGCTTGTCCCACCATTCCTGTGAGGGAACAGAGCAGGCTGTGGGGGCAGCTGGTGGCAGTCCTGAGCACAGCGCATCAGGCAAGTTCATGATGCTGAGGCAGGTCCAATGTCAAGCCAGAACACCTTGGGGTTGGGATCAGGCCTGGTGAGGTTAATCAGGAACCAAAAGCAGATCACCAGGATGTCCATGGTGATGAGGCAGGTCTGAAGTGAAGCTGGGCAGTCAGTCTGCAAGTCAGGGTCCAGATTATTGGGGTCCTTGGCCAGGCATGGCCACAGATGTGGCGGAGTTAGAGATGGGCACTCCTGCAGCTTGTCTCAGGCAGGAACTGTGAGCCCAGGGCTGAGCTGAAATGGGGCTGTGGGGCCCATGGGTGTGAGTGTGGGTAGGGGCCCCAGGTGAGGCTGTTCAGGGACAGTAATACCTATTGCTGCACTCAGCACTGTGACAGACTGATAAAAGTGATAAAATACGTAAACTGGAAGCTGAATTGAAATGTGGTTGTTATTTGACCTGTTGTTGCAGAAAAGAAGGGTAAGACCAAGAAGGAACGCTTACTGATGTACTAGATTGCTTTGCATGCACTTCATATACAGGTTCTCCATGTATGTGTGTGAACATATTTCATCTGCATTTATAGCTGCATGTCTTGGCTGGCCTTTGTATAGAGTATTCCACCACAGGATACTTTCCTGAAGATTCCCAATGCTGCATGCTGCAAGAGCAGAGAGGATTTGTAAAAGCCCATGTTTGCATGTTTTATAATGGTCTAGCTATGGGGTACCAAAGTACAGGGACAATACTGGTAAGAGTAGGGCCTGAACTATGAAGAGTGTTGTGCAGTCTATTCCTGGCTCTCACTCCTGCCTTACGGAAAAGACAGAACCTTAACTTCTGCAATTTCATTATATTTAACTGTGAAATAGGCATGAAGCAGCTCAGGTCTGGAGGTGAAGGTACTGGAATACTTCAGCCATTTTTCCCATAAAGTCTCCTTATGGCAGAAACTTAGAAGATTGAACAAGGGATAGCTCCTCTCTCTCCTAGTTTGCCTGAACATACTTTTTGGTAAAGTAGTAGGAAGCAGTTTGAACAAAGACCAGTTTGGCAAGGGCGTTTGTTTGCTTTATCGATTGGTTAAGGGGCACAAGGTAAGGAAGGGGTAAGGAATATGGTAAATAAGTGTAGAGCAGTCTTGTGTGGCAGTAATAGAATTGTTTCTTGGTCTTAATCGTCTGTTCTGCAGCGTAGGTTAATTTACTGTTCAGCTCCTAATATATTTATTTTACAAAGTTTATCAATACCCACACACATACATACTCACGTTTTCTTTGGAATAAAGCAGCATACTCCAAATGTATGAAACTCTGTAGTTTTCATTCTATTTTCTTTTTCATGGATAGTGTTCTTTGAATATTTCTCTGCTAACAGGCGAACAGGGCCTGATGTACAGAGATAAATACAGGGCTATCTGCAATGTCACAGAGATGGGTGGTGCAGAGTCCTGTGTGATCATAGCAATATTATCAGTTTAAGGCAAGCAGTCTGCACACCTTAATCTTGACAGCCATGCCAGCATATTTTCCTAATTGTGATATAAAGTAATTGTGAGATAAGGTAGGTTCAGCTATGTCCCATTTAGGAAGCTGCTGGATCAGCTTAACTGCATTGGCTCTTGAATTAAGTGTTGTATGTATAACTTAAAAATCCTGACAGTTATTCCCTATGTCTGACATGACGGCCAGCCAGGAACACCACATTTGTCTAACTATTACAAAATGAAAGTAATATCTGTAAAGAGAACACTGCTGTTGCTATGGAAAAACTGAACTTCGATTTAAAAGCCGTAACTATAAATCTTCATGTTGCCAGGAAGCATGGCTATTTACAAAAATATAGACAGATAGGGAAAGTTTACTTAAATATGTAAAGAAGCACTATGTTTCTAGCTTAATGTCAGATTTTCATCTTTTTAGAAGCAATGAACTTCTGGGAGACCTTCACATTTAGTTTTAAGACTGATCTATATTCTGCTTATACTACTCCAGGATTCCTAGAGGTAGGAACTCTAGCAACTTTGTCACAGGTTCTCCTGTGGAAGAGAAATTTCCTCAAAAAATGTCTTATATAGAGGGAGGGAAGAGAAAGTGCACTCCTGACTACATTTTTAGGAGATAAACTGCATATAATACTGTTTCTTTATCAGTATAGGCTGTGATAGGAATATTTAGAGTTTGGAGTTTGATGCATCAGTTAATAGGGTTATGTATTTCATGTCTGATTTCCAGAAGATCATCATGTCTGTCTGTACTTCTTTTTATATAATTTTAAAAAGTAATTTTTAATGGGAAGGAATTTTGTATTGTGTTTATATTGTAGAAGTGGGTTAAGGTTATTCTATAGAAAGCCTGACATCGAAAATTATTATGTTGCAATTATGTTTACAATTGCAAGGACAGTTCTGGATACATAAGAGACGAATGAGGAAATTAAATAAGGAGCTAACTCAGTTTTCACATAGAGATCAAGTCTATTCCTAAAAAATCTCTGTACTGATACTTTCTGGAGAGAGACAGCATGACTCTATGATGTCTCTTTCTGGAGAATTTTAATATTGGGAAATTTATTAGGCATTATTTATTTTCTTTTTAACATATTCTTCCAATTTGAACTCCTATCTTCAGTTGCCTCTAAACATTTTGTGAGATTTTAAGCTCAGTGCAAGTGTTATAGTAACTTTTTGAACTGCTGAGGTGCAGAGGAGGCAGTGTAAAAGAGGGAGTATTTCTTCTTTGCTCTTTAATAAAAACAGAGAAAAACAAAACATATATTTAACTAAACACTATCGGCTAAAGTATTTTAACAACTTGGACCCAAGGAATGGTGTCATCTTTCACTTCAGTAACAACTTTACCTCTCAGTGTATTCAGTGGAATTACATTTCAAATTAGACTGGTCAAGAAACAGATTTGGCTAATATTACTTGGTGTTGAAGTTCACCAAAATTAGAAATAGAAAGCCTTGTGGCATTATCTAATTTATATGTTACAGGGGAGGAAATCTGTTATCTTGTTTGGTGATGTACTAATTTGATAGGTGATGATATAGACATGGTAGAGACAGAATTATTTTCCAGGGAGGACTGCCGTTAGCCAGGAAAACTTTGGCATACAGTATACCTGGAACATGAATAGCCAGAGTAAGATTGTTATATTATCTATAATATTTTCCTATAGTTTCTAACCTTCAGTGGAAAATATGATTATTTTTTTCTTAATTTAGTAGATTAAATGATGAGTTTACTTAAATAGAGTCAACATGGAGAGCCATATTACCCATAAAAAATATTTCTATTAAACTCTTGATTTGCAGTGTTGTCTCTTCTGCAGTAAGCTGAAGTTTTATTGGTAATTTCAGGAACATACCACCCACACACTGAAGCAGCTACTGAAAAGTGCAACATGTATTCTGCCTAGAAAGAATCAGCAGGTGATGATTATAACCTGCTGAACAGTGATGGGAAATAAGTATACTGAAAAAAATTGTGGCTTATTTTAGTGCTATGCTACATTTTCTGATTGTGTTTTAAGGAATGAAGCTGAGTGTTTTGTTCTTGCATGTAGTATGCAGCTTCTTAATTTCCAGTGTAAATTTCCAGTTGCCCATGACTTCAGATGTCTTGTGGCAAATGCATTTTTACTGTACTAGTTGTACAATCAAGACACCACTACACAGGCGTGTAATGTAACCAGAGATGATGTAATCTATTTATCCTTGGGTATTTTCAGAATTGACTGGATAAGGCTCAGAGCAACCTAATGGTTAAGATAGCTCTGCTTTGACTGAGAGTGTGGACAAGATGACTTCCAGACATCTCTTTCATATAAATATATATAAACATCTACATTCTATAATTCTCTGTAAAATTCTAGATAGGTGACCTCAGATGAGCTAATTTCTTTAAAAATTTAGGACTGACTCCATTTTCTTCAGTTTGTAAAATACTGTTTGTGAAAGTATGACTATCCCTGTCCAGCACTGTATAAATCTGGGCACCGCTGGTCTGCATTGTCTCTTAGTGTGATCATGAAACAGCAAAATTAAATGGGATGAGATGGGGAAAGAAGAGAGGTGTCAAACAATACTGGAATTGTTGATATATGTCAGAAATAATCTGAAGTATTGATGACCATACTGGTTTTCAAGATGGACTTTAATTACTATTAAAGGTATTCAAAGTCATGTAGAAATTAATGTTGAATTGAACACTGTCACATTGCTAACTGAAATACAGCGCGGTGATCAACTGGGAAGATCTTAAATAGTATAAGTATGTTATGTTTTGTTATTTTGTTGTTTGCAATTTAGTGGTAACCAGAAGGCACACTTTCACAATGTTTTTGCTTTCAGTACTGCCTGACAAATTATGGGAAAATGGAAAAAAAAATCGATTTGAATTGCACAGCGAATGGATAGCAATAATGCGTAGCGAATAGTTTTGTACATGAAAGAAGTTCAACGTTGTATTAAAAACTTCATGTTTGAACTTCAGCTGCTTCATAACGGAAATATTAAAGCGGTATGTTGAAACTTGAAACCTTATGTAGAAGTTAGTCTGACCAAATTGGGTTTAATGTTCAGTATTACATTTTGTGGGGAAAAAAGCCATCACAGATACTTTGTATTTGTTGTTTCTATGATAGTAACAGGAGGAAAAGAGTTTATGGACAAAAGGGCTGGTATTTCAGGTATCTGGAGTTCAGAGTTCAGTTGGGTGGTGATATCTGGACACTGTGATTACTACATGGATTTACTACACGGATTAGCCATTAAGTCATGCTGTGGTCAGGTTGCAGTTCTATGAAGGGCTGTTTAAAGGCGCTTGACATTTTGGGACTTTTTTTGAGCCTAGCAACTTTTCTTCTGGTTTGGGTTTGGGGGTTTGGTTTTTTTTTTTTTTTTTTTGAAGGGGGTACAAATATATTTAGGAACCACTGACAAGCTAGTGCTGGAAACTGTGAGGAATTTTTTTTCTTTTTACTTCAGTTTTTAGTAGTAGGGAAATTTATGGCTTTATAGAGTAAGTCCCTGGAGAAGTCTGTAAAATGGATAGAACCTGATTTCTTTCTGAAGAAAAGACCTGAGTGACAACTGAGCATTTAAAAAGAACAACTTTGTAGTCTGTAACTGTGAATCCTGTCTTACTGTACAAAAGAAATTGCGTGCCTTGGATTTAATGTCATGTCTGGCTGTTGTATTTCCCTGAAAACTTTTATTACCAGTACCCATTATACCGAGTCTAAAAACGAGATAAACCCTGATTCAACAAATTACTTAAGCCTACTTAAGCATAAGTATTAATGTGCTTAATCCCATTTGGGCTTCCATACATACAGAACTTTATCAGGAGAGATGTGTTCACAAAAATCCAGACCCAGTCTAAGGCTAAGAGTTTCTTAAAATCTGAACCTGATTGTTGTGATTTTTCCACTATTAGTAATTCCGAATTAAGGTGAACTCATGAATTGGAAGCCAACTAAATTGAAACTGAAGTTAAGGAGAGTCCATATTTGAGATACCAAAGGGAAATATGTGAGACTACATTGTTGCATGTTTTCATGATAAGGTATTTTGGATTTGTTTATTGATAGAAAATGTGATCTGCCAATTTTAGTCAAACATGTCTTTTCACTTTAAGGCCTCAGAAAGGCAATTCAGCTAGGCAATGAGGAACATCATGTTTTGTATTTTTTCTACCTAGAATGGTGTGTTGCTGTAGAATGCAAATGCTCTATTGACTTTCCAGAAGAAATAAGCAGTCCTGATCCATAAAATCTTACTATAATAAATGGAAATAAGAGTAGTACTACTAATAATATAGGGAATAGTTGTGTTAATTTGGAAAAAGAGGGAGATATAGCTTTTTTAAAAAAACATGTTGTAAATATATCTCTGTATAACCAGAACAGTCCTCCAGGCATTTTGCAGATTTTCTCAACATGAGGGATATGTGTGAAGACATTGAGGTAAATTAATAAATTGACAGTATCAAGTTGACTATATTATCATATTATTGTATTATTATATATTGTATTATAATATAATATATATTATC
>WAAD01017922.1:3434-16494 GCA_013389945.1 Fregata magnificens | reverse complement strand
CTGGAGGAATAATTTTCTGTTACTTCATTTAAGGAATGAGATGGCTTAAGTTTAAAAAGTTGTATTTGGAGCTGCAGTAAGCCCACTTACAAACTCTTCCAATTCCTTGTTATGTCTTTGGAGTCCGCTAGCTGAAATGAGTTACTATTAGTATATATCAGTAAAATTACTAATGCAGAGAGTTCATACTCTGACTAGACATAAAGAGGAAAGGGTAAAAAAAGTAAAGACACAATTACATTCCTCTTTTAGGTATGTTTTTTGAACACTGGCCACTAATCTTATATTGTTTGCTAGTACATACGCTTAGTTTTTATTACAAATGCTTGTTAGTATTCTGTTTATTTTATTTTGTATGATTTTTTTTTCCTGTTAACTGTTTCCAGTATTCATTTTCAAGTTCTTTATACAGTGGTGGGTTAACATAGGAGTAATTTAAAATTTGGTTTTACTGAAGTCATCAAGTAGAATTTTGAAGTGGAGCTCCTTCGAGAGGCCTTGAATTATTACCAGGTTATGAACTCTCATAAAAATCAGGTCACGACACAATGAGCAGGAAAAACTGCAAAAAGTTCGTTAGCGTAGCGATCCGCTAACAGTATAAATCATTTACCTAAAAAAGGGACTGTTATCTACAGCCATAGTTTACCTTAGGTAATATGAGTTCTTCTTGTTGAAGAAATTGTTATTCCATGTCCTGTTCTCTTCGTCACATTCTTCAATGATTTTCTGAGTAGTGATATGATAATATCTAACTGTGAGGGTGCTTTCTGGCCCTTTGTATTTTATTATAATTGATTTATGTGCAGTGCTTGACTTTCCGAGGCATCCATATGTCCATTATAAGAAAGATGTGGAAATATGTCTTTGCCCATGCAATTGCTTTCTGCCAGGATTAAAAAAATAAATCACAAATCAAGAAACTCTGGTGAAACTGTATGGTATCTTCTTATTCATTTTCTAAAGCAGAGACTGTCTGCTTGATTGGACAGTTTAGTGTACCAGCAAAAATTCTCACTAATTCCTTTTTTCCCTCCCTTGACATTTGCTAATGATGGGAATTCACTATATGTATCACTGTTAAGGGACCTTGTGCCATTATTGCTGTTCATTCAAATATAGAGCAGTAACTAATCTTCATTCACAACCTGGGATTCTGCCATCAAAATGTAGATGGCATATCTTTAGCTTTCTTATATATATAGTAATATTGTAAAACCATCCCCAAAAAGAAAGTAGTTGCAGTGGTTAGTGTAATTGTCGCTTTCATGAGATATAATTTAAAAAAATTGAATAAGAGACATCCCCTGAATTAGAACCTAGTAAAGCAGGTATTGCAAGACCAGTTATGTTGGAGCTTTTGCTAAATACAAAGTTTGATGAATAAAGACATTTCTGTAACTAAACAAGAACTGTATTACACAAAAATTTAAAGAAACAAGAAATGTTCTCTTCTAGCATGCACGTAATTCTTCCAGTCTATTACAATTTGGATTTCAGCAGAATGTGGTATTTAATTTGCTGAATTTTAAACCCTGCTAGCCAGAGTTATTGAACCTGGTTCTTTTGCTGTGTCATCTGAGAAATATCTCTCTTACCTACTGAAATTTTTGCATTTCAGGAATCTTATTCAAAGAAGAGAGGTTATACACTGGAAGCAATACCCTCTGTACCTCTGGATGCAGTTCCTTTGGAAAATGACAGCAGTCTTTGTGATTCGATAGACATAGCAGTGACCAAAAAACCTTGTTCCCTAGAGATAGCAAGAGTACCTTCCTCAAGATCAGGTAAATCACCAAATAATCCTTTACATAGTCTTTGGTGTAAGTGTAATGTTACAGGAGGTATGGAGTTATATATAGAAGGTATAGGTTTATATTTTTAAGAATACAGTACTCTGTTTACTTATCACAGCATGATTATAGTCTTCTGTTAGCTACCATAAGAGCTTAATATCAGAATAAAGATTAATAGCAAAATGCTGTAGAAAGGAAAGCAAAGCAGAGGTTTAAATAATTTCCTAGATAAATATAAGAAGATTGCAAAAAGCCAAATTAGAAATCAAATTTCTTTAAGCCCAGCCTTTTGCAGTAATCTGTTTACCAACCTGTTTCTGTTTTTTAATGAAGTGCTTAGCAACAACATTATACAACTAATTCAAAATTTCAAGTACTCTGTATTTCCATGTTACATAAAGAAGGATCTGCTCTGTTTTTGAAAATGAAACAATGAATAAGAATTGATAGAAATATTAAATGACAGTTTGGCAGACTGTGGTTTGTATTACACAGCTTTGAATGACAATGAGTTAAAATAGTTAAAAACCAATAGGATTATGCTGAGTCAGATGAATTATATTATCTGTAAGGACTCTGTTTATGTTCTCCAAAATTACACGCTCTCTTCCATTACCATTGTTTGAACTCTTCATTAGTCAACATCTGGTACAGGAATTTCAGAATATAATCATTTTGCTATAAGTAATTGGTCTGAGAGTCTGATTTGACAAATGACAGTTCTCAGCAGCACTGACCTATTTGAAATGGGCAACTGACTTTTCGACCTGTGCTATCTTGATTATGAATCATGATTTGGGAAATATACAAGAATGACAGATGATTGTTGACTAACGTCATGTTACCTGTCTAGTCTGTGTAAGGGGAAGCACCTTCTTGATTTCACAGCTGAACTAGAATTGGAAGACTGCCAGAGCTATATCAGGCATAGTATATAAGGGCCAGATATCAAGATACAGCTTTGGAGTCTGCAAGGTGAGGTGGAGTGGGTCATAATTCCCGCCTCTCCATAAAATTTTGGCTAAAGAAGACTTAAGGGAACCTGCATTATGAACAGTGATCGAAGAGGTGGCACAAGGTAGGATAGCATCTTTATAGCATAGTTGCTGGACCAGAATATGACTCGAACATCAGCACAACTACTTGTGTAACTGAAGGTTTACTTTGTTGATGGCTTTTTGGCTCTGATAATCTAAAAAATTAGCAGACTGTGCAGGACAATAGTATGGGTTGTCGTTCAGTAAAGGAAGAAAATGCCAAATTATCCTTGTTTTTCAGACTCCTACTTGATTGATCACCATAAACATACTTATTGCAATGGGAAGACTGCCATACCTCTACCCCATAAATTGGCAAGGGAGTTCATTATCTGCCTCCATAGTAATGGGGCTCAACTACAAAGCTTTCCATTGTAATTAGCATTAAAAAAAAGATAGACTTTTTGCTAGTTAAAATATCAAGCTTTGGAAGTGTGCTGTCTGCTGAACATAGGCATTTTTCTTAGTCATAGTAAGTCCATTAAGATCAGTATGAAAAACAGATCCTAAAAGGGATGTTTTTAGGTCTTAATCTGGAAATATGTTTTGTGTATGGTTAAATATGGTGTGTATCAGAGGCCCGGAGAATAACCAAGGAAGCTGTAGGACATTCATGAGGGCACCCGTCATCTTTATAAGGTCTAACAAGGTCAATGAGTTGACAATACAAATGTACTGTAATTCCTTCTGTGTTAGTTTTCCGTATAGCACTATGATCTTTTCCTTGGTATTTCATTGGGAAGAACATTTGGCTGTATAGATAAGCAGATTCCAAAATGTGATTTTATTTTAAGCTGTAAATGTAGTAGTTATCTAACTGGCCTGGCTTGTAAACCATATCTCTAATCATGTTGGATGTTATCTTGTACTACAAATGGCCCAAATGAAATCAACCATGTCACTCACACTTATAAGGTACTTAACACTATGCATAACTGTATGTGAATGTCAGCTTGCCACTTCAGTTCATACAGATTTATTGCTTGAGTAAGTTATGTACGATTACAGAGATCATTCATTTAAAACAAATATCTAATTTGCATGCCTTTTTTCCTGAATTTCCCTGTTTTTGTGTCACTGAGACATGCTGACTTTGGGAATACTGTTTCAAATTGCTATATTATGTCATGTGTAGTGTTCATTTCAGAGCATGAGGCAGCACTTTAAACATAAAATTGCATCTGTCAGTCTCCTTTCCCTAGGTGGTAGGATGCTCTGATCAACTGTCCCCACTGTCTGGGGCATTACTACCTCTTGGCAGTAGAAGTGTGACTGACTGCACTCAGTGACTGAAAATTCTCCTTTCCTATATTGAGAGGAAAGGTCATTCTGTCTGCCCTTTCAAGCTGTAGAGCTGCATGTTGTAACTATTGTCTGCCCTGCCAGTAAACTCCTAACAGGTTAGGAATAGTCACCTTGCCAGTCATCATTCTCTGATCTTCTGGGGAAAAAAACCAGACTGCTCTGTAGTTCTCCATATTATTTTTAATTTCCTGAATCTTAGTCTTGAACTGGTAGGGAATAGCAGAGGATGAGAACTCCATGCACGAAATGGTAAGGGAGAAAAACTGAACAGAAAGGAAATAAAAGTAGTCATAAAGTTTGTTACTTCCTCTTCTGAAATCCTATGTTGTGTGAGTTTTATGTCTGTTTGCAAGAAATTAGGTTTATATAGGAAGAAGAACAGTTACATTATTGGTTTATGCTGGCAGTTAAAACAATTGCTTCTAATTAGGACTGATCTAAGAGTAAAAAAGACTGCATGTGTGTCTGAGTTCAAGTTAAGCTGTTCTTTGTTTCTGCAGTAGATTCATAGGACAAGGCTGGCAGAGTGTGTTAGCATCTCTGTCTCAGTATCTCTGCTTTTAAACTAACTGTTAAGACTTGATAGGAATATTCTGAAATATTGCATTCTTTAAGACAAATTTTTCTGCTAAGTAAAATATAAATTTGGATTAAAAATTTCATAAATCAATCTCATAAAATTAATTTCATAAATTAATTGATTTATGAATCAGTTTTACTAATCTTTCTGTTGGGCTATTCCAGAACAGTATCCTCATTCCTTAAACTAGACATTTCTACTAGTCATGTTAATTTTTAGACTGCCCTTCCATTAAAAAAAAATCACATGACATATTCAACCTTGAAAAATAACCATAAAATTTTATTAGTTCATAAGGCACGCATTAGTATTGCCCTTTTGATGTTAAGGATGTAATTAAATTTTGTGAACTATAGCAACAAATCATCTTGGAAAAGGTGTAAAGTTTTAATAGATGGCTGAAGCTCAAGGCACTGGATAATTCTAATGCTAAAGTAGGCATCGTCAAGTATCTTCATGAAGTTAGTGTGGTTTTGATCAGTTATCTAGTGTCTAGAATACTGGTAGCACATGTTCAGGTGCAGCACCATGCTGCATTTGCGCCTGTGGTGTTGAAGACCTTTACAGACTTAATGTGCATCCTTGGTAGCTTGGACATTTTGTACCATACTCCATCCTTGAAGCTCATAATGTCATACACTTTATGTAGCAGAAATATTGAATGAAATCTGGGCTACATTACAGAAGAAATGTTAAAAATACGGTTTTTTTTTCATTGGAGTTAAGTGTGTGTCCATACCCAAGAGAGAGATCATATATCTTTCAGTCTGCCTCTATAGTTTCTACTGCAGAAACTCCCTAGGAGTGAGGCCCGTAGGCAGTCTACATGCTAAATTTTTAATAATAGTGAATGATGGCCAGTAGTACTTAAAATATTTTTAGGTCTCACTGAGTATCATTAGGAATTAGAGAGAACTTTTCAAACTCTGTTTTTCGTGAATAACTTGGTGAAAAAAAATTCCTCCTTTGGGAAAGTTGATCTGTCCATGCAGATTAACAAAGGTTTTAATACAACATCTCAATAACAGGAAGAGACATTGTTGTCTGTAAATGGCATGAAAATCATCCTTGGATGAAGGAGTTCTAGTTCAAGGACCCATTTTTTTCCAGTTATGTTACTTTACTGTGGCTGCAGGTCAAGGAGACCTTAGTGAGCCATCTTCAACTCTGCAAACAGCTCAGCTGTAGCAATGCAGAACTCAGTGTGGGCTGCAAAATCCAGTTGAGAAATAAGGTAAATACTTAGGGGATTCACTTATGCTGAGCTCTCAGCCACTGCACAGTCAGCGATTCCCAAGTCAGCAATTTTAAAGATAGCTCTGGTACGACTACTCTACCCAGTTACATCTAAGATATGGCTTCTGTCAAGGGGATAAAAATGTCCTTAGGTATGTGATACGTTGCCACTAGCCTGTAGCAGGCAAACACAAGGCAAGGAGTTGAAACATAAAGGAAGAGATATCTTAGCAGCTATTCTGGTCATCTACCTAGCTAAATGTACTTTGGAGAAATCTTGCTGTTGTCAGTCATGATATTTTTGTTATTTAGAAAAATTACTTAATTTGCATTTAAATGCCAGCAACTTGCAAGGAGGACCATGCAAGATAATAAATCTGTAATTAATGATACCTTTTTCTTATAGCCTCATAATCACAGCAGGGAAACTAACAAAAAATTCTTGTCACTGAATTATTACAACATATCGAATTGTCCCCAAGCTGGCCTATTTACTGCAACATTAGGGGTTTTTTTGCTTTGTCAGCCTGGCATTCCTCTCCTGTCATTACAGTGAAACCTGAAAATTTGTAGCCAGTGTATCAGCGCACCTCTGCTTGCATTCTTGTGTCTGCTGTATAACACTGTGTCAGCAATCTCATACAGGTATCTAGGAGACAGTTCTTTAGAAACCTGAATTGAAAAATAGCCTAGCTGTGATACCATTTTTATCAAAGGTAAAATATGAATCTTCTACATAGTTTCCAAAATCATTAAATACTTGGCTTGGTAAATAAAGTGCTATTTGTCAGGTCATCAGTTTTGATTGACTTCAGTAACAAATCTTCACAGCACCTATCCCAAATATTTGGACATTTCAATTTTCCAGATTGAGACTAAGATAGGAAATGCATCTTTTCTTGTTTAATGAATTTATACCTTCACTTTTGTGCAGTTATTTTCTAGCTATAAGCAAACCAGTGCAAAGTGGCCACAAGAAGGAACCATCACACTGCCAGATATGCAAAATTGCCTGGATGAATGGAAATTCAAGAGGCTAGCCTTAGTCACCCATGCTTCATCATTTTGAAACTGTAATTGATCTGAAGGATCATGCACTAACCTTTCTGAAGTCCTCTCACCCGAATTGCTCCAAACAGAAGGACTGCTAGTAGAGCTGTATTTCATTTAAGCATGCTTTTTAAATCAGCAATGGCAGGATATAGTGCACTTAAACATGTGACCTACAGTCTAACTCCTCAGGATTACAGAATCACAGAATGGTTGGGGTTCGAAGGGACCTCTGAAGATCATCTTGTCCAAGCCCACTGCTTGAGCAGGTTTACCTAGAGCAGGGTGCACAAGACTGCGTCCAGGCGGGTTTTGAGTATTTCCAGAGAAGGAGATTCCACAACCTCTCTGGGCAGCCTGTTCCAATGCTCTGTCACCCTCACAGTAAAGAAGTTTTTTTCATGTTCAGTTGGAACTTCCTGTGTTCTAATTTGTGCCCATTGCCCCTTGTCCTGTCATTGGGCACCACTGAGAAGAGTCTGGCCCCATCCTCTTGACACCCACCCTTCAGATATTTGTAAGCAGTGACAAGATCCCCCCTCAGTCTTCTCTTCTCCAGGCTGAACAGACCCAGGTCTCTCAGCCTTTCCTCATAAGAGAGGTGCTCCAGTCCCCTGATCATCTTTGTGGCTCTCCGCTGGACTTGCTCCAGCAGTTCCCTGTCCTTCTTGAACTGGGGAGCCCAGAACTGGACACAGTACTCCAGATGTGGCCTCACTAGGGTGGAGTAGAGGGGGAGGATAACCTCCCTCGACCTGCTGGCCACACTCCTTTTGATGCACCCCAGGATAGTGCTGGCCTTCTTGGCCACAAGGGCACAGTGCTGGATCATGGTCCACTTGCTCTCCACCAGCAGTCCCAGGTCCTTCTCAGCAGAGCTACTTTGCAGCAGGTCAACCCCCAACCTGTACTGGTGCTTGGGGTTGTTCCTCCCCAGGTGCAGGACCTTACACTTGCTTTGGTTGAATTTCATTTGGTTCCCCTCGGCCCAGCTCTCCAGCCTGTCCAGGTCTCGCTGGATGGCAGCACAGCCTTCTGGCATATCAGCCACTCCTCCCAGTTTGGTATCATCAGCAAACTTGCTGAGGGTGCTCTATCCCTTCATCCAGGTCATCGATGAATATATTGAACAGGACCGGACCCAGTACAGACCCCTGGGGAACACCGCTAGTTACAGGCCTCCAAGCAGACTCTGCACCGTTGATCACAACCCTCTGAGCTCTGCCGTTCAGCCAGTTCTCGATCCACCTCACAGTCTTCTCATCTAACCTGCACTTCCTAAGCTTGTCTGTGAGGATGTTATGGGAGACAGTGTCGAAGGCCTTGCTGAAGTCGAGGTAAACAACATCCACTGCTCTCCCGTCATCCACCCAGCCAGTCACGCCATCATCACATCATATTAAATACTTGCAGTGATGAAGAAAGATCATGTTAGCTGTGCAGAGAGAAGAGCATAATAATGAAGGGAGTCTCTTACCAAGCAGAGTAACTGCAATATATAACAGTTGGTCTAGAACCATCTGAAAATATCTAGAGTTGATGAAATTTAGCCTAGTTTGACACCAATGTTTCTGAAGCAACTGATTGTCCATGAAAGCTTTTGGTATTGTGGTGCATATTCAGAATCATTGCTACCTACTTGCCATGAGTGCTGAATTTCCTAGGTATTAAGTCTCAGGCCTGATGTGTCAGGGAGTAGCAAGGGCCAGCTGCTCCTTCAGGGATGGGGAGACAGGAGTGAAGGGGACTACCATGGCTGGCAGGGCAGGGGCCTCACTAGTCAGGGCCCTAGCTCACCACCCATGAGCAGAGCAGACCTAGAGATCGCGGCCAGGTTCTGCCAAGAGCCCAGATCATCAAGACAGTTTGTGCTGATGAGGTAGATCTAAAGTCAAGCTAGAAGGTCAATATGCAGGTCAGGATCAGGTCTGGTGGTAGCTAGGAAGGTTCATGATGACAAGACCAGGTCCAAGGTTGAGCTGGGAAGTCAGCCCATGAGCTGGGGTCTGGATGCATGGGGCACAGGCACAAGCATAAGCACAAGACAGGCACTCCTTCAGCATAGGTCGGGCAGGAACTAAAGGCCCCAGGCTGAGCTGAAATGGTGTCTCCAGGAAGGGGGATGGGAATGGAGGACCTCAGAAGGCTGGTCAGGCTTATTAGTACCTCAGGGCCTGACATGATGTATGAATGATAATGAATGTCCCTTATTCTGCCATCTATCAGTCAAGGAGACAGTATCTCCAAAAAGTATAATGCATCTATATGTTGAGTGAGAAGTGAAGAGCCACTCAGAGCTTGTCAATAAGGAACACGAAGCATAGGTGTGTATCGTAATGTGAGTCATGCATTGGTTTGGTGGAGTAGATAACTGACAAAAGAGGCTTGTGTCTCCATAACAACCTAAGAGCTGAAGTCTTTCTTAGGCAGCAAGTAGTTTCTCTTCTAAGTAATTTTTGGCCTTAGAGAAATGCTCCCATTATTAAGTAAAGTTTCACAGTTCTCAGAGTGTTTTATACAGTCTAATCCCCCTTTACCTTTAGCACAGAAAAAGATTCATAAGCTGTAAGAAGAATGAGTAAAAGAGTCTCACAGTGCCCTGACATGATGGGGATACTCTGAATGGGCAGCCTCTGAATGATTCTGAAAATCTCTTGTTGCCCTTATGCATGTCTATATGTACTGTACTGTATGGCTAGAGGACTCCAAAGGGTGGTAAAGTGTTGCATAGAGGTCTTCGAAAAGTGTGTACTCTGTATCACAGTATGTTCAAGTTATTTTGTCTTATTTCTGTACGTATGCATCCATTTAAGGTGTTGGCCTCTATAGAAATCTGAATGATATTATCTACATACTGTGCCCTAATATCCTTCCCTTTTTCTGTGTAAGAAGAGGAGAATGAAGTTATAAGGATTATAAGAAGACCTGAAGTGGTTGAACCAAAAAACAGATATATTTTTTCAATTAAATGTTATGTTTAGTCCAGCTGAAAATATTTTTTTGGTTTTGCTGTTCATTTACCTGCTTTTTAGTAGAGTTCACTTTAAAGTGAAAATGGAAAATTATCAAACATTTTTCAGCTGTATTTTTCAGTCAATAACTTATTCGTAGTGAAATATAATGCCCAGCCTTAGTTATAAGACCTATACATACTTTTTCTCTGCTCTTCTTTGTCTTCCTTTAACCTGTGTCTGAGCCATGTGGAGAGAATTTGGCTATGGTACAGAATTTCTCAATTTACTTGTTCTAACAGGTTAATTTATAAAGATGTAAGGATCACATTCAGAGCTTCAGGATACAAATCTTTGCCAGAACACAGTGTATTGGAAACCAAACAAACCTTCTGACTGAGTTTCAGTGATGACACATTTCGTATTTGTCATTCCTACTGCCACAGTATAGGGTGCACACTTCTTATCAGAAGCAATTTTGTCTAATGCACTAGCGTATGTTTGCAGTTTGGATTTTTTAATTTCATGTGGCATTTTAATAAAGGTTAAGGGAGTGCTGATGGAAGAATAAAATATACAATAGCTCTTCTGTCATGCATTTTGTTGTTTTTTCTTCAGTACAGCTAATACTTGTTTTAAACACCTTTCAAAAATGTAAAAGAAAAGATTTCTGAAAATTATGCCTGGAGAGTGTTTGCCAATATAGTTGTTCCTATAATATAAATTATAAATTTATAATTTATTTTCTATTTTTAAGTATTTTCTGGCATTTTATAGTTCTTTTTATTTTCTCTAAGAACAAATCCCCAAAATATGGGCAGCTTGGGGGTTCTGTTATATCGTAATGACATTTTCATACCCATTTTCTGTATTTCTGATGTTATCATAGTTCATGGAGTATAATTAGGATGCTTTATATTAGCTTTTGTAGTACTATATCTCTTAGAGGAGCACAGTTCACCTGTGTTTCTGGTCCTATGTTGATTACTGTTTTGCTGACAGGTGTTATTAAACCACTGATTTTGACCAGTAGGTCTTCAAGTAATGTGAGTCTCAGAGGCTGGCATATATTCCTAACCTCATTGATGTTAGGGCATGTTTTGCCGTTGATTTCACTTGGGTTAGATTTTCACCATGTATATCTTCTTCCAAAAGAAGGGTCTTTATTAAAATTAGAAATTAGTCAATTAGGTATTGATATGAGATCAGGAAAAATGTATGTCTTGTAGTAGAAGATGAAAAATGAGGTACTGTCTATGAGAATATTTCCCTTTTCTTCTGATTTCATCTGAAATCAGGGGAGGATACCTCTTAAGGTATTATAACGCTGTTGTAGTTGGAAGTGGCTGTAGATGGGTCAGCACAGTGTGCATGTCTGATTTCTGCCCAGTTAGCTACCTCCCTAAAATCACATTCTGACAGCATATGAAAGCTATGGCCCATTTTAATTATCTTTGGGTAGGTTTCAGGAGGTGGGAGAGACAGCCTGAAAATTCTTTCTACAGTGAAGTTCGTTCCTAGGTAGTTCAGGTAAGGTGGGTTTCTCGTATCACCTAAGAAACAGATCCAGGTGATCCATATACACTTTATGTATACAGGTTCTGTTCCATATTCTTTCTTGATATGGCTGCAGCCTGCTGTTAGTAGTGCACATATCCCCTATCTAATGTTTAAAGAAGAAAACATATCCACTCTTTATTGTTTCAATTTTTTGTACAACGTGGGAATCAGTTTTCTTGATAGAACTTACAAAGGGAGATGAAAAATAAGATTTAACTCCTGTGGTGCAAAACAAGCACCATTTTCATTAGGGTGTGACTCAAATTATAAATGTGTTAACAGAACAAATGAATAAATGAGATGAGATGAATGGTAAAGATTTCAATAATATTTCATCTACCGTCTGCTTCCACTCTAACCAGTCCTGGTCAGCGTGAGATAAAGCCATAGGTTCCCCTAACACAACAGTTCCCTTAGTTATTCTAGATTTTAAACAGAGCAATTTTGTATTTGGACAAACTTCTGTTATCATAAAATTCTTGTATTAAACAACAACTAGAAAATTGAAATCCTCCAATTTTGCCATTACTTGAGTGGCAGACTCTAACTGCAAAACACTATGTTAAAAATTGATTCTTTGCTGTGTTGGAATAAAAAAAGTCCTGATTTTTTGTTTCATTTCACTTCTTGCCTTTTGACAAAAGCAGAATTTATCCAGCAAAGCAAAAATATAACATCAGTATCACAAACTGAGAAGCAAGCACTGGAAGCATTCAGTGATCGCTGTTTCTTGTGTCATACTTTCTTGACTGGTTCTTGCCCATTTGACTGGCAGCTTTCAGAATCCCAACAAAGAGCATTAAGAGAAATGAGGTTTATACAGGCTTTTTGACCCTCCTCTCACCCGCAATGGTATAAGGTAGGATAAAGATGGGTAAAACTGTTACCTTTTTTTTTTTTTTCATTTGGGTAGTCTGGAAAGAGCAAGTGAGTGATATATACAGTGGATATTCTAATGCACATACATCTGGAACCATTCATTATTAACTTTTTAAAATTACCTCAGTTGCAAACATAGACCACTTTAATGATGTTTAATAACCCAAATGTAATACTAACCCAAATGTATTATAAAAGTGAATCTCAAATTAACTCTATTTACTTGTATTAAACAAACTTATAAATTCATTTAAAAAACAGGTTAACTAATAAGATCCAGTTTCTCTGAAGCAATGCTAATTCGCATGACCTCTGCCCCTTTCATTTATTATTAATGGTGATCCATATCAGCTATTCCATTATTTGTGATGTCAGGCTGAAAGCCTGTAACTACTAAGGTTACTCCATTAGCTTCCTTTTAGTCTTCTCAAATCTTACCAATATTCCAACTGCTATTAAGAAACAGCACCATTTGTTGATGTAACTTCTTGCCAGATCTTTTTAAACTCTTGGATACGAATAAGATAGATCTGTTGATTAAAAATTTCTACCTTTAGTAACTCTCATTTAACATTCTCTTTGGATATTTTCATATGAGCATATTTTCATCTGAGTTTGTTTGATATTTAGGGAAAATATTTCACATCTCTATTGTTTTATAATATT
>WAAD01017921.1:583-25196 GCA_013389945.1 Fregata magnificens | reverse complement strand
GGTGTGACAAGGTATTCATTACATCCTTTCTTTTGCCTCAGGTTGAGTTCTGAAAGCACCGATTACAACATGGAATATCAACCAATGCATATGTTAGTAAGAAAAGGGAATACATATTATTTGTCTTATATTTTTTCATTAATAATGGGGGTTGTTTTAATAAAAATTATCCTTGTTAATACATAGTGAAAGCACAGTGAGGCTCAGTGACTTCCTCAAGGTCACAAGCAACTTCTTTGCAGGAAAAATGTAACTAGGACAGAATTACTTCTAAGGAAAGTGGAAAACAACATGATACAGAGCACTGCAGAGCCTGTTTTTAGTGTAAAAGAATTCTAATTTATTACCACTAAATTATGAATTCATATAATAAGGGATTAAAAGAGGTAGTTTACTTTTATTTAAAATTGTATCAAAGTCACATGTTTAAAGAGATTTAAGTAATTTAAAAGGTATAAATTCAGAGCTGTTCTTTAATTGGAGAAGAATTATGTAGAAGGTATTAGGGAAAATCAGAAAAAGAAATGCAGAAACATTACAACTGGTACTATAAGATATGGAATGTCTCTGAAAAAACATGTGTGATATACAAATTGTGCCTACAGCTGCCTGAAAACCAAATATTTTTGGTCTGGTGAATGTTAATATCTCCTGAAGGTAATTTTCCTATTATATTTGGATTTAATACCTGTTCAGACATTATTAGTAAGAGATGCAAAGTTTTTAGCAGGGTGATTCCATTTTCCTCACTGTTAAACATTTTAGGTTCTATTTTGTATTGACTATCTGAATTGCGGTAATGGGAAAAATCACTCAATTTCTGATGCTCTTGCTAGTTAAAAAACTCCTGTACTGCAGGGTAGAACTACAGCAACAAAGTATGTATATTTACTGACCTTCATTTAACAGAGTTCAGTTTGGTGCATATACACTAATTCCTTATTAATTCCTAAACTTGAAGTTACCAAAGCAAAACCTGCCTTTTTGGTTCTTCAAACAATGTTTGCTCTAATTCTGTAGCAGCTCCATTGGAAGTGTAGTTGCGAGCTTCTACTGAGTCAGTCAGTGTGTGATCTTATGAATGTTAAATCTAAAATCCTAACAGCAGTAACTGTAGAAATACTCCTCCTCTTTGACATCGTAGACTTTCCCTCCTTAACGGTCTTATATTGAAAGAAACTGAGTGCCCTGAAGTCAGGTGGCAAAGGAACCACTTAGTGTTCAGCCCATTTCTATCTCATGTAATTAACTACAGACTTTTGGGCACACAGCATTTTTCAGACCTGGGACAGAAAAGAAAACTTTAAGTAGGTATGGACTTAAACGGCTGAATTTAACTTAAATATCACAATTAATAAGAAGATTTGAGAGAAGTTGGTACTGGTACTACAGAGAGAAACACTGGCAAGGGGTAGATGTGGCTCCTCGAGGACAGCAACAAACAGACTGGCAGCTTTTCTTGTGGAAGTCTGTAAGGAAGGGGGAATATATATCATGTTTTAGGATCAACCAAGTATCCACACCTATAATCTTTAGGGTATGGTATATAATGAATTACAGTTCTCATTGTTGTGATGTGGAAATTCTGTGTGGGTCCAGCAAGACAATCAGATTGAAAAATCAGAGAAGTGCTTGGTTTGTGAAATAATGTTTTTTGCATTGGTAATGGCTAAGTAAATTGCACCTCTCTATGCAAGTTTAATATGGTTAATATTGTTTGTTGTTTTCACTTATACAGTTCCCAAGGAAAGGAGACTGAACTGTGACTTACAGTCCATTGGTAAAAGACAACGTATCAACTCCAGAAACAGTTTTAAATGAAACTCTCAACTGTAATTTTTTTTTCTTGGAGCAAAGACTCATATCAGAAGGATTATTTCTTCTCGATAGCATTACAGAAACATTTAGGTGAAAAATGAGTTTCTCTTCCATTCTCTTCATTCACTGAAATTACATGAAGCTTGGTCCTTCTGCACAGAGATCAGAAAAAAGAAACATTTCCCTTTTCTGTTCACTTTTGCAGGTGCATTGGGTAAACGAAAGAAATGAAATAATTCAAAAACACGCAACTGTGGACAATAACTGAAATAGCCAATTTCTCCTCTGATAGATTTTTATTTTATTTACTATTTCCTTTAAAATTCAAATATTCACCAGGATGGCACTAGTAAAACATCAACCCTTTTCTTTCTAATTAGGTGGTTGTAATTTCTCTGTTGTCTTTAGCACAAGGCACAATGGGTTTCATTTTCACTGAAAAAGAGTTACATAAATAGCTGCTCTTCTAAAGGCTAAAAGAACTCCTGTCTGTAATGCTTGTATTATTAGTACTTCTGTTGGTATTTGAAGCTGTTACATGCCCATGATAAAAAACCTCTGCCCAAAAGGCTCACAAATTAGAGACACAATAGTGATATGTGAGAACAGCCTCATTTGAGAGAGTTTCTCTTTGATCGCTCTGGTAAATCAAGAAGAGTCCACTGCTACCTCAAGACATTGAGGGTACCTTCTTCTTGTAGTATTCCAGGGACCCCTTTTTGGTCAGGTATGGATCTAAAGAGTGAACAATCTGTGTCCCTAGAGAAACTGGACTAAAAAATTATCTTCATTTCACTACATGAAGAAACTGTATTTGTCCATGGATATTCTGATGCCCAAACATTGGAGAGGCCTCATGTAGCCTTCCCCTTGACATTTCTGCTGGCCAGGCAACAAGAACAATAAAAACAGGTATAAAATGAAATTATATTCTTATGAAAACTGAATGATTTAGATACTTACATTTAGGTACTACAGCTTATAGCACAGTATTCCTAAAAGCATTCAAGGAACATAAATCACATATAGCATAAAGAAAACTGAGGCTTGCAAAGATTATTTAATTTACAAAGGAAATCACCAATAGAGAAAGCCTGAACTACTTCATTCATAAGGGCAGAGCCCAACCTATTCTTTTTCTGAACTGAAGGTCAATTGAGATTCTGATCAGTTTGAAATCATAATATAAAAATATATTAGATGCAGATTCTTTAGATTTCATACTCTAGAACCTTTAGTATCACTCAGTATGATTTAGATGTGCTTAAAGTGGGGTTTTTTTCCCCCTTAATAATAAACAAAAACTGTGATTGTAGCCACAAGGATTATGGTCAAACTGTAAACGCAACAACAATATAGTTACTGCATGCCTCACCTCTCCCTCCCTGCTCTTTATCCAGTAATACAGTACAAAATCAAAGAGGATCATTCTGTTATCTGAAAGCAGCAGCAATATCCAGCTGTGTCAAAAGAAAGCTCTATTGGGCTGGTTGGAGGGTGGAGAAAGGCTGCGGTGTGGGTTGTCTCCACACTGAGTCAAATTTTATTCTGACAGAGGAGAGTTTAAAAATCCAAGGATATTTTATCTTTCTTTTGTTCACCCTGAGAGCCCACAGTTCTCTGCTAAATACATTACAGTCTGTTCCTTGCTATAAATAATATAAATGCTTTAAAAAAAATTAAATTAGGCTGGAAGACCACAAGAGGCTAGAAGAAAAAGAATAAATTATAGTGTTTGGAAAAGTTTGAAAATAAGATACAAAGGTAAATGTATCTGTGCTTACACCCCTATTGCCAAAGAAATCATTTATAGATGCAAATATGGAAAGATATATAATTTAGTTTTTAGTCATGAAGTAACGCTGTTTTAATAGCAAATAGAGGACATTACCTGGTAACTGGGTAAAAGCAAGACAAGTGACAAAACATGTATAGAAAAATATCATTATAAAGCTGCCTTGACACAGGTCTCAAATTATTTCTGCTGAAAGTAAATTAATGCACCTTGTCACATGAAACGCACTGATTACTTTATTGTTACTTTGAAAGCATGTATGTCTCCTGAAGAGTAATTTCCTAAATCTGTATTGTGTACTAGGATAGATCACTCCTTCAGAAAATCTGGTCCATCAGAAGCACAGAATTGCCTTCTTCCTATTTCTGTAGGGGTCAGAAACTGTCAGTGCTTTTAAAACAAAGTAATTAAAGCCAAAAGAAAAAAAAGAAGTGAAGAAACAAGAGTAAGAAGCAGGGAAGGTAGAGAAAACAAGAAGTATTTTTCTAAACAGCATGGCAAGGCACCTTCTCAGTTATAAGATGCAATGGAAATGTCTATGCACTTATATACTCTGAAATTTGATCCTTTTTCTCTCCTCTCTACCTAAGCTGTACAAGTCTCAGATCTAAGTTCTATAGCAAAGCTGCTGCAGTTTGACTCATTTGCTGGATACAGTCATACCTGCAGATCTAAATGTCAGAGATAAACATTACTAGTTTTCAGTGCTTGGCCTAATTTTAAGATGTTTTGAACTCTATCAGACACTTCAACATCTGCAGTGAGTTCTGAAAAGTTTTAAAAGATCATTATTTCATGAAACAGAGAAATTACATTTTTCAAATTACAGTACTATACAAATAACATATGAGATTTTTCCAGCTATGCTCTAGATAATATTATCTGCCTATTCACAGTCTTGTTAAGGATACTGAGGAACTGTAATTTTGTCATCAAGGAAAGTTCACACATTTTAAAAAGTGATCATTCTATAAATTATGCGTCACAAGCATTGGCAAGTGACTGCTGTGAATTTCAGGAGTAATTGAACATGGCTGTGCTGTCCCAAAGGGTATAGATATAATGTATAAGTCCTCACACACAGTGAATACCATTAGCACATGAAGACTGTTTGCCAGGTGTAAGTGATGTGCCAGAGTGTTCTGAGATCAGAGGAAATTGGAGTATCTGTAACCCCAGCTAATAGCAACTGAAGCTTCCTTCTGGCCTATGACTGCTAAGAATACATTAAGCCTCACTGTTCTTGACTGACATTTCCTGAGGGGCTGCAGCAGCATGTGACACAGCTCAGGAAACCTTAAGGATCACTCTAGCCTATGTTAGATAACCAGCAGAGGTCTGTAGTACATGTTGAAGAAGGATGTACCCAATGTGTACCCCACTGCCTTGAAAATTACTCCTGTAAAAGAAAGTCACGGCTTACTAAACATACTGTAAGACTGTGAACTACATTTTAATAAGAACTGGTTGAAAGTATGATCACTAACATTTAATGGGCAATTCTAAGCACACTTTCTCTGGATAATTCAGAAATGTCACTTCCATAAGAAATGGGAACTCAACAGACAAAAGCCTGCTGGAACACTGGGAGATAAATCTGTCAGCGGACAAGAAGGTACTTTCAAAATATGATAGTGCTATTATTATTATCCATCATTCTTATTTAATATAATAGAAGTTAGGATTAATAAACTTTTCAAAATCAAAGATCAATCAAGAAAAAACATTCCTGACCTTGCTTGTGAATTGAAATTGCTATATAAGGGTAAGTATGAAGTGGTGTAGTTCCACTAGAGAGCTAAGCTCAATACATCATGCCCTGCTTGCAAAGCATTTGATGTGTTCCCTTCCAGGGAAAAGAAAATGGCTTAACTTCAGAGCTATTTTGACCAGTTTTATATTCCATAAATATTATGAAATATTTATCGATAGCAAAAAAGGGAATCCAACCTAAGGGCTTTCATGAGGTCGAAGCAGCAAAAGTACCACAGATGGTTGAAACTATCCTTTTATAGCTTCTGGAAACATAAGTTCCATAAAGTTTCTGAAACAATACCTTAGTTTAAGATTCCATAGTTGAAGAGAAGAGCATGACAGGAATGTGACTGGGTAATCAATGTTCCAACATGAGGAGTTTTAATCTTCTACTTAATTTTATTTAAAACAATATATTCACAATTATAAAATGGTCTTCTCTAAATTAGATAACTGAAAATCTAAATTAATAGAGTCATAGAATCATTAAGGTTGGAAAAGACCTCTAAGATCATCAAGTCCAACCATCAACCCAACACCACCATGCCTCCTAAACCAGGCCCTGGAGTGCCACGTCTGTACCTTTTTTGAACGCCTCCAGGGATGGTGACTCCACCACCCCTCTGGGCAGCCTGTTCCAATGCTTGACCACTCTTTCAGTAAAGAAATTTCCTAACATCCAATCTAAACCTCCCCTGACGCAACTTGAGGCCATTTCCTCTTGTTCTATCACTAGTTACTTGGGAGAAGAGTCCAACACCCGCTTCAATACAACCTCTTTTCAGTTAGTTATAGAGAGCGATAAGGTCTCCCCTCAGCCTCCTCTTCTCCAAGCTAAACAGCCCCAGTTCCCTCAGCTGCTCCTCATAAGACTTGTTCTCCAGACCCTTCACCAGCTTCGTTGCTCTTCTCTGGACACGCTCCAGCACCTCAATGTCTTTCTTGTAGTGAGGGGCCCAAAACTGAACGCAGTATTCGAGGTGCGGCCTCACCAGTGATGAGGACAGGGGCACGATCACTTCCCTACTCCTGCTGGTCACACTATTCCTGATACAAGCCAGGATGCCATTGGCCTTCTTGGCCACCTGGGCACACTGCTGGTTCATGTTCAGTCAGCTGTCGACCAGCACCCCCAGGTCCTTTTCTGCCAGGCAGCTTTCCAGCCACTCTTCCCCAAGCCGGTAGAGTTGCATGGGATTGTTATGACCCAAGTGAAGGACCCAGCACTTGGCCTTGTTAAACCTCATACAATTGGCCTCAGCCTATGAATCCAGCCTGTCCAGATCCCTCTGCAGGGCCCTCCTACCCTCGAGCAGATTGACACTCCTGATCAGCTTAGTGTCATCTGCGAACTTACTGAGGGCGCACTCAATCCCCTTGTCCAGGTCATTGATAAAGATATTAAACAAGACTGGCCCCAAAACTGAGTCCTGGGGAACACCACTTGTGACCAGCTGCCAACTGGATTTAACTCCATTCACCACAACTCTCTGGGCTCGGCCATCCAGCCAGTTTTTTACCCAGCGAAGAGTACACCTGTCTAAGCCATGAGCTGCCAACTTCTCCAGGAGAATGCTGTGGGAGACAGTGTCAAAGGCCTTACTAAAGTCCAGGTAGACAACACCCACAGCCTTGCCCTCATCTACTAGGCGGGTCACCTGGTCACAGAAGGAGATCAGGTTGGTCAGGCAGGACCTGCCTTTCATGAACCCATGCTGGCTGGGCCTGATCCTAAACAGATAATGTAGAATTGTTCAAAATCAAATAAAGCAGATTTTATGTAATTTCATTACAGAAAATGGTTGGGTTCTTTACAACACTAATTATGTCAGTTTTTAAACAGTTCAAAATGCTCTTAATCTATTTCTCCAATATATTTGTTAATGCAT
Organism: Fregata magnificens; assembly: GCA_013389945.1. NCBI lineage: Eukaryota > Metazoa > Chordata > Aves > Suliformes > Fregatidae > Fregata > Fregata magnificens. The sequence continues at coordinate 17,939 of WAAD01017921.1, read as the reverse complement.
TGCATACTTATTCTTTGATCTGAGATTAATTTATATTAATAGAGTTTAATCCATAATGGTATGTAAGTATCCATATTTATACATTGCCTGGCTATACACATTCCCAAAGATGCCATTAAAATTATGAGAAAGCACTGTAAAATATTGAGAACAACTTCACAACAGTTATCAGAATAGTCTGACATAGCTAAAATGTGAAAACATTTAGTTAGGTTAACACAAAGTTAAAAGGAAAATCCTTCAAGTCCAATCAACCATAATAGGAGGCATTTTTAACACAGGCCTTGGACTATCCCACCTTGCTGTTGAAACTACACTGCACAGAACTGTGTTTTTAATGGTTGCCCTTTACTTGTTCCCTTTTGCAGCCACAAATTAATAAGCAGAAGCAAATGACGGACCGAATATGAATTGAAAATAAGGGATCAATTTGCACCAAAATAAAATGCAATAGATAAGCAAGCAAAGAGTAGTTGCCTTGCAGCAGTACGGTATGCCAATGAGAGACATCAGCAGCTCAAGTTGCGGCTCAGAGAGACTTTCCACAAATGACGCTGGCCCACCTGCTGTATGTCATTTTACAGCAATTCCACAAGCATTTGAATACAATGGAATGCTCATCATCTTCATGTAAAATGCATGACAAAAGTTCCTCTACCTAGATTGCATGTTACCATGAGTAGGAATAAAGTAGGTGTCTTTTTTCCACAGTTTGTATAAAAATAAAACAGCTAGAAATCCTACACTTAAGTTACTTAACACTGTTTATTTTGTAAGATTTCTGAATATTGGAGCAGAAAATGGAAGTATGGGACAATGGTGTTTCCAAAGTCTGTGAGTAGCCTTTTTCAGCCCATGAAAACTTACTCAGGTTTGGGATTATCAGGTTATTGGATTCAATATAATGACTAAATAAAACAGGACAAAGAAAGTCTAAGGAACAGCTTTTAAATGCATAACAAAAAATAATCTCTGCTTTACCCTGTACATATTAAGGGCACATCATATCAGGGGATCGGGGGCCTCTAGGACCAAAAAATACTGAAGTTGGAAAAGTAGCATTTCTAGAAGATGAAGCCAAAAATGAGTGATTGTCTTCCTCCATTATGGTCGGGTTTTACAGTCTGTAATCTATTAATAAATCTTAAAACTTTCTCAGATCAGATGAATGAAAAGTGGGAACTGTGATGCTAGTAAGAGCTGTAGAAATCACCAAAGACTGCATCTTAAGTCCATGTGGCAATTGGTAGAAGGTATAACAAAGAAATTCCTTCTATTTTCCCATATATGTACAAGGTCGACATGGAAGTTCATGATTCAAGAGGGGTCAAAGACAGCACCCTCCCACTATGGGGTCATGAAGGGAGGGTAAACCAACTTTCACTAAACAAACATCACTACCTTATGAAAACAACTTGACAGAAATGCTTCCAATTTTTGAAGAAGGGGTATGCATCCTATAAGAAGAATATAAATAGGTCTCAATGTTGTTTCTCTCTGTCGCTCTCAAAGCCAAGTTCATGGACTTCTGTAATTTGTGATCACAAAGCAGAAGCAGAGTAACAGAGGAGTGTGTACAACCCTTTGCTGTACAAGCTAATACTGCTGCAAATTATCTGAAATCAAAGTGGCTGCTGTATTTTACACCATTTGAGAAAAATAATTACCTTCACAAGATTAAAATTAATAGTTCTCCCTTACTATATTCCTACTGTACTGTACCTGTATATCACACAATGATTGCCATATGGGTGGAAATATTTTCATACCATTCCAGACAGAGGAGGGAAGCTCCTCTCAGTTTTGAAGTGTAGAGGTATCAATGCCGAATTGGCTGTCTTGGAAGTAGCAGGGATCCTATACACATGAGCATCCTACTAGAAAAACTTTACTATTGAACATTACCGTTACCTTCGATATTCTATTTTTTGCTATATTTTTAAGTAATAGTAACGCAAAAATCCACATCTCAGCTCTCTGTGAGAAACAGACACTAATCTTTCTTTCAGACAGTCTTAGACTCATTCATTCAATTCTGTGGAACACAAAATTTTTGCTTTTCTCATACAAGATTTTACTTTACAGTAAGGACTTAACAACTTTGGTATTTAAAAACAACAGAACATAATCGGATTACTGAGAGTTTGGAAGTGCTTTCACATCCCATACTTTACTGCATTTTTAATAACCATTTGTTATTACTGTTCTGTAATATGGAAATCCATATTATTGTTAATATTGCACAAATTCACAGCTAATCACATTATAGTACCAAAGGAACAATTATAGGATGTGAATGTGTATAAAGATTAATATACATATCCTAATAAATCTCAGCTGACCCATTAATGTATAATGGGCCCAAAGGAGGCCTCATATCCTTACTATATAAATGGCACATTTCTTTTCCCCTCCACTCCTTTCCTCATTTTGTTTTATATGTACAAACTGCCATAAAAAGGAAAATTAAGCCATACAAAAACACTCTCAAACATCAAGAGGCTAATCAAAAGCACAAACCACTTTCTTTTCTTATTATACTACAAGAATCATGCTAATATTTGACATGCATGTACAATGAGCTTTTTTTTTTTTTTTTTTACTCTCCCTTTGAGAATAAGGCTTCTGAAGTGGTGGACAGACATCCATGCCACATGCGCTCTGCAATGAATAGCTATTACAGGTGGGTTAAGGGGGGAACTTTGTTTTAATCGTAAATTATACTGGCTTTTTCTTGGTTTAGGGCACACCTTCAGCTGTTTAAATTAAATCTCCTGTAGTTGAAAATGAAAGAAAGAAGAGGCAAATGATCCTTTTTGTTATGTAAGATATGCCTTACAATATCGCTACATAATGACAACTCCTTGTCCTCCTGTCACATCCTGTCCCTTAGACCATGCTGCAGAAAAGCAATTTTCTGCCTCAAAAGCACTCTATTTTTTAAAAGTTTGTCTCTGGGCAATTTTCAGGTCTACTAGAGCTGCACAACTGTATACAGATGAGAAAGACCCGAAATAGGGCAATTTATTTGATTCCTCCTCTTCAAAACATTTAGCTGAGATTGCATATCCAACAGAGAAACCCCAACAAGAATATTCAGAGATGACCTGCAGTGACACACATCTTTTTTTTCACAAAAATTTGCATTAAACATCTTCTCCAGACTCCTCAGATAGCCTGGATCTGACTTTTGTTTAATATGACCTTTAACACAAATATTTCCCAGGATATTAACAGCTAATTTCTTTTTTAAAGAAGATCGTAAGAACCAGTCAGTTAAATAAAACACTTATGGTGTTTTTTGGAGGAAAAGTAGTTTTTGGGTTTGTTTTTTTTTTAAAGATATGCATTCATTTGAATCCAGTTTTCTTCTTGTTAGAGAGTAAAGAACCACTTGGACAGGAAAATACATCCTCCCAGCGTTCAGCTCCTGGTAACTTAGCATTTATCAATGCCTGAAGCTAGTTTGACCTCAGTATTCTCCTGGTACAGTTCTGCCCTAACACAGTAAGGACATTTCACAATAGAGCAAAGGCCACACCTTTATCCACATCTTGAAAATTATTTTACCTGCATGGAAGTCTTTAAGGAATTAGGAGAGTTTCCGGATTTGGACCTCAGTTTGCTATGAATGTAACACTCACTAATGTATCGTATGACTTAAAAAAACCCCCTTGATAATATGTTTGAAACTTTTCAAGAAGCTAGGTGAATTTTCAAATCTGAGAACAAATAAACCATAGGCTCCACAGTGTCTAAAATCATGTTCAAATTGGGTATATAAAATTTTGAAAATTTTAAACCAGACTGATAGCTCATTTAGGCTTAGAGACCTAAATTTCTCCATTTTATTTTTCTATTGTTGTCTTTTTCAATTGAAGGCTAAGTACCTTTAGTTTCAGAATGTCATGCTGGCATAGAAATCAATCATATGTTAAAAATCACTATTAATATCGACACCAGAAAGTAATAAGGTGTAAAGAATATCTATAACCATACATGGTTCTGATTAGTAGGTCAGACCCCACCAGCTGTAGCATGAATATTGTTTGCTAATACAATAAATACCTTTAGTATGAATGCATTGTGCATTTTTCTGTGCCTGGCATGTGAGTATATTTAAAAATGAACTGAAAAGGAAATGTCCATTTTCTACCTTTTTTCTAAGGTGTAGAAATATATTATTCTCCAGTAGAGAAGTATATTCAGTTAATTAGCATAATTCACTCTATTAACCTTTGTGCCAGAAACGGTACCACACTACCAGTGCAGCACCTATAAGATCATGCACTTGGCCCTGATAGAATTTGGCTCCTGTTGTGTCTGTCTAAATTTGCCTTTTATACTGGCCCACAAAGTCTGCACACCTACACACAAACTGGACTGTAGCGGAGATAAGGGAAATCTAGCACGAGTAGAATGGAGAATTTGACTTGAAGGCAAAGCAGATTTTCAGGTATACTTAAATTCATACTTTAGATTAGCGGGGAAGTAATTATCGGCATATATTGCTGTGGACACACAAGGGAAGAAGACCTTTATGATTTAGCCCATTATGTCTGCAAGTGCTAATGTTGCCTTAGCATGTCCTACAGTCAATTCCTGAGCTGGGACTGAAAATGTGGTAAGGAATAGTGTAACATAGAGAGATTAATAAAACTGTAAACCATGAAAACTTTGAAAGTGGCTGAAGTGGGACAATAAAAGAATACAATTCTTCTAAACTATCTTCATCTCTGATGTCTGCTTTAGACTGTTTGAATATTTAGCTGCGCAGGAAACTAATTAATGCACATCTTGCTAGCTAGCAAACCTTCAGTTTTGTTGCTGGTTGCTGTCAGTTGGTCATAGCTCACTGACGATTCAAAAATGGAAGTGCAGACTGATGCTCTATTCATTTTGGTTTCTTTAACAGTAATGCAATGGCTATGTCAATCAGAAGTTACCAGGAATAAAAGCAACAAACTGGTAATGAAAAAAAAAAAAAAAAATCTCCTTGGCCTTAAATTCCTCCTTTTTACCTGATTAATTGCATTCTATTTCTTTTTATACTTGTGCTGTTTTGGTATGGCTTAGTAGCATACATTCAAAATCAGGATAACATCACTTAAGCCAAGGAATCACAGGAGCTACTTTGACAGCAAATTTGGCTATTGCCAGTGCACTGTGATAAAATGCATGTTAAGTTTCTTTAACTAGGTCTTACATAGTCAGGTTCCAGAATGCCTTTTAATCATACTTTTGCAAAGCAATCAGAAAAGCATACACAGAAAAGCTGTATACCCAACAGAAAGAGATGGAGTACTGAAGAAGAAATGCTGTCCCTGAATTCCCACTGGATTCATGTGAAACAAAGTATAAGGTAGGATATATAAGATATCTTTTTTTTCCCCGTACCAGTTGAAATTTAAAAAAAAAAAAAAAAAGAATTTGAAAAAGTGTATTTGCTTTCAAAGGCTTGTATCTGTAACATATAAAAGCAAATAAAATAGGAATTCTATTTTATATGAATTTTCAGTAACTTTTGTTAAGTCAATGTCGTCTTTGTTACAGGAAATAAAGCTCTTAAATGGAAAGGTATTTTTCCAATGACTATTCAGTAAAAAAATGCAGTAGTCCTTAAAACTGAGATTGGGGACTCTCCTTTCTTCTCTGTGGAGACTACACTAACCACAAGGCTACACAGGCTTCTTCTGATCCTTCTATTCCCTTTTATTTTTTAAAGTTTCTCAACATTAGTGATGAATACATGAGACTTCTATCAGAATGATGTCTAGACTGTGTGTCTAGATGGAGGTCATTCAGAAGCTTGCTTCCCTCATGATCCTTGTGATGGCAAGGCCTATGCCTGCAGCCAGAGACACACAGACTGATCTAGCAAGGGCCAGAAATCTAAGATTATGAATGGTCAATGAGCTACAGCTTAAGTTTAGCTATGAATATGGGCACCCTTAACCTTGTGAATGTTCTCACGGTTACTCTAATTCTAGTTAGCTACAACTCCTGCTCTGACAAAGATGCCTATTTGTAGCCCAAGAACATGAGATCCGTGGCATATCTCTTATCAACACACACACTTTCTACTGACCATTAGGCCTAACTCCTGACTCAGTGCATCTTATGCTGAAGCACGTCACAGCATTTAATATAGAGTTGGATGCCAGCCCAAGTACCAGATGCTTGAAAGCTAAGTGATGTCATTCTCTGTGGTGTTTACGCAGAAGTCCCTTTTTACAGTCACCGTAAAACTGTAAAATTGACAGTCTGATAATTCCAAACCTTTCGTTAAAAATGCATCTAACCTGAACAAAAATTAACATCAAATTTAAATTTGTTACACATGTAAAAGTAAAAATAGAAAGCAAAGAAACAAAAAAAAAGAAACCAAAATATATTTCTGAAATACCTTTTCCTCCTTCTTGCAATGAGATATCTGAATAATAATAATAGTAATAATAACCAACTTTATTTCAACTTTGCTGCATAACTGTAACCAAATAACAAGAATATATACATAATAACTTTGACCTGGATGTTTGAATAGCAGATGAGACAGCTACTTACTAACCTGAAAGTACTGCCACATGAATAGCTAGTGCTTCCTAAATGCTGTCACTCAAAAGGCTTTTGGCACCTCTTAGGAGCCCTCTCATTTACATCATTTACACAGCAGCTTTCCACACTTAAGCTTAGTTTGCTCCATAGTTTAATAGCGGAAGTAATACCACTATTCATATTTTGAAGTTTTCTTGTACTCAAACAAATCATATTATCAAAATGATAATATTTCCTTTTGAAAAGGAATAACTTACCTTCATGATTTCCATGTGTGTATATAATTTTAATTTTTTTCCATTTTTGTTTGCAATGTGCTAAAATTAATTTTAATGACACATTTATCTGATGAATTGCAGATATGTGTTATTCAAATATTTACCAGAATTTTTATGATTTTTATAGGAATATTTTGATTACTCAGAATTATCTATGAATTTCTTGGAGCTCTGAACATTTTATGTAAACAATCACTGACTGGTATTCTCTATTCTTATTGGTTAATTAGGCTTACATGTGAGCAGTTGGGATGATTTAGCTAATCTGTAAAATCTCAAGCTAACATCAGTAATTGACTTTTAGATATTTTCTAAATTTAAAACCTTGGATAGTGGAGAATTGTTTTATCTGTTATTTGAACAAACGAAAGTTCAAATAAGGAATTAAGAGTCATAAGTACGATTCACAAAAATTTGCTTTTTAATTAAGAAAAACATTTGTGGAGATTTTTTTTTTATTGAGTTGTCTCTTATTACCAATGACAGCATGTAGATCCCAGTTACTTCTTGGATCTTTTTTAATCCCAGTCTGTATGTGTGTCCTGTCTCTCTCTCCACTTAGTAAGTTTTCAGCTGGGTGATTCTCAAGTGTTAATCAAATCAGAAAAAAAGCAAGTCTTAAAGATAATTAAGACCCTACAAGTTTCAGGGATGGAGATCCAAATTAATATCCCCAGGGAGAGGAATGCGGGTAGAATTCAGGCATTCTGAAAGGAGCTGGCTGGCTACTCAGGATTCATGGAGCTGCAGACTAAGCACAGGTCTTTTGTCTCGCAGCCAAAGAGAGTAATAGGAGACAAGAGGAATAGGGAAATTGGGGTTGCTGTTGAAATTGGTGATCTTACAGTACAAAGAAAATGAGATTTCCAAAGGAAATCTGGTTTTATTTGTTCTAGCTCCTGAAGCATTGTGTTTCTGCTAGTTGGCAGTTTGTGTGACTTTATTTAAAAACCAAAGGTGTTATGATTCTAGTTTCATCAGATTCCTAAGAGTCTAGGTACAAGAAAATTAAATAAAAATGAAGAAAAAATTTACAGATAAAAAGAAAAATGTATATTCTTTCATAGGAAAGTCCTTTACTTAGGAGAGAGCAACACTGTTTAAGATTAATGATAGTTTATACTTCTGGAAGTTAATGCAGTGTGCACAATCAATCGATATTTTAGCCAAGCTGCAAGGAAGTGTCCTCATTAAGCCTTCGTATGTAGTTCAGAGCTACAGGCTTCAAAGATGTAAACTTGCCTTTAAAGCTTTCTGTGTTAGAGCTTACACTGGATTTTTCACCAAACTGTTGAAAAATAGTTGAGGCTTTAAAAAAAAAACAAAAACCAAACAATAAAATAATCAGAGGTGGATTAATCCCACTCTGACACAATAGGTTAAAGCTAAGAATGAGTTCAATCCTATCTTCTTCACACACACAGAGAAGATTTATAACTGTATATATGCAATATTTAACATATATCTTTATCAATTTACTCCTCTCAATTTTCTTGAATGAAGTCCCCTTACTCCTTCTAAAATGTCAAACTTGAACAAAATATCAAATACGTGCAAGACACAATGGAAGCAGAATATTACTGAATCTAGAACCATCTGGCAGATCACACTGAAGTACATGGTTGTATCAAAGAGAAATTAAAACAGGAAAACATCACAAATTATTGGCATGCTTTCTCACTTCTTTCTATCACTGGGTGCATCCAAAAGTAAAAAAGCCACCATTTTTTGAGCTACCAGAAATTAACTGAGAAATGGTAACAATTATATTTGATCCTCTCTGGTCACATCCTAAATTCTACAAAGCTGCTACACTCTCTGAGTGAGGATAGAGCAGTTGCTGTGGTCTCAGCAGAGCTTATGATCATCCAGTTACCTATTATTAGTATACCACTTGCTCTTGCAAGATTTCAAAAAATGTCATTATAACTTAAAATTATGAGTTGTGATCTGTATGCCGATACTTGGAATTTTGCATGGAAAGCAAGAAATTCTGAGTCTTTAACTGTTGGACTGTCTATAGTTCTGTCCTACCCATTTTAAAGGAAAGCAGCTACATGTGCAAATATCATAATATGATCAAACAGCTAGTTATTCCATATAGCTACTTTAGAGCTATGCAACATCCTCTAAAGATATAAAAATGAGTTGACAGACAACTTTAGAATGGAAACACAGTTAAAGAAGGCCTTTCTCAAAAGATTAATGCTTTGAAACCCTACTCTCCCCTCGTGTTTTAAATGGTGTGCAACCTTACCATCATATGTTGCTGAACTAAATGAGGTATGTGGTTATGACTCGCACAAAGTTACTAGACAAAAAGCTGTAGAAAATTTATTCATCCAATACATTTATTTATTCCTTCATTTTTTGAAGTTATTATTACAGTTATCCCAGACCAGAATGAAGACTTAATTCAGTTCTAAGAGATTCACAAAAATCCTCAAAACCAAGCCTGATACTGATTTACCTCTATACCCAAATGCTAACCCCCAAATTAGTAAGACTCCATCACATATTTGATACAGAAAGAAAGAAAGAATGTTGATAAAGCATAGCTGTTTATGCAATTTGCTAAATTTTTGCCCTCTTCCTTCTCTTCTCCACTCTGTCCCCTGATTACTAGTAGCCAAGGAAATCAGTGACAATCCTAACACATAGCTGAGGAACTTCTAAATGGCACCACTGCTCATTCTTTAAGCAAGAGATACATACAATACATATACCAGCCTTTCCTTTTGCTGGAAGTGTTCCTTTCATAGAATCATAGTATAGTTTGGGTTGGAAGGGACCTTAAAGATCATCTAGTTCCAACCCCCCTGCCACGGCCAGGGACACCTTCCACTAGACCAGGTTGCTCAAAGCCCCATCCAACCTGGCCTCGAACACTTCCAGTGATGGGGCATCCACAACTTCTCTAGGCAACCTCTTCCAGTGCCTCACCACTCTCCTTTGATGAAAAGGCATTATTTAGTTAGGCTGGTGCCATGATAACGCTCCTATTAATATTTCTTTTGAGGCTCCTCTGGTCCTTTAAACTGACATACTTCAAGTACACATATAGTTAAGAAAAATTAAAAAAAAAAAATCAAACATTACTTATCACATACTCATGAATGATACATCACAGTTGTCTGACTGTAGTCTGAGTAGGAGATAATTGCAATAATGTAGTTAATACTGCATGGCAGCTGGCTAAGTGAGTCTTCATAGCAATGTCTTTAGATTAAATACAAGTAATCCTTAAATAATTTCCAGCCTTAGATCCTGCACATATTTACAGCTTCCAAACTGTTCCAAGCCAGGTTAAATATTTTTTGTATCTGAGTATGTACTTTGTAGTGTTCTGTGTTATGTTACTGTAAATATTCCTGAGCCATGGGTGGCTATTTCACTACCTACACATCTGTTTTCAACACTGAAAATCTCTTTAGGCATACCGGATGTCTCAAGCAGGATAAATCAGCTGAGATAGCCTGAAATGACCTGAAAACTTTCTCAGTACTGAAGTATGTAATTTAGACAGTCTAATAAAACTACTACAGTTACTACATCATTCCTGGATTGCCCTGTGGGTATCAGAATTTCTGCAGAGCTGTGATTTCACCCTAGGCATGCTTCCCAAACCCGAAGGGTCCCAGAACGCAGCCTCTAGCTATCTTCCTTAATTCCTACACTTGGGAAAGTTTCATCTTACCATATTCGGGGTATTATGATAAATTTATATCCTTCCAGACCATTTAGCCAACAGAAAGTAACAGGAGGAGGGTAGAGATTCTTGCTTGCTGTCAGGAAGCATTTCTCTCTCTAAAATAGTATTTGGAAAGATTTTTTCGTATAGTTTGAATGGGTAGCACATGCTAATGTTCTATAAATGCTTATAAGTCCAGAGAAACAAGTGTTGTCAAATACCTCAAGTTATTATTAAAAATTAAAAACCAAACACCTGCATATGTGGGTTTTTTTATACTCTGAAAAAAACAGAAACCCCTCAGGTCAACACAGCTTTTTGAAACAAGTTTCTTTGCACCAAGGAACTGCTTTCCCCATGTGGTCACTCACCAATATTTATAAGGGAAGGTCACTTTGAATGCCACCAGCAGATGAAAAAACAGGAGGGAAGGAGGGTTTTTCTGTCTTCACTGAGCTGGCTGATTCTGCCAAAGTGATAGCCGACATTGACATTACACGAGGGAAAGGTTGTCGTAGCCTCACAGTCCCAGCTCTGCTGCAGAAACAAAACAAAACAAAACAGAAAGAAAAACATATGTGTCTACTTTTCAAATAAAAGTAATGCCAAAACATTAAAACTCTCATCTCTGGAATATAAATAACACTTTAATCTTGGCTTTGAAACAGCTATCTCAAATCTACTTTAAAAATAAGATTTAAAAAGACCCCTAAGAAATTTAATATCTTTCTGTAAAATTAATCAATCACTTTGAGGGTTTAGTGGAAGGAAATGGCCATAAACATCTTATGTACTCAGCTGGTGGTAGAAAGCAGACAGAAATGACAATTCTGTTAAAAATAAGGAAAAGCTGAGATTTGAAGTGAAGATTGTATGCAGAATACATGGCAGGGAATGACAGGAAATTTTATAGGTGAACATGGCCTACGGAAAACTTAAGGGAAAGGTGAAGGATTAATGAGGCGTTCCTATTTATTTATTTATTTATTTCATTTTGCTAGCATCTGTGTGAATTATTACCTATACGCCTGATATGTCCTAAAAGAAAAAAACTGTGATGAATAAATAAACAGCCCTAGAAATCTTCAATAGGGTCCTTTACCTTGCAGGGAATATTATCATTGGCTTTTGATACAATTTCTGCTGCAGGGAAAGACTTTCAAAGCTCAGAATGCTGAAGTATTGCCAGGCACTCAAAGACCCCCTGCTGTGTGCGTCAAACTAAGAAATCTCTCTGAACTTGTCGAATTAAAAGTCATCTCTCTCTCTCTGCAACCCCTGCATGAGCTGGGAAGCTCTGTCCTCATTTTTTTAGGCCTTCCATGATAAACAAATGGAGCCTGGAGCATCTTTATTCTTTTCAGGCACATAATTAAAATTCTTTAAAAAAATGTAATTGAAGGCAATGAATTTCAAAAGGAGGTTCTAGCTAACAACGAGGCTAGAACAGTTTCAGTAGGCCATATTGCTTTCCCATTCAATTTTGGTTCAAAGGTAAAGACAAAACAGCTTGTTAAGATCCTGGGTAAGTGTCTTTCATTTATTTATTTATTTTGTTTGTACATCAAGAGGTTGCTCCAAACTTAAACATCTCAGCAGGATTTATGCTTTCTGGAATGTCATAAGACTTAATTACTGAAACAGCAGAGAGGAGTATACTATTAAAATATGAACAAAGCAGAAAGTATTCTTGGTTTCTCAAAATCATTATTTATATATCCCCTAAAAATTAAAGAATATATTTATTGAAGAATTTGTATTTTCTTGGCACGTCTCTTTCATCCATCCAAACCATTGTAAATATTCACAACGTTGCAAAATTTTTTGAATCTGATAATGCATAGAATGCTAATTTTCTGTGATCACTATTGTTTTAAAACATTGTAATGATTACTTCTAATAGGTATTTTTGATGTTGCCAAGAAAAGAGCAAGTGCTGATATAATGAATAATTTCAAATTAATATCAAAGGAATGAAAAACTATCTCTTTAGATTTGAATACCAGTATTATCACACAACATTAAGTAAAAGGCAGCAGAAGACAAGACAGCATTTCAGAAAGTCCTCTCTGAGTCGACTTCCTAGAAAGCTCAAAATCTAAACCCAATGTTTTTGAATATCTCTTTTAGGGTGACTTTCAGTACCCCTCTCTATTGAAAGCAAAAAGCTTCATTTTTCACCTGTTTTTTTCCATGCCGTGTTTGTAAACTGGTACTTATGGCTATAAATGGCCATATGAAATGTATCTTTTTTTTAGGGTTTTTCCCTAGAGAGACTGGAGATTGAGATGTTTTAAGGGAAGTTATTTACGATTCTTGTAGCATTAAAAAAAGAAAGGTGTAGCAAGGCAGCATTACTCCCACAACTTCTGGGTAGCACTCTGCTTCTGATAGTTATGATGCCTCTGGGAGACCTGAGACAACATAGCTAACATAGCTGCTTTTCATCCTTGCGGGGGGAAGCACAGTATGCATTCTGCATGGGCCAACAATTGTTCTGACTGGTAGAGAGGTAGAAAGAGGATCCAGCTAGCTCCACTGGAAAAGGCAACGCCAAAGTAGATCTAGCAGGCGCAAATTAAGGCTTTGACTACACTATCAAGTAATAGCTCTGTAAGTCGGATGTTATTTCTTTCCTAGGTTCTTTTTTTTTTTTTTTTTTTTTTTTTTTTTTTTTTTTTGTTAAGTAAAAACTTGGGCAGCATAGGGCACAGCCTATTCCAGAGGTCAGGCTGAACAGGCCATATAGAGAGCAGTGCACCAAGTTTGGCCCTCTCTATTTTCTGCAGTTGTTTCACATTACCTCAGCAGACTTTAAATGCTTGGATTCCCACGTGCCTTCATCTCACACCCAGAACACGCAACATAAAGCTTCACTTTTATATTGTACACATACAACTTTCACAGACTGTGCAGCCACCCATTATGCTCTAATCTGGACAAAATTCATAACAAATAATGATCATATGTAGATCCAGCAAGACACCATATCGGCACAAAAGCAGCAGGACCAAAGGCTACTTCATATGTTTGTACCACTGTGCTGTTTACCAGGGTGCAGTCTACCATTACAAAAAACCGAAACAATAAGGCTGTCCCTACTATGCCTTCTGTATCCCTGCATCCTCACTGGGAAAAAGTGAACTCTTCTTAGCCTTCCCTTCAGACATACTAGGGTAGATTTATGAAAGCGTACTTATCATCTTTATTTTAATTGTGTACAGTATCTTAATGTGCCATGAAATCAATAAAAACCATAAGCATAATCAACAAAAAACATGAATCAACAAAAATGATAAAATAAAACAAATGTAGGCAAGTTAGTATTTTCAAACTTCATTTCTGCTATAAAACTGAATTAATGAAAGCACTGTGATTATAAAAAGTAACTCATCTTTCACCATAATTTGCTCTGTAGAATGTGAAGGATATTGGACAAAAAAAAAACCAAACCTGTAACAAAGAGACTGTATCTGATATATTAAGAAAAAAACAGTGTGGCCCAGCATGAGTATTTAATGTCTGTTTGCAGAATGAGTAAAGGTTTCTTTAAGTTCACTGAGCACTCCCTGTAAAGTTTAGGGAAGATCAGTAGCTTAGAAAAAAGAGGCTACTGAAATATGAGTCACATCTATGAACAAAAATGATCAAAGTCTACTTGGTTGCCAGAGTGTCTTCAGTTTATTCCACTGCAGTACACATATTACTTGATTGAAAGGTGTGTGGATATAAGGCACCCAGGTCTCTGTCTGCTGTCACTGGGCCTGAAATTCTCATTTGTTATGTCTGACTTCCTTTATTGATTTCTTTTTCCTAAGAGGCAGTAGCTGAAGTAATTTTTATAACATTGAGGAACACATTCACAACAGAATAAATTCATATCAATTCTGCTCTTCCCTCCAAGCTAAAATTATTATTTTAAGACCTGTGATAAATTCAAAATTATGCAAAGTTTGTTTCCACTCATATACTGATACTATGACAGATATGTTATACAGTCATATTGTACATTCTTCCATACCTTGAGGATCTCAGACATCTTGTTAGTGGAGAGAAAAAAAACCCTCCTCTTTTTATACCGTTGTCACGTAAGAGGTTAATGCAAGTAATTTATTCCTTCAAAAGACTTACTGCTTATAAACACTGACCTCTTATATGCCATAAAACTAATATCTAACTTGGATAGAAAATTAGGATACCTTAGCAAAACTCTCCAAGATACAGTTTTGATCCAGTAGTTCAACATTCTGTAGACAAAACTGTTGGCAGATGTTGCCTTGATAATTGGATACGAGGTACTGCTATTTCAGAAGATGGCAGAAGAGGGAGTAAGTGAATGCAAACCCAAATTATGAGTTCAACGAGAAATATAAGAGCAAGGCAGAGTATTTCAGCTGCTCTCTCTCTTTTCCAAAATAGCTTAATTACCATTTCCTAAGATACAATTTTCCATATACTGTATAAAGTTAGCGTACACCAGAATTTTAAATTTTTAGAGTCTGGAATGTTCCTCTTTATTATTCCTGTGTCTATTTAGATTAATACAGATTCTTGGCTTTTTCACTGTACTGTTAGATCATATAGTCTGTAATTACAACAAAACATAACTGTATATGATAGAGTTAAAGCAGAGATTAAAACAGAACCATGGCAGGGACAGAGGGAGGAACTCCTTAGCGAAGTTTGCTATCAGATGACAAGCTGTACAGATTCAATTAAAAATATTAAAAATATAAGCTTAACCTTATAAGCAGGTTCAATCCCTCACATCAGTACTGATTTTACTGTTCCATATGAGGTAGTAATCACAAAATAACTAAAACAAATGTTTCAAGAACTATTTTGCCTTGCTTTTTCTCTCCCCCGTGATGTAGGCAATATGACCCTCTCCCCAAAGATATTAAACATCAGAAATTATCTGAAGTACTCAAAAATTTCAGTTAACATATATTTTGAATGAGATATTAGCAGATATTAATGAGGAAAATAGATAATCAATAAAATAGACCCTGGTTTATTTATCGTGCACTTAATCCAGCTATTAGGCCCAAGGTCTCAGAAACAAGTTTAGGGTAGGAAGGGAAAAAAATACTCCTTTTCTGGCAATTCTGTCTGTATATAAAATTACAATATTGAAAGTAATTATTAATGATATGAAGTAAAAGTTTCTGATGACTTTTTTTTAGAGGATCCGTTAAGCAAGCATACCATCATAGTAGGTGCATATTATAGAGTGCAGAAAGTCTGATGCCCTTTTCACTACAAAAGTGAAGAAAGGAATTGGTAACACTTGGCAGAAAAACATAAGCCTGTGTCAAAGTAACTCGTTCCCATAATATCTTGATGCATTTGCTGTTTTCTTTGGGTTGCTATTCCCTCATGAATACCTCTTCCCTATCACTTGTGTAGGAGCTCTGTGACCCCTAATTCCTCCTATTCCTCAATTTTTTTGCACCATATTTTGCTAAAATCCATGTATTGTGCATTATTAAGTCTCATTCTGTGCTGTTCCTGAAAGCTAACAGCTGTCAGACCCTTAAAGAGCTTTGACAACAACACTCCTGTTCAAGCAAAAGCACTCTGTATCACTTCAGTGGCATGAACGGTACTCTTTGGATGTGAAAGCAGAGTAGCCTGACAGATAAGTCTCTGCTTCATTTGTCAGGAAGAAGGAAAGAACATCTACTTTGCTAACAAATCATTTTCAGCTCTCAATAATGTTTGATGATAGGATTATTTATTATATTTAAAATGTTGCCAATCTAGTGGGACAGAAACCTTCAAAGAGGGTGAAGAAAAACAAAGAGCACAGAGCAGCTATACTGTACCTAAGAGACTGAGAATGGGGTGAGAATGGACCCACTCCATTTTACCTGCAGAACTTTCAAGGGTTTGTCTGTACAAGGCCCAGTTAACTCAGGCAGGCATCTTACAGGGAAGTTGAAATCTACCCT
The DNA here is from genome assembly GCA_013389945.1 of Fregata magnificens. NCBI lineage: Eukaryota > Metazoa > Chordata > Aves > Suliformes > Fregatidae > Fregata > Fregata magnificens. The sequence goes on along the minus strand of WAAD01017921.1, from coordinate 1,461 downwards.
TTTAATATAAATGCTCTTTAAATGGTAAAAATCAACTGCAAAAGATTCTCACACACTAAGTCTCTACACTGCTATTCATTCTCATATTCACAACACGACAAAATGGGAAAACAACTTATGGAGAAGGAATATACAGATACATCAAAAACATTTTTACATTTGTTCTCTTTAAAATATATTAATAACCAGTGCTGTCCTTAAAGTAAGTTCATGATTGCAGTATCTTTTTCCCTGAATATATTCTGCTATTTTTGCAGTCAATTTAGAGGTTCTTCGAAACAAATTGCACTGGCAGCTTCCCCTTTATACAGTTCAGAGTAAGCCACTGATAGCATAGAGTGTATCTGTCAAATTCAGTCCTGAAGAACAGAACAGAAAACTGACATAGTCATGACAAGCAAACGCTTTATACCGGGAAGGAACTTTATGTTGTTGATTATTGCATACAGTTAGAATGTTGTGTTACGTATTCATGTAAATAGAACCACAATAAAAATGCTGAATTCCGAAATATCTTTGCAGACAGAATTAAGTCTGGAGGAAATTTAGAGAAAATAAAACACCTCTTAAAATGATATTTTATATTGCAATGCTAATATTGGTATTCAAAGATACATTATCATAAAGAATTGCTGTATGTGGCAAATACGTGCGTGTAATGTTTTACATTTGAATTCAGAATTATGTGAAGTACTTATTTTTAATTAATAAATAAAACGGATAGGTCATACAGTGGTTTCAGTGATGTCATTTTTTTAAAGGGGGTCAGTGTAATTTCTAATTTTACAGAAGTTGGATCTCAGTTCCTAAAACCCAGTATTTTCACATATTACCTGGCATTACTACACTGTAACTACTCTCATTTCTGGAAATCCGAG
>WAAD01017920.1:0-16945 GCA_013389945.1 Fregata magnificens | reverse complement strand
TTACCCACAAGCACTCCACTTTGTCATCACAACTAATGATCTCTACACTNCCTGGTTATATCCCCTTCCCCCTTCGAGCCTAGTTTAAAGCCCTCTCAATGAGCGCCACCAACTCATGGGTGAGAATCCTTTTTCCCCTTTGCGATAGCTGTACTCCATCTGTTGCCAGCAGGCCCGGTGCCGTGTAAACCTCCCCATGATCAAAAAACCCAAAATTCCACCAACGGCACCAGTCTCGGAGCCACATGTTAATCAGGTGAGTTTTCCTTCTCCTTTCCATATCGTTCCCTGCCACTGACAGGATTGAGGAAAACACTACCTGCGCTCCTGATCCTTCAACCAACCTCCCCAGCGCCCTGAAGTCCCTTTTGACTACTTTAGGACTTCTCTCCGCAACCTCATCACTGCCAACCTGTATCACCAATAGGGGGTAATAATCAGAGGGCCGTACCAGACTAGGGAGTTTCCTAGTAATATCTCTAACCAGGGCCCCAGAGATATATAAGAGGCAGCGTGTGACCATCCATCTCAATGTAGGCTGAGAAGTTCTATTTCATTAAATTCAAAGATTCATGCTACGGATCCTGATAACTTGTTTTCAAAATATTTATTTTGAGCACGCTTTCTAACACAGATGTTTTCACTTGCATGGCAGGGAAAGCAAGACAAACCAGGACAGTATTCTGCAAGTAAGAAAACATCAGGAAGAGTAGCTCCCCATTAGCATTGCTAATTTACATCCCCATTAACATCCAGTCTGGGTTAGCTTCTCAAGCCAAGGGAATCTGAGAAATGACAGCACATGTAAGGCACAGCTCTACACCTCAGCTGCTGCCTCCAGCTTCTCTGCCAGCTGCTGTTACAGCTTGGATTAGGTGCTAAATGTTTACCTTGACAAACTGTCTATTCTCTTGCATTCACTGAGCCTCTTGCTCTAGAGAATAGCAGCAAGTGATGCTTGTGGTGCTTATGTGACTCAAGGTCAGTTAAAAAATTGCTCTTTATAAGATATGATTCTCCCTAACAACACAGCAAATGCAGAACTAGTAAAAGGGAAAGTGGAAACTATTCTTTCTTATGTTTCCTGGATGCAGTAATCTCAGGGAAAGGACTTGGGACAATAGTTGTCTCCACATCTGTATAGAAAATGGTCCACAGAAGTCTCCACCAAGCTCAGCTGATTGCAGTGATGGTGCTTTCAGCTGTCTGCTTTCTGCCTTGGGCCTGTTGTGTCAGCGGAGTGGTTGTATACCTCACTGTACTCCCTCTTCATCTTGCAGACGGGAGAAGAAGCTGTCTCTCTGCCGGCACTGAGTCCAAGTTTGGGCTGAGAGGGCAATTTGTACCTCCCATCCCAGAAGCGTGGTTTGTCTATTCTGTTGCTGCTTAGAGTTCTTGCCACTGGTTGTCCTGCCTAACTTTGTCGGTAGTTGGTAGCATTAGATGAATATTTGGAAACTATTCCTGCCTTAATTACATTGCACTGCAATTGAACAATTGCATCAAGCACTGACCTTCTTAAAAGAAAGTATATGATAAAAGCTAAAGCCTGCAGGTGATACAATGACTTTAGAATCAACGTCTCTTTAATCTGATCATCAGAAATATTCCCTGATTTAAAAGATCCTTCACAAAGTTTCGTAGAGGTTACATCAATTTTAATTTTTATTTAATTCGATTTTTGAAAGGTCATCAGGTGCTGTGATTTCCTTCTAACTCACTAAGCTCCACTGTGATTCTTTGTGTGCTTTCAAGCCTAATTTTAGCTTAATTACTTTTTGCAAGGGGGTGTTTATGGACAGAAAAAGGGTCAGGAGGTAGGCTGAGCTGAGGCTTGCTGAAGTTTCTCAATTTTCCTTGTTACAGTTTCCTAAAATTGTTCAGTTGCCAAGAAAATAAAGGAAACTGGGTTGTGCCTGGATGAATAAAACTGTTTAGTAATTTATGTGCAGTTTGGGCTCTTACTTAATGGATTAAAGATCTCCATGAAGAATTTAACAATTGATACAGCCATTATTAAATAAAACCCATGTTTGAGGAAAACTCCATTCCTTATAATTAAATAAAACCACTGAGAAATGTAACTGCTCATCCCTATTTGTCATGAAGATGCCTTTAGGGATTTGGACAAATAGCAGAAAGATCTTCTAAAGGGTGAAGTCATACACACGTCTATGAGAACATGTGTCTCTGAAGGCAGTTTTAATTGCAGTGTGTAGTAACTGGTTCATTTTAAATCTTGCTAGAGAGTAACTCTTAAATGAGCGAGTATATGACAGAAATAATATTTTGATATTTGCTAGGAAGAGTTGACATTTCAAGCCCACAGGGGACAGTCTTTTACTATTAAGAGCTAAAACAACAGCATGCATAACCTTTCAGGTAGCAAACTAATTGAGCACAGCATCATCTTAGAAATACCATTTTAGGGAGAACCAGTCTTTCACAATAGCTTTTGTCTTTTTTGTCTGTGCAGCTCCACTGTCAAACCAGGCATGACACTCAGTGTACAAGATAGTATACCAGTTTTAGCCAGCGCTGCAGCAGGAGCACATAGAGCTAACTGTTTCAGTCTCAAAATGCTAAGCAGATCACAGACTGAAAAATTATTCTTCTTTATTTAACGTAGGGATGGAAGGATTTTCCTTCCTGGAAGCGCATTTGAGATATGCACCCCTCATGGCAAATCTCTGCTATATATAACAAGTACTTTTAGCAATTTTTTTCAAAGATCCATAGTACTGCCCGGTATTTAAAATGTGCAGAAGTTGCAGTAGTCAGCATGAGAAGAAGCTTCAAAAGTAGCTGTCTGGAAAATCTGTGCTTCAGATGAGCAGATGAGAATCCTGTGATTGACTGATTGGTTGATTATGGGCATCTAGGAGTAAATAGCAAAATGGTAGACTGTGCAGCAGCTTAGAAGATGGAAGACCTAATTTATTTGTGTTCTGGACACCAATTTGCTGTATGCCTTTGGAACAAATGTCAAACTGTGGTACCTGAATGTGCTCATTGCTCTGAGTTGAACTTCACTTTGTATCGGATAAAGCACTCCACTTCCAATTTAGAAGTTGATATTACTGAGCATCAGGCAAATATTGGAGTTTAAGGGTAACTTTCTGCTGGCAGCCCTCCACTGCTGGAACACTCCTAAGGATTTTTTTTGAGGGCTGGTTATTGTATTTGTTCAATTTGTGTGGTGTGCTTTATTTGATGTCTGCAAGATATCGAACTGTCTGGTATTTCAGCCTCTTCTACAGACACAAATATTATTGGAAAATAATATAGTGAAACTCCCTTCCCTACTTCTATGTATTTTGAATGATGACTGGCTTCTGGGTTTGGAATAGCAGCCACTGTGCTCACTGCTCTGTAGTGTAACAGAGAAGCTGTTTTTTCATAACTGCTTTAACTGCAGTTGACATTGGAAGCTGGTGGCTTGTGGAAAGACTTAGATTTTGTGTATTATATGTAGCTTTTTTTTCTTTTTTTACTTGGATAAGAGGAACTTTTTTTTTGATGCATCTTTTATAAAATGTTGATACAAACATAACATTAAAAATTAATTAGCTCTGGTCACAAGTGTTTCCTAAGGAAACAGAAATAATGACACAATTTCAAAATTCGATTTTTAAAAAAAAATTTTGGTAAAGAAAGAGTGACAGTGTGCATCTTGCTTTGATTAAATGTAGTTAACTGGATTTTTAAATGCTAGCAGTAAGAATAGGTCTTATTGATTTTAGTAGTTTCACCAGGTGAGCATGTGGTCCAGCATTAACAGTTGTCCTGAAGATAACAATAGATTTTAAATTAAAGAGATTTTAAGTCTTAATTCCCTACAGCTGTTCACATGAAAGGATCTGATTTCATTAGGACCGCTTTTGTCAGTAGGGATTTGCAATCATGCCTAAGATATCTGTGGCTGAAAAAGGGTCCTCAGGTAGAAACATGGTTTTGCAGCCCACAGACTTAGTCTGTAATTTAGTTTGATGTTGGACACTCATAGATTCTGAAAAAGTCACACATGAACTGGCAGAACAACAACTGTCTGCCTGTCTCTGGAGCACAGACTCTCCGGAAGGTATTCCCCTGAGAGATTTGTTGTGCAAACCTGTTAATAACTTAAATGATTCATGGATGAAGTTTTAGGAACTACCGTTTAATGCAGACTGATACTAGGGTAAAAAAGGAGGATTTTTTTTCATGAGAAACCATGTCAGTATGTTGTTAAAGATCCATTAAGTTTCTTCAGAGTGATGAGACAACTGAATCTGCGTCACTGCTTTAGAGACAAATTCCCAGTAAAATGACGACCAGTGGGATAGCAATAATATCAATTGCACAAATTCTTTGCAATTTAACAGACTTTTAAAAAAGGATAATGTTCAATGAAGGCAATCGTTCTATAATGGTGTTGCACAATCTGGATGTGCCTTATACTAATAATCATGTATTTTTAAGAGCTACATTTTCACAAAGTTGGTAGATGGTTTCAGTTGTCTCTTCTGAGCTCATAATTGCACACTTGATATGTAAATACTACCCTACAGCAAAAGTCACTGGAAAAGGTATGCATTAAATGAAAAAGGTAGGAGGATTATTTAGGATGATCAATTACATTTTCAGCTTATCTCCTACTTACTGTGAATGATAATGCTTGTCCTGTGCTTTTCACCTGTGGGTGTCCTCATCTCTGTAAAGCAGATTTAGACATTTAAAGGAAAGAGATACCTAAAGTTACAGGCAGGATAAAGCCAAATCTTCAAACCTGGACCACAAAGGTTGATTTAAATGCCTAAGGTTTGTAGCCCTCTGGTATAAATGACCTTAATATGTATTTCCCAGTCAGTGAGGGCTCTGATGGCTACTTGTCACAGAATGGTGCTATTTTATTTTATCTTATTTTTTTCCCCCAAACCTGGCACTGGCTCTGCACATGCACTTGGCAGAGGGAGACCTGTCTGGAGACGAATGAGGTACCTGAGGTACCTGTGGTGCCTGGCACTCTGCCTGTTCCCAGAGGCTTAAATGGCCTCTTGTATACAGTGCATAGCATAGTCCACAGCCTTTTGGCCCAAGCAGCCTTCCCTCATATCATCCCTAGACCTCTGCCACTTAGGGCTGCTACCACAGTGTTTGCCGCCACGCCAGCAGCACACACAACATCCATGGCTGGGATTTTTGTCTCTCAGAGGTGATGAACCTACTGCTGCTATCACCTCAGCCTCCTTTCTTGGGCGGTTGGTTTTGGCAGTGCTTGTGTGGAGCCCACACTGGTAGGCCTGCCCAGCTCCAGCATGCACTGCACGTTGGCTTTGCGCATTGATTAGTCAGATCATAGGTCAGGCTTGTTGGGTTTCTTGACAGGCTGCTAGGGAGCCTGGGCTTTCAGTGGCCATAACTCTGTCACATCTTTCTCAGTTTCTCAGGCAAACCAACAAGCTTTGACTTAGGAAACTCTACAGCCTCCAGTGTATGTGACTCATGAACATTGCATGCTGCAGGTCTCTGGGCCCCTTCCCATGGAATCAGGATCTTACTTTTTTTGACATCACTTTGTTTTCACTTTTTTCTTTCTTTTTTTTTTTTTGGTAGCCAGAAGTCTGGAAGCTGCTTATTTGAGGTAAGGCTCAAAGCCTTCAGGGATTCTACTCTAATTTCAGCTTCTAGGGCCCAAATTCCTGGGTCTTGGCTTCAAACGTGAGCGTTGATTTGAAACTAAGAAAGGAGGTCGGAAGCCAGCTGAAGGATTGGTGACATTTCGCACATCCATAAAGCAATGCATTTTAAGCCCACAAAGGTGGAAAATTATTTTGTGTTTCTAATATATTTTTCAGTGCCTATTGATGCTGAAGTGATTTTTTAAATCCTTCATCACCCATGTTAACCACAGTCCTCTTTTTCAGAATAATCTTTGGGGCTGTTACTATAATCTCACTGTAGTGTTAGATGGTTGTACTTGCTCACCTTGCATTTGCCGTAATAATGCATTAAAAGAAATGGTCCTAAACCAAACCCTGTGGTCTGGAGATTACCCTGTGGATCGTAAGAAAGGGTGCAGGCTCCAATGCCTGTGTGTCACTGAGTCAAAGCTGTCAGCGTAGCTCTCTTTGGAAGGAGGTGTGTTTTCAAATCTGAGGCTTGAGAAAACAAACAAGTTTAGGGTCTCTAAACAGACTTCCCCTGTCCTTTCCATTGTGCTACTGTATTCTTTTATGCCTGTTTTGAGTGTGATTAAAAGCCATAAATGTTTTCTGTGGGACTGAGGCACAAGCACACTTCTCTGTGCTCTGAACTTTCCGAAAGGGGAATCTGGAGGGGAAAAAGGGGGATGTTGTCAAGGGACCATTCCCAGCAGTACTGATCGGCTTTAACACCAACACTCTCAGAGTGTCTTTACCCTCCTCAAGAAAAAACATTGTACATTTGGTGTGAAGAATTTAAGAGCTTTTTTTTTTTTTTTTCTGTAAATAGGCTATAAACTCATGCTGATTCCCTAGTGAAATTTCTCAACAGTATCTGCACTATCACACGTTTTACTTCATCTGTGGACTAAAAAAACCCATACAAGACTGTTTTTTATATCTGTGCACTTGAATGTTAACTACTTTTTAATTATGCTTATTAGTAATGTATTGAATAAGAATGAAGGTTTTCCCTATCCTTTCTCAGGCCTGTGCCCCACTCCCCCATTTTTTTAAATTGCATCTAGTTCATTTCCTCATGTTTCATTAGTTGGAGGGATTTTATTTTTCAGCAAATATTTTATTCAACAGGGAATATGGCTTAGGTTTCCATAAATTTCAGCTCAAGTCACTAATTATCTTTGGTCTATAAAGAAAGATGAAAAAACAAAGTTTGGACCAGTCATAAACATATAAATAAAAAATTAAGCCAGATAGTCTGGGAGAAGAAAGAGATGCTGGAGGTGATGGTATTGTCTCTCCCAGCTTTTGAGATATTGGAGACCTGAGTTCAAATCCTGTATTTGCTGTCTCCCACAGGAGTGTTGTGACAACCGTACTACATAATATTTGACTTTGTTTCTCTCATTGTTTCTCTGATAATGTTATTGGGAGGACATAGGCTGTTGCCTCCTCCTCACAGGTTCTGCGGGTGTTGCTGAGGTTAACACAAAGTACACAAAGAGTTAAGGGATTCCCAAAATCAAAGCAAAACACTTTTGGAGATAGTTGTACAAAATGTTTTATTCTTCATAAAACCAAAAATGCTTAAGTTCAGTGCTACCCAGAACCAATGTTTTCTTCGACAGGAAGTGAGGAGGAGTGGAGGGATATTCTTTTGAATAAAGTTAATTCACTATGATGCACCCTTAGAAACACCATCCTGTGTCTGTCTATATTACTGCACTCCACTAACTTTTAGGACTATCTTGGTGCTCTGGTTTTGACCCCCAGTGAGGTCTGGGAAAGCTTGGCACTAGACTGGAATGTCAGAGCTGGAGTCCTCCTTTCTGGAGGGCTATCCCTAGGTACCAGACCCAGATACTTCTGCAGTCTGGGAAAATGTGGACAGCTGCATCTGAATGCTGTAGCAATGAAAAGCCCTGGTCTACCAGAAGGGTTAATTTATGGACTTGTAACTGAGAATCCATTTGCAAGAGAGACAATCTTTGCCAACAAAGTTCTTTCACATGCTGCTGGCTTGTTAGTCTCCAGTGGTATTGGAAGCATATCTGTCACAGGTGAATCTCTTAGATGTAAAGTCATAGAGTCATCATCATAGAATGGTTTGGGTTGGAAGGGACCTTAGAGGTCAGCTAGTTCTCACCCCCCTGCCATGGTCAGGGACATCTTGCACTAGACCAGGTTGCTCAAAGCTCCATCCAACCTGGCCTTGAACACTTCCAGGGATGGGGCATTCGCAACTTCTCTGGGCAACCTGTTCCAGTGCCTCACCACCCTCATAGTGAAGAATTTCTTCCTTATATCTAATCTAAATCTAACCTCTCTCAGTTTAAAGCCATTACCCCTTGTCCTATCACTACATGCCCTCGTAAAAAGTCCCTCTCCAGCTTTCCTGTAGGCCCCCTTCAGGTACTGGAAAGCTGCTATAAGGTCTCCCCAGAGCCTTCTCTTCTTCAGGCTGAACAACCCCAACTGCCTCAGCCTGTCTTCATAGGAGAGGTGCTCCGGCCCTCTCATCATCTTCATGGCCCTCCTCTCGACTCACTCCAACAGGTCCATGTCCTTCTTATGTTGGGGGCCCCAGAGCTGAATGCAGTACTCCAGGTAGGGTCTCACGAGACTGGAGTAGAGGGGGAGAATCACCTCCCTCGACCTGCTGGTCACACTTCGTTTGATGCATCCCAGGATACGGTTGGCTTTCTGGGCTGCAAGCGCACATTGAGGGGTCATGTTGAGCTTCTCATCAACCAACACCCCCAAGTCCTTCTCCTCAGGGCTCCTCTCAATCCATTCTCCCGCCAGCCTGTATTTGTGCTTGGGATTGCCCTGACCCATGTGCAGGACCTTGCAGTTGTCCCTGTTGAACTTCATGAGGTTCACACGGGCCCACCTCAAGCCTGTCAAGGTCCCTCTGGATGGCATCCCTTCCCTCCAGTGTGTCAACTGCACCACACAGCTTGGTGTCATCGGCAAACTTGTTGAGAGTGCACTCAATCCCACTGTCCATGCTGCTGACAAAGATGTTAAACAGCGCCAATCCTAATACTGACCCCTGAGGAACACCACTTGTCACTGGTCTCCACTTAGACATCGAGCCGTTGACTGCAACTTGTCGAGTGTGACCATCCAGCCAATTCCTTATCCACCAAGTGGTCCATCCGTCAAATCCATGTCTCTCCAATTTGGAGACAAGGATGTCGTGCGGGACAGTGTCAAATGCTTTGCACAAGTCGAGGTAGGTGACATCAGTTGCTCTTCCCTTATCCACCAACGCTGTAGCCCCATCATAGAAGGCCACCAAATTTGTCAGGCACGATTTACACTTAGTGAAGCAATGTTGGCTGTCACCAATCACCTTCTTATTTTCCATGTGACTTAGCATAGTTTCCAGGAGGATCTGCTCCATGATCTTGCCGGGCGCAGAGGTGAGACTGACTGGCCTGTAGTTCCCCTGGGCTTCCTTTTTTCCCTTTTTAAAAATGGGGGTTATGTTTTGCCTTTTCCAGTCAGTGGGAACTTCACCGGACTGCCAGGACTTCTCAAATATGGTGGATAGTGCCTTAGCAACTTTATCCGTCAGTTCCCTCAGGACCCACAGGTGCATCTCATCAGGTCCCAGGGGCTTGTGCACCTTCAGGTTCCTTAGATGGTCTCAAATCTGATCATCTTCTACAGTGGGCAGTTCTTCATTCTCCCAGTCCCTGCCTTAGCCTTCTGCGACTTGGGCGGTATGGCTTGAGCACTTGTCGGTGAAGACTGAGGCAAAAAAGTCGTTGAGTACCTCAGCCTTCTCCCAGGTAACCAGGTCTCCCGTTTCCTTCCTTCTGATGTACCTATAGAAGCTTTTCTTGTTGCCCTTGGTGTCCCTGGCCAGATTTAAGTCAGCTGGCCTGATCATAAAAACAGGTTTTCCAGGGAGGTATCCACTACTTCTTGATGCAGGTAAAATGGGAAATATCACAAGTAGAACATTTCTCACGGTATTTTGGCATTTTGCTTCTAAGTGTAAAAGCATGTAAAAATAAAGTTAGCTGTTTCATTTAGGATTTGGGTGAATAAACAGCTCAGGTTCTTATTACAGCCAAGCATTTCTTAAACAGTGAGCCTAATGATTTGGGGAAGTTATTGTGCTCCTCTTGTTCAACGACAAGAAATTAAGAGAAAGATGGAGGCAGCGGAGAGGTAGAAAAAAAACCCAGTTATTTTTTCTTCCTTGCTGGATAAGACTTAATTGGATTCAGTTGAAGTAGAACCATATAGCATATGACAGATATGCTAAACATTCAGGGCATGTGGTTATAATTTTGAGTATTAAGTGGAAAATGACCAAGAAATAAATGACCAGATCACCTTTCTCACCTAAAACCAACGCTTTGCACTCCTAATAAAAAAACCTCAAACCCCAAAATATTTCCTGAAGCATAAGTTTTAGTCCCTATTAGAAAATTATGAAAGACTAAAAATCTGACAGGAGCTTTCCCATCTTTCCTGTTATTGCTGCTTTTGCATGGGATCCATGGCAGTAATGGTGGGCTGGAGTCCAATGCCCAAACCAAATTAGAGATGGATTTGGGAAGTCTATATTTCTGTGTTCCCTACACTGTCCTTTTGTCAACTGTTATTTGAGCTGGGAAAAGTTGCTTATGATCTCTGTGTGGTTTTGTGCCCTTCTATATATATGCATTAAAACTATACCCACCTTACATTTTATAATAGTGCAAAGCTTCCATGAAGTGTGAAGTTTAATAATTTGCAAAGAATATACTGCATTGTAGTTACATGGTTTATTTGGTGTACTCCTGCAAGAGAACTTCTTCCCTTCTGCGTCTACTGATGTGAAACAAAACAACTCACAGTCTCATTGCTTCACTTCCCACAAAGCCCACTCACAAGAGGAAAAAGAAGGCAGGTCTGGTACACCTCTGGTGGGATTTTTTTGTCAGCTGTAGAGAAATTGCATCAGGAAGAAATTTGCCCTTAGGAAACCCAGGGGCATGAGGAGTAAAAGCTGCAACGTGAGTTTGTACAAACCTGTAGTATAACCTTAATTTGCCTTCTTTGATTTATTTACTTACAGACACGCACACAACCACCACCAGCAGCCTGAGACTAAAGTGGGTATCAGGAGTCTAAAATTCTGGAGCTTCATTCTAAGTGGTAAGTGAGATTTGGATGTGTTATTGCAAGAGCTGTTGCAAAAGATGTGAGACTATAATGTGAGAAAAGAAAGGCTTACAGATGTAGAAGCTATAGAAGGAGTTGGGGAGGGAACTTGGCCAGCTGTTGAAGCCAATTTTTTGGGACCATGAAATAATTACGTTTAGGGGGACAGAAAACTTATACCAAAGTCAGTTTCAGAATGAATGCCTTTGGAATGAATAAAACTATACAGTAAGAGTAGCCAGTACAAAACAAGATGCAATCCATCCTAAACATGCATTTAAACACCTTGCTGAAGGGAATTGTTTGCAACAACAAGGAACCTTGGTTTTTGCATGCTGAATCAGATAATTAACTTTTGTAATTCTGTAAGTATTATGCACTGTGGTATCCTTCCTTAGTAAATTTTAGGGGATTGCAGGAGTACCTATAGTCTTATGCAGTGAAGCATAAAGAATCTTCAGAGAAGCTGATGAGAAGCTTCACTCTTGTTTCAGTTAGTCCTTGATTATGCAGGATCAGAAAAGTTCAACAAAGCCATCTCATTTCAGCTAGCTGTTGTTGAAAGAAGCTTTGCTGTACCAATTCCCTAGGAGTTTCTGCGCTGTTTTTTACACTGAGCCTATCTCCCCTCCCTTGTCTTTGTTACCTGACCAAGCTGATATCACTTTAGTATGTTCCTGCAGCTTTCTTCCTCAGAGCTGACTTGAGAGATGGTCTTCAATGGCTTACGTCCACAGGCAGCAGCTGATGCGACCCCTCAGACTGTTGTAGCTTCAGATGCTTTAACTTGCAGCTGATACAGGGGATCATTTGGCATTGCTTGAGAGGTGTGGATTTGCTACATATTCAGGTGCTATGGCCACAGATGTCTTTTCTGTAGAAAACACTTTCCATTTTTTTTGTCTGTATTCTTTGTCCGCCACCGTTCACTGTGGAGCAGTGTCTTCTGGACAAACTAAAGTCTAAGGAGGATATGGCCTTTGTAAGTGATTGCCTAAGTGGTGCTGAATAACTGTTTTCTTAACTGGCCTGCAATATGGTGTACTTAAGTAACTTCTAACTTTAGTACCTATACTGTGTCTAAACCACCGCCATTGGCACATGACAAGGTCATCAAGAAGTTATAGGGTGTGGGTGCTTGGCGCTTGTGATCGAAATGCTGAAGAAGATATAATCTCCAAGCATTTAAGGAGACACTTAACCCAGGTTATTATACCATTGAGAGGAAATATCATTTAAGCAGATAAATAGAGTTTCTGAGGATGTTTCCCAACCACTATTGCTTTTCCTAGCATTTGAAGACTTAGAAGACAGCACTATATTTGCTTATTAATGTACGTGCTTCTCCACCTGACTTACCTACACCAGATAGTTTTTTGAGGTAAAGCTATTGTTTGTGGTTCCTCTGCATGAATGATAGTCTGTTGCTTCCTGCTAATCAGATGGTCACCTTTAGCAAGTATTATTAGTGCATGTGTAAATTCAGTGAAACCAAGCTTGCAATACAGACCCTTGTAATGTCTGTGGGTATGCAGAAAGTTCCTTTTTAAAAGATGGAGTAGGAGTAGGCTTTGCTTTATGAGAGAATTCAAAGGAGGCGGGGGGGGGCGTGTATGGCCTTGCATTCTTCTGGTCCTCGAAAGAGAACACACAGTAACTCTATTATAAAGTCAGGATTATGCAAATTTGAAAAATAATTTTTGTTGGCTATAGCCAGAATCTATGCCAAAGCATGTCTTGTGCAAGGCATCTTGCTCTCTGAGGAGATAGACCTGTTGAGTATTTGACTCTTGGCCAAATGATTTCTTGCTTTATATTCACAGCTTTTGAGAAAGACTGTGGCTGATTATTCCATGCAAAGCACAAACCAGCCTTAACACACATTTTCTACAATATATCTGAAAATGAAGTTGAATAGAAAATCATGAAAAAACAGAAGTTACAACAGAAGTTGGCCTTATGGCCAGCTATGTTTTCTTTTTGACACTTAAGTCTTTTCCTGGTGTGATAGAAAATTCTGGAATTTATTTAATGAGCTTGAGCATCTCATTTTGGTAAAATAAGCATGCAAAATATAAACATATGTCATTATGTTCACCAAGCACTTGAAATATAAGAGTAATTGCTGGTATCTCTTGTAATTCAGGAGAGTTGCCAGGTTGTTGTAATGACTTACCATAAGAATATGTTACAATAATCTGTACTAATAGCCAATTTTCCATGCATTTTCAGGTTTCTCCACTGGTTTAGGAGAGATATACGGACAATGTCATTATCTCTGAAAACTGGAGGCCTACAGTGGAGGACAACAATGGTCAGTGTTTGCAGCTCACTGGAAGAATGCTGGCAATTAGCCTTTGACAAAATGGACAGTTGCTGCAGTACAGAATTATCATGGAGAAGAAGGTGGGTCCCTGAAAGTTTCCACTGAATGGTGTGTGTAAACAAAGATCATACACCAACTGTCAGTCATTTATATTGCACCCCAATCTTTATTTTTATATTTATTTTCAAGAAAGCCTATCTTGTATTATGCACACTTGAACTCAGGAATCAGGATCCACAGGGAATGTATAGGACAGTTTCTCCCAACCAGAGTGACAGGACCATGGGGGGGTCTCTAGCACAGCATAAAGCTTTGGGAGAGCTTTGACAACACTGAAGTAAGGATCAACTGAGAAAAGATTTCAGTCTTGAAACTGAGTACCTTGCTCTTTCTTGACAGCATATTTAGCATAGGGTCACGTGATACAGCCTGTAGTTTACTAGCTACGTATGTAGTAGACGTACGACTGTCTGCTGCAATAATGTTGTTCCTCATCAAAGGGAAAATGAGCGTCCTCGGTAGCCATGAAAACAGCTATTGTATGTCAGATTGAAATTCTGTGTTACTCCATGAGAACAGCTATCGTACGTCAGACTGAAGTTCTGTGTTGTTCAGTGTAATGTCAATGAAACATTGACACCTTTGTAACAACCAACCACCAGAAATCTGGTGCAACTCAAGGTAGTGGAGGCATACCTGACAAGCTGTACTATATCTGTGGTGGATGCTCCAGGCCTTAATTTATGTAGCCTGGATTTTTCCCCACCCTGATTTAGCACAGCATTTCTTGGTGGCTGCCTTGCCACTTTTACCTCTATAAACAAAGTGTTTCAGCCTACCTGTGTACTGTACAGAACATGGACAGGTGGAATGGCAGCAGCTGTTATTGCTTTTGGCTGCCTTCCTCAGCTTGAATTTATCATGCTGCCCTGCATCATTTCATTCTGTAGAACGTTTCTTTAATCTGTTTCTCTATATGTACTTTTATGCTGGTATAGTGCAGTGTTCAAAACAAGAACTTCTCTGTGTCATGGTTTTTTCTGCAGTTCTTGAGTCTTCACGCTTTTAACCCAAAATATTCTGTCTAGTTTTTTTTGAAGCCTAGTCAGGGTTGCAGGTGCTATTGTATTGGAATGGGATCATCAAAGGCTTGGTGTAAATCATTACGATGTTTGCTGGTGCAGCAATGTTGGTTAGTACCAGCTGAAGACATTAGACTATGTTCTCTGAAATGCTTATTCCAGAGTGGGCTTTCCTTTGTGAAAAATAATGATTAGCCATCTGTGAAGAAGGAATGATGTCATGACAAAAATGCAGAACTGGCTCTCAAGCTGCCTCTAGATAGAAATTAGGTGTCCCGCTCCAAATAGAGACCGGTAGGAATCTTTTAGCACATGAATCCTTTTAGGCCAGTATGAAAACAGCAGGGGTTTTGCCTAAATTTCCTCCTATGGCAAATGTGGGAGACTTGAGAAGATAAATGGACTCATGCTTGCCAAGTGTTTTGAGGTCCCTCAGTGGAAAGCACCAAAAACAAGACAGATGATAGAAGGTTAATTTGTTTGTAATTATGTAAGAATTTGTTTAAAATATTTCAAAAGAAAAAGGTAGGAATGTGGAAGAGGTTAGGAAACACATATCAGAGAGAACCAATGATAAAAGCTTAAGAAGAACAAAGAGATATAAAGCTATACAAAAAATGCCAGAAGGAAAGAGGTAGGAAAAAGCTTGCTGTACAGCAGGTAACACAGCAGAAGCCTAGGACTCCTCAACACTGTGGTAAAAAACGAGAAGAGGAAAAATACATGGGAGAGAAACTGCAAGTTAGAAAAGGCAAGAGAAGGGAACAGTAGACAAAAAATATTTAGGGAAATGAACTGAGCAGGTTATCTATTATTTGCTGTGCAAGCCAGCTTAGCATAATTTTTTTCAGGCTGGTTAAGAGGAATTCTGAGTGCAGAAAACCTAGGGATTGTGCAGGTAGCCTGCAAGAAGGACTTTGATTCAGTCCCAAACTCAAGGAGATGGAAAGCAGTGAAAATATATTTCATTGCAAATAGAATCACTGTTTTTACAGCTTTAACAATGGTCATGGGAAAGACACATCTAATGATTCATTATCAGCGTACTCACCTTTCTATCCGGCTGGGATACAAGCTTATGCATAGACAGGCTTCTGTAGCACAACTTTTTGTTGTGTGAGTCCTGCCATTGTGCACTCTCTTGAAAAGAAGTCAGTCTGTGTAAAACTTTATCAGCTGCCTCTTCTACAGTTATATGGGGTTTTTTAATTTCCTTTGACCTGTATGGTCATGAGATGAAGCTAAGTAGACATCCTTTTAATAGTAAAACTTCAAGAAGAAAGTCATAAGACATTGCTGTATCTGGGCTATGAACCTCTACTTGGAATAGAAGAACAAAAGTACTCCAAGCATCAGTTCTTGGTATTAGAAAGAACATGGAAGGTAGTTCTGATTATGAAAGTGCCTTGGGACTTGCCCAAGACTATGAGAAGTTGAATTAGTTCTACAATCATCAAGACTCTTGTTACTTTGAAGATACTTAATGTGGCAACATTTTCAGTGCTAAAGATTGGGAGATTCCAAAGTCAAGGGAAAGGACTGCCAACCTATACTCAATTACACCAGTTTGTAAGATTGTGATAAGAATTAAATAATAAAATACAGGAAGAAGGGAAAAACAATCAGGAGAGGCACTGTGAATAAAAATAAACAAGACAGAAAAAGTTCCAGCAGCTAGGTTCTGTGGCATTCCCTTTATCGTGGTGTAGACCATTCCAACTCATTTCATGTTGACTGGTTCGATAATTTCCATTAGGTCACTAGAATTTCTAAGCTAATTAACTAAAAGCATGTTAAATGAAATAGGAATGATTGGATCAGATAAATCCTTAGCAAATGTCGCTCTCTTGGGACTGCATTATTTTTTTTCAAAAATAGTATCAGGATTGCCTCTTTCCTCTGCCATCTGTAAAATAAAGTATGTTACAAATCAGCAGGGTAAGATCAATTTTGCTTGCATTCGTGGTATTTGGATTAATCTCGCCCAGTGATATTTTGAGATTTAGTGTTTCTATTGGTTAGAAATGGAAAACAACCTTATAATACTGCAAATACATTTTATTCATTGTTGTGTACCTGCTCACATAGCCTAGATGCTTAGCTGAGCCCAAGGAGGTCTCATGAAGCCAAGACCACAGACAGCAAGATTCAAGACCATCTCTGCAAGGGATTAATTCTCAGTGTAGATGAGAGCATTTTCATGACCATACCAAGCTGTGAAGGTTACCGGAAACCTCTACAGCCCTTCTAATGCCACGTGTGATTGTTGTAGTTAAAGCAGACAGTTTAGGAACCAAAAGGCAACTCAGTGCTACGAGATGCATAAAAGAGAGTACACTAGTAAAAATCAGTTGTTTTAGAGGTGACACTGTGCTAGGAATCACTAGCTAGGCTGCACTCCTAGACTGCAAAAATAGCCCTATGTCCAGTCTTATTTTATGGAAATGCTGTAAGAGATGAGATATGTTTTCTGTACTTGTGTGTGTCTATATGTGTATACATATATGCCATTTTTCCCTCAGAGGGAATGCAAACAGCTTAAAGGATTAGTATAGAAGATGGTTTTGAACTTACTTGAAGAGTGAAGACATCTGATGTCTGCTCAGTGCAGACAGATGCACATTTTTCCACCCTTTATCCTGTCCCAGGAGAAGAACAGGACACATCATGTAATGGCATGGCTGGATACGAGTTTATAGAATCATAGAATCATAGAATCATTAAGG
>WAAD01017918.1:100698-115709 GCA_013389945.1 Fregata magnificens | reverse complement strand
ATTGAACTTAGTGGCAATCTTCTTGTTGACTTCAAAGGCAGTTGGGCCAAGCCCTAAGTTAGGACTTCAAAATGTCAAGTCCTGTGAAAATTCCATTGTACAAGCCAATGATAAATGCAAATGCAGATAATGCACTAAAGAAATATTGAAGTTGAAGACTTAAAGCCCCCAAAAGCAAGAGAACTGTAAATTAATCCTATCACAGCAAATTATCCGAGCCCTCCTGGGTGGCACTCGTAGGCTATATTGCAGTCACTTGCATTTTCTTTATTGAAATTTTAATTGTATTTCTTTTTTTTCCTATTTTCCCTGATATTAAACAATATATTAATTGGCTGCTGAGCACAGCTTTTGATCTGGCTGACCTTTGGAGCGTACCGACGTGTAATGATAGCAACCCTCCGCAGCCCAAGCAAGATGCGCCTGAAATTCTAATGACAACTTTGAGCTCCCTCTCCCTGAGCTTCTTTGATGGCGTTAGCTTGACTGCCAAAGGGAACAAAGCCTTTTTCATGACACACTATTCCCTGCAGGAGCAATGGAGAAAAAGATCATTCTTGAAACTCGAGTCTAATTTGATGAGCAAGTATTTACTCCAGAAATTACTTTGAGGAATAGATGACTGCTGCGAATGTGCTGGGACAGTTAAGGGCTGGTTTAGAGTCAGCGGCTGTCCTGCAGCAAAACTGGGACTTTTTGTTGAATACAGGGGACTACATTTTATGGAGAAAGGCTATGACATAATATGGCCAATCATTGGACACCTGCCCTTCCCGGCACGCAAGCACATCCTACCATCTACACACCACCCACATGAACTTCCTGCTCCTCAGTTCTCCATCCATAAAATGTGAGAACAGCACGGTGCTACTTCTCAGGAGGCTTGTGAGACTGATGACTTTGAATGTTATAAGTACCCTGATACTGCGTTTAATAGAGCCGCATTAGTAGCTAAGATAGATTAGAGGCTGGAGGTTCTGGAGAAGAGAGCACAGCATCCCAGTCTGTCTTAATGCACTGGAGGAAGGGAAAGGGTCTTGTCCTAATGTTCGTTCTTAGTTAAAAATCTGTTCTTGTGGTATATATCAGCACAGTATGTGCCATTGATAAATAATTTTTCTTGGCAGTGAACCAAAATGTTCAAACTTTTCAGGTCTCTCCATCTGATGTAAGTATTTCAACAGGCTAGAAAGACATGCTGTTAGAAGGGCATGCATGACAGGACATATTAGCAATTCATCTGCAAATTATTTGATTTCATCTGAACCCTGTTTTGATTAACCAGGAAGAAAAGCATTGCATTAGTTAGAACATTGCTTTAGACTGAGCAAAGAGTTGTATTACATAAAATCCTCTCATGCCTTTTTTTTTTTTTGTTCCTTACTAGCTCTTTTTAAAGAATATTAGCAACTACACTGGTATATTATGTTCTTCTGACTCTTTTTGTACTTAACAGTGTGCTAAACAGTGTTACGATTAAATCAAAGGCTAACAGATTTCTACCTTTTAACAATAACAAGTTACATTTGTCTTCTACTGCTTTCTGAAATCTAGATCAATTGACATCATCTTTTTGTAAGTATAAAAGGCATTCTGTCCTCCTTCTCTGTTTGATATCCTTAAGCTATTATTATTATTTGTTTGTATTACAGTAGCTGTCAAGCCCCAGTCAAAATCAAGACCCACCATAATACGCACTGAACACAGCACAATATCAAACACTCCTTTTTTCTAGAAGTTTATATTATAGTAACCAGCAGAAATGTTATAAAATAATCCCTATTTTAAAAGTAGGATAGTAAAGTGTAGGTCTTTAATGATATTTAGGTATTTAATTCTCTTTGCACAAGGAAGCTGTATTGAATGCTGGGGTCCACAGGCTTTCATTTGAGTGCCACAGATTGTGAATACATGGCACAGAGACAACCCAGAGTAGTTGCTGGGTACTACTTGGAAGTATGTCAGATACAATGATTAATATGTATACTGCAGCCTGGTAATTTCTGATTTAATGCAATCCTTTGGTCTGTTCTGAACAATGACACACTCAGTGAAAAGCTTTTTTCTTGTTCTGCCTGAAAAGCAGCTGGATTTCAGTAGTTTTCAAATACCTTCAGGAAGCTGGGCTGCAGTGTTTCAGCATTTCACAGAAAGTGTGCAGCTAGACTGGACGTGAACCTAGATCATCAGTTCTGGTGACAGGAGCATCTTCTTAATATTTTCCTGACAAACCTTGTCTATTGAACTGACTCAAGGTAATTCTTTACAAAAGATCAGATACTGTCTATTGTGGATGACTAAAAACTGTCACTCAAGCATTCAGAAACCTGCATGTCTCCTTCATCTTGGAGGTATGTTATTTTATTACTGCTTTTGCTCAGGAATCCCAGTTGCTGCTGGGCATTTGTGCCGGTCAGCTGTTATGGAGTTAGGATGGAAGAGAGAGAAGCATGCAAGAGCCAAGGTTTAGGGGCATGGGGTGCAAGAACAGGGGCGTAAGGTTATGGAATAACAATGTCAGCCATGTGGCAGCTATAAAGCACACAAAGTACCCTTCTGCTGAGGAAAGCCACAGTGACACGGGAACAGATGTCACTTATACATATCGTGCTGAACTGAGTGGTCAACTGCTATTGCTAAAGGGCAAGTGTTGTGTGAGGAGTTGCTAGTTACGCTTGTGCATAAGAATTTTTTATTTCGTATATCACTGCCTTTGAATAATTACTGTTCACTTTGCAGAACCTGAATGTGATTTGGATGGACAGAAGCAAGTTTCTCAAATCTCACATATGAAGCTCACATGATAAATTTTCCTCCAGCACTGTCTGACAGGAGCTTCAAATCTAATGAGACCTTTCTGAGATTTCATTGGCAGCTACTTAAACTCAGAAGGCAAGGGAAAAGGAGTGGTGAAAGCAGGCTAATGTGGAAACTTGATAGAGACATTTCAGAACTGTAGTGGCGTATCACTCTCCATCCTTAACATTTCCCACAGTGGAGATGAAAGGAGCTTGTGCGAACGTCTGTCAGGCAGAAGAAGTTGATACGGTGTACATCATAACTCTGCCCTGCAAAGCACGGCCATGCAGAAGGTACGTGACCAAACAGATGCAAATTTTTGAAGAGGAACGAGCAGGCAGGAGTGAAACGTGTCCGAAGCCTGTTCCTTGCAGCTAGACCTTGGAAACGGGCATCAGGAAACAAAATGTGCCTTTACACCGACTCACCAACCTGTTGTGTCACAGTGCAAGAGGATCTGACGAGCAGCATAGAGCATCCTGGCTACCACACAGCTCCCTCAGCCCCATCAGGAGTCCTGAAAACCTTTCAGGATGGGTGCTGGGACATCCACGTGTGCAGGCTCTGCTGGATGCTACTGCAGGTTTTCAAATGACCTGTGAGGAGGACACTCATCCCTCAGACTTAGTAAAGCAAACGATTGCCTCTTTTCTGTTTTGTTTTGTGGCATACAACACACTATTTAATTCTCTAACCAAACATATTACAACATTTTAATACTGTTAATATAATATGCAGTGTATAAGTTATAAGCAGGCTGATCCTTTACTGTGTAACCACTCGAGAGCTTTGTTGGTGCGCTTGAAATTTTCCCTTTACCATCAGTAGGAACCTTTGCCTAAAAAACTTGTTTTTTACAAGAGAATAACACAGAACAAAGAAATAGAGCAAACAAATACATCCAAAACTAAGATTAACTACCAATGCCTTGTTGATTAGGCATGGGCCTAGGATCTTGGAGGTTGGTCTTCAGCTCCTGCAAGCTTCCTGGAGACCTCAAGAAAGTCTCCACTCTTTATATGATTTTATCCCTTTTAGTGCAATGACAATGACAATAATGTCCTCCTCATCTTTTGTCTTGGCTAGTTCAGCTGTGAACTCTTTGGACCCAGTGCCTCTTATTTCATGCTAGTACAGTAGGACTCCAATGTTCATTGATGTTTCTTTGAACTTCTATAGCTTTATCATTTTCTAGCTTTTACCATAGATCCTTATTCAATGTGAACCTTAGCTCATACATAAACTCCTGTCATTCTTTCAGTGCTTCCTAAGCCTATTGAATACCACTTTTATTATTTTTTTAGGACTCTGTGAATTTTGTACCAGCATTCAATTTTCTGAAGGTCATAAAAGAATCAAACCTGATCTAAAATATCAGCATAAATTTTCCTGGATCTGCATTTCCTTGAACTGTGTGTTTTGAGCAGAGCTAAGTAAATGTGATCGTTTAACATTCAGGTTACTAGTTTTTCTCATCACAGTTACTTTAGCTCGTATCTGGGAAGGAAATAATAAGAGGTGGGTTACAGCAAGTTAATTTGTGGAAACATAATGACAAAAAAACTGTTCACAATAAAAACCAAGTTGGAAAAAGACTGTTTCTTGTTCAAATAAAGGATGTGTACTTGCAGATGCTTTCAGATATTTAAACTATACTTTCTCCAGCCCCTGACCCAGTTTCAAAGAGCTTTTAAAAAATTGTCAAAGGAAACAAAGATGTGTTTTTCATGGAATTTGACATTGTATGTCCAGTACGTGGTAAAGGAAAAATGTCTGCTATCTTCTTGAACCTTTTTCCTGCCGTGTCAGTCTGATGAGAAAAACTGCATCTTGAAGACAAAGAGAATAGGGGGTTAAGAACACAAGAGATTGATTAACCCTGTGTTGTTATCTAGCAAGTGTCAATAACAAAATGCTACTGGGCTCCTGCATTGTTTCCTTCTAAATTTCCAGTCTCACACCTGTCACATCTCAAGATAACTATCCATCACGGAGTCAAAGTGGCAAACAACTGTGTGGTCCCTTGATAAGGAATAGTGACACAATTTGTCTCCTTCTCCTCCCACAGATTGCAACTAATGGGCTAACAGCAGGTTGCAATAGCACGAGATGGATTTGAATGACTGTCAGTGCTAGAAAGCAAGAACAGCTGCAGAATAGCCTAAAGAAACACTTCAGTTTAGATGAAAATCTGAAGCAACGTACAAAATTGAAACCTAATCAATCCGCTTTAAAAGGATTTAATGGTAGTCTTAAAAGTTAATTATTGCACATATTGGAAGGTTATTTATGACATGCTCTACCCTGTTAATGGCAAACTACTGCAGAAGCCAAGACACAGCTCCTGCACAGCAAATAATGTTACAGTGGAAGCAAGCACAATAAGACAGAGAGCATTGAAGACTACATGTGAGATCACATGGCATTTTCCAAATGGATTCCATGGCATGACATTTAGAAATGTTGAGTTTATAACAGGAAAATATGAAATCAAATGTACAAAAAACGAAGCTAGGAGCTTGGAATAAATTCAGCTCTGATTCAACAAAGTTTTGTCAGAGCTCATTTTATTTAAGCTTAGAACATACATTTTCACCACAATAACTTCTTGAAATTTGTTCGAGCCCTCCTCTCTCCCGTACTCTCCCTGCTAAAAAATTATGCAGATAAATCTATATCATAATGAGGAGAGGTGTTTCAGTCAGACAGGCCCAAGGAACAGCATTAAAGTGGATTGAGAGGTAAAGCACATATCAGTGATTTAAAAGGAAAACAGCTGTTATGATACTTATCCACAAGCCAGAAATTACAGATGCAGTAAATTCAGTCTCGTGGTCACTCTGAAAAGAAAGCCTAGTACATTCAGATATGATAAACACAGTCGCAAGGCAGTCAAATGACCTTAACTCGCCACTATAGTAAGACCAAGAGAAAAAGCCTAAAACCTGGTCTACCTTCACATATGACTTTTTTCTTCAAGCTCACTCCAGAACTAATAAGATCTGGAGAAGCAGCTGGAGTAACCGTCCTAGTTTTCAGTTCCCAAGCTGAAGCAAGCTGCCTCAGCTGCGTTAACACCAGCATATCCATGACTTCGCTCAAGCGAGGATGCGCCCCTCAGCACCTCTGTAAGGGAGGCAGGAAGGGGTTAACTTTGAGGAAGAAACCATGACCCCTGTTAATATGGGAACTTGGTGCTGCTGCTGGATCTGCCTCTGATCCTCCTGTTCTCGGTTGCCAGGGTCCTGTTCACCTTTCTTTTCAGCCTGACTTCAATTTAACACCTTCCATTAGACGGGGTCTGTGTTGAACAGAAGCCAACAACATCTGGATTGCATGATACTGACATCCATGTAGGAAGGTAGGAGGATTTTTAAAAAATCCCCAGGATGGCTTCACACCTGAAAAAGATTGTCCTCCATTTACTAGTCACTCTGTCCCTCTGATGCTTTTTGTTCTCAAACTACCAAAAACTGCAAATGAAAAGGGTTTCCTTGGGGAAAACAATGTAGTACAGTTCCCAGAAGTATTCTGCTCATGGATCATGGACTGAGGCAGAATATTACCAGGCTGCAGAGAGCTATGAGATAAGCAGATGATTTGGGCAGGAGGCTCAGCTTGTAACCTGTTGTGAGAAAAAAAACACAGCCCTGCCTATTTTAACAGTAAGTAGTGCGGTAAGCCAGCACTTTTGCAATGCCTCATTGCAGAGAAAGAACTGGATGACCTTGAGGAGTGAAGACAGAGAAATGTGATGAAATTTAATAGTATAAAGTGCAACAGCATGAACTTGGGGGCTAATAGCAGGAATTCCTGCTATCAGCTGGAGTTCATCAGTTGGAAATAATACAGCAGGAGAAAGACTTTGGTATACTAATTACATACTGTATGATTATGAGTTAGTAGTACTGCGGCCATAAAAAATGCTGGGGAGAGGTATTCCCGTAGAAACGCAGAAGTATTCGCTCCATCATGCAAAGCCCCGATGAAATTACATTTGGACTATTGTGCACAGCTACGACCTCAAGCCAGATAAAAGGTTCACCAGGACTGGCACATGAACAAGTACAGCCTATTAAGACAGACAGGGAAACCAAGAGCCTGGCTCATGAGCAGGAATGAAAAGGGTCTGGCTTCTTTTAGTTCGCAAAACTGAGACTGAGGAGGAATATGTCTGCAGTCTATAAATACATTAGTAGTAAAGAACAACTGCTAGTGAAGGACAGTGTTGGCACAAGAACAAATGTCTATAAACTGTAATGAGTAAGTGTATGATTGTAATCAGAGGACTATTCCCAATCATTAGCGGATTCTGCAAACTCTTTCAGTAGGAGTAGAGAAGTCTGCAGACTGAACTGCTTTCCTGACAGACATTTTTACCCGTTTCCTAAAGTGACTGCATGACCTAAACGTATAATTAGGTCTAGGACAGCAGGTCCTAGACCTGATGGTCTGGGAAGTACTTTTCCAGGGATAAATCTAGTAACCCAGTGAATGGGGGACTGAACCCTCACCCCTTTTACAATCACAAACCTGAGGTTCACACCTTTGCCAAGTCAAATATTAGGAGCATACAGATATAAATCAAGTTGCATCCAGCCATGTTTCACTGGGCAGACAGAAAACTGCCCTCCAGGAAGCTTACAAGTTCAACTGGTAAGGGAAGTAAAGACAACATATTGGTTTCCTTTCTCCAGCAAATCCCTTCCCATTTCCCAGCTGTATTCCCCCTATGCTAAACGTATTGAACTTTCTGAGAGTCTGGAATTATAGCTAAGGTCTAAGCTTAATTCAGCTTTAACCTAGTAAAAAAAAAATTCCTGGGAGATTATAATTTTTTTTTTTTTTTTTTTTCCCGGGGGGCCCCTTACNTAAGGGTGTTTTATTTAGGATTTTCTTGGTGCTTGCACTCAAGATTTAAGCTTTTGCCTTCTTTTCTACACCTACTCGAGGCAGGACAAAAATGTGACCCTGACAAAATGGGGGAGGAAAAAGTGCCTTGTTGAATTAATTTAATAAAAACCTACAGTATTGAAATAAAATCAACAATCACTTTCCTGTGTGCCCTTTCAAAACTAGGCAGAATAAAATTCTACTTTGTCTGGGTAATGTGATAATATAAGCCGATTATGTAAAAGCAGCCAACACTTGTTGGGACAAATGAAATAAACAGTAGCTATGCTCTAGCTCTCAAAATCAGTATTAATGCTTCGTGTAAGCTGTGATGATATCTTTCTGATAAATGGCAGAACCATGTGATTACAAAAATGCATCACAAAATTTTGGGGCTTATCATGCCAATTGGACCACCTGACTTTGTTGGAATTATTTCTACCGTTCCTGATCAGAGCAACTTTAGACAGACAGCACTTTTTGATTGTATGCAGAAGTCATAAACAGCTTTTTCCACCTTTCAAATGTCCATTTTTATTCCCCAAAGCTGGCAATAATTATTAACTCATACTGAAAAACTAGCTGGTTTAAAATCTGATTTATCTCAGCTTTGCATAGTTCAAAAAGGTATTTTACATCATTGGGGAAGGGAAATATGATGTCCTCATATAAATCAGTCTTGACATACCTTTTGAGGGACCCCGGGCACAAGACCTTAAAATTACACTTTCTGTTCTATTTGAGCTATTTTGTTGGAGTTGAAATAGGGAAGCAAAGACCTTAAGGTGCTGTTTCCAAGGCATAAATCCCTGTCAAACAAACAGGAGCATTCCTGTTTTCTGCTGTGTCCCAGACTCTCAGTTGAAACAGAAGGAAGGACATAAAACATACGAGGCCTGTGCAGAATACATAGTATGGATGTGTAAAGATAACCTGCATAAGTCAATTACATCTTTGCTACGCGTGACTAATGTGGCTATCTATCATACCTTTGTTCTGACAAACCTTCATATTGCACCCGCTATCATTTTCTTTCCCTTCCTTTCAGATATTTATGCCAGTTAGCGATAGCCAGGTGAACAGCACAGTACAACAATTACAGATACATGAGTTATGTTTTGCACTTTGTTTGATCAACTACCTAGAAAATTTATATTACAGTCTTAGGATCCCATTTTATGTTCTACTTTTCTGGACAGATGTTGAAAAACCATAAAAAGGGGATTTTTTAAAGTGTTATTACCAGTAAGCTATTGCAGTGTTAACATCATCTGTATTGTAGCAACGGAAACTCCAGGAAAGCATCTTCTCTTTCTGTCTCTTTCTCTCTTTAAATTTTATTTATAGCCTTGCAAAATACTTGCATCCACATAACCCGCCCTTGCCGACTTGCCAGAAGATTAATGATATCACGGTGTTCTTGAGGACAGAAACGTGTCTACCACCCTGGTGAATAATCTCTCCTTTTGCACATTAAAAGTAAGATGGGAACCACGCTGGAGAGAAAGGACGGCGTGCCATGCAGAATTGGCATGCGAGCGGCTGTCCCCCCCCGCTGCTAACTGCGACACACCGGTCCCGCAACGTTAATCAGCACTTCCACCCTTGTGCATCCCCGATTGTTTGGGACAGAGGCTGGCTCCCCTTCGGCAGCACAGAGGATGCTAAACAAATACCCCACATCATGCAGAGGAGACTGCACCAGCTGAAAAGGCACCAAAGGGACAACCACCCTGAAAATATGTTTGGTGCTAGCAGCACACCCACTGAGCAAAACCTGAGAGCGGGTCCCAGTGTGATTTATTATTCTGGGGGTCATGTTGTCTAATCCCTTCATACAACTTCCCTGCAATAACATACCTGAAAAGTGCATTTTTAATTGATTTTTTTTTTTTTTTAAATACCTTGTAGCCTTTGCAATAGCATGGTTGGTGGGGTCTTTAGCTTTTGTTTGTCTGGGAATAGAAGGAGAATATTCTTGTCCCTTTTCTGTGTTAATAGTCCCTGTTTTTTGCTTCTGGATGGTTTCATTTTAAAAAAAAAAAAAAAAGCCTTTCCTGTCCTTTTTTTTTGTTGTGAACCTGGTTCCAGTTTCTGCCTATCTCTCTCTCTCATTTCCTTTGACCTTTTCCTCTTTGTTTCTCTCTCTCTTCTTTGTCCACGTTGGCAATAGTCTTTAGCTTATGCTCTTTTATGAACC
Source organism: Fregata magnificens (assembly GCA_013389945.1). NCBI lineage: Eukaryota > Metazoa > Chordata > Aves > Suliformes > Fregatidae > Fregata > Fregata magnificens. The sequence goes on along the minus strand of WAAD01017918.1, from coordinate 105,817 downwards.
TTCTGCTTCTTCTCGTTTCAACTCTCTGGACCTGATTTGCAGCTGCTATGTTCTTCCTACAGTCGTTTACACATGTGCGACACAGGTGTAAAATACTACCATTTTCATTTATGCTGCTTGTAAATGTCAGCAGAAGAGAAAGGAGAACCTGTCCTTCTCAGAGTGAATCAGCAGACTTTCAGGAGTGTCAGATACATACGAGCAAAATCTGTGTGAGTCACCAATCATTCCTAATCCATGCCTGATCTCTCACAAACCATCTCATGCTATTGCTTAACCCTCCAGCTCTCCATTGTTCCCAAGGGCTCCTTTAATCCAGATTTTTCTTTAAACAAGAGGATGTTTCACTTTGATTTGGAGGATTTTTTTTTTTATTTTTTTTTTTTTTTTTTTTTTTTACAGCTTCCAGACCCCAGGAGAACTGAGCTAAAAATACACACATGGATTCAGGTATCCACGTGTCGTGTTTACGCTCTCGGACAGCAAGCAGTACAAGAGCGGCTGGAGATGGAAAGAGAAACCTTACGCATATATTTCCATTTAATGAAAGAAGCTACACCACATTTTGCTTATTCTAGAGCTTTTCTGTATTCATCAAAACACCTGACAGCCTCACAGGGTGAGAGGTCTTGGTGAAATTCTGACTACTTTTGGGTCAGATGTACTCTGAGAGTCTACATCTTTTTTTAGGCTAAGTTCAGAAATCACTTTAAAAAAAAATAAATAAATGCAGGAAGCAGAAGTTGAACTGTTAAGTGACAAAAGTCCAGCAACAGATTGCCTTGAGTGCTGGTACCATTCCCAGTCCTGCATTTCCCACTCCTGCCCACGGTGTGCCACAGGCACGGCAGGAAGGCAATCTATTTGGGAGGGTTCAGGCATGCCGCACCCTGCCCTCTGCTCCAGGTCTGGGAACAAAACAGTGGTGCAGAGCTTGGTAAATGAACCCCACAGCCCACAGGAGAAGGTTACCTACTGTACAAGCCTGTGTTATTAGCTCTTTTTGCCCCCTTTTCGTTGTCAAGCTACAGCACCCCTTTAGATATTGAGCTGTTGCACGTTTTACCGCAGGCGGCTTTGCTAAGCTGCTAATTCATATGTGTGCTGCTGTGATAAATTTTATCAGTGCTCAGCTGGATGGTTTCACACGAGGCAGCTGCACAGTGGCTTTTTATCTGTCATGGCCCCCTCCAACAAAAACACAACAATTTTTTTTTTTTTTTTTTTTTTTTACTTAATTTATGTTGTGGCATTTCTGTCTGTAGATGTAGAGTCAGCAGTTTGTGCTCCCAGAGGAAGCTTACATGGAAATAGGAGCCTGGCCACAAAGTAAAATATGGCTGGGATAAAAGCAACAACAAATTGTAATTAAAAAGTATTAGCAGCCGTCTGCTTCTAAACAGCAAAGAAGATTTGATATCTGCTTTCTCACTTGTCTCACCAGTTGCACTCATGGTATATACAGCTGTCTTAAGTGGCAACTGGATCATTTTCTCTACCTTTTAATTCACTCCTTTTAAGTAAAAAATGCTCCCAGTAACAACTTCATTTAAAAGGACTGCTGACCAGAGAGAGAGTGTGGAAACTCAAAAGGCATTTTGCCTGTGACTAGTGATGGCTTAATACCTATCTTCCTGTCCTATATTTACCATTTTTTTACTTCTTTATTTGAATTTGATTCTAAATTATCCTCTAGAATCTTCCCTATCAATGGCACTTGTCAGAACATTTATTTGGTGTTTATGTCTTTAGTCATTCTGGTTTACTGTTCATAAATTAAAATATCCTCCTGCAAAGTTCCCTGAGGTTTGTCTGCCAACAGGGGTATTTTAAACAGGATGAATAATATCATACAGTAAGTTTCCGGTGTCATTAATAGAGAATTTTAAAGATCATCTGCAGGATTAATTTCACTTTTTCAAGCTACTTCAGTTTTCTTCTAAATGGAAAAGTTTCACTTACAAGTGATTTTTTTCAAGTTTCCTTTCTTAAACTTTATCATCCAAGAAAGTATATGGCAAGTAAAATTTTGCCAGCCATTCATCTGTCCTCTGGATTTTAAGGCAATGACTATATAATATGCTCATTACAAAGGAAACAGCTGTTTAAATAACACCAATTTATTTGTATAGGCATCATCCAAATGAACAACAGTTGCTAATGTTATTTTGAGATTCCATCAAATTTATGAGGTCTTATGTCACTGAACTGAGAAAAGATTACCGTCCATGTACTGAAACTCTGTAATTTTATAGGATTTTTTTGTTATGATTTGCTCAATATTGGTTTTTAAATTGGATTCCTCCAACTCCCAAATTTGTACACCTAAGAGTTGTTATGGCTCTGAGGTAGTACACCAACATATATATTCTGCAGGTACCAATATGTATGTGTGTGTATACATAAATATATTTAACTCAATAAATATTCCTCTAAAATGCCTCAATATTTAGCCTATCCTGGATATGTATTTACCCAGTCTACCTCCCATGTTTACCTAAGTGATTAGAAAAGTCTCTCGGGCAAACAGTGTAGGTTTTATAACCTTCCATGGAAGTTTTTGTAAATTTGTTTTTTGAAGAAAAAGATCACTTTGGCTTCTTACTCTGTTAATTTCCTTTTTTTTTTTTTTCATATATAAAATTTTCCTCCTTGTCCTTCAAGGGAAACTGGATAAATAAATGAAAAAGTATTCCCAGTGTCTGGATGGTTTTGGTCCAGGATTCGGCAAGGGATTTAAACTGTAAAAAACTGGCCCCACTGACTGCATAGGGAATTACCATGTGCTCAGAGGAAGGCTTGTAACTTGAGTTCCTTGCTGAAGCAGGGGTTGCAGTGATCTCTTCTGCTAGTGGACAGTAAATAACCTAAGAGCATTATATTAATAACAATGGAAGAAAATTTAAAATTAGGAATGTTGCTGGAAAATTCAAAAAGAAATAATACAAATACAAAATAAAAAAATAATAAAAAAAATCTTTATTTAAGATTTCAGTCCCCTTGTTTAGGGATGGATGCTTTAGACACAGAGCCTTAGCTGATTCGGTTGATTTTTGATGCCCAGCATCCTGGAGCCATCCTTACTTTCCTATCATCTAGTGAAAGTAAGGCCATACCCCGTGGGGAAGAACAAAACCTAAACAAAACAAAATGTCTCTAAACTAGCACCAGATTGAACAAATAAAACATGGGGGCTTGCTGTTCAAAATATGTTTAAGCAGGAATTGTGGGGAAATGTGAACATATATAGTAATGAACTCACAGTACAAAAGCGGGGCTTACCGCAATTCAGTCTTCAAACAATAGCATTTTTTGTGGGCTTGATCCTCAGAACTGCTGGGCACTTTAAACAATTTCCATTGACTTCTAGGGGAGAAGAAAACAGTCAGTACTTCACAGGACGGAGCCACATGTTCAGCGCGAGTACGCAAGAGCCAGCCAGGAGCTCCAGCCAGAAATGCCGGCTGCATCTTGTTAGCCGCAGCGAGAGCTTGGATATTAGACCTTGAGTGCTGAGCCTATTGTGAGTGTGGAGAAGTTACAGTATTTATGGAAATCAGCCTGGAAACCTTCCCCGAGTTCACCTTCAAGCCCTACCAACTTAGATTATGCAAGTCCTTTAAGATACTTTGAATAATTATGGACAATTAAGGGATATGAGCCAAATCTGAAACCTTTGCTTATTCCTTTCATCAATAAAATGCTCAACATGGCTCAGATGGAAAACAACAGGGGGGAATCTGCATCTTACAACAGCCTTGTTTGTTAGTACCCCTTGGCAATGGATTTTTTAATAAGCTTGAGCCTATCAACCTTTGCAAGTTGTAGCAGAAAAAGATTAAATGTCCCTAAAAACCGACCTTAGGGGAGAAAACAAAATTTTGAAAGACATTATTTGTAGAGGCCTCAAAGCAGGCACTAAAAACTGGGTTCCTTTTTTGTGTGTTCAGCATCTACAAGGTGCAGAATCTATGAGTAGTAAAGGAGCAGTTCATGAATTCAGGGACCTATGGCCAAACTTGTCCCTCAGTTATGCTCTCTCTCCTCTAGAAGTCAATAGAAACCGTGCAGCTCCTGAAATCAGATCATGTCCCTTATGAATAATAATAACCATTGTTATCATTTTGGTGAAGCTAATCCAAAATCTTGCTGCTGTTGAGGAAAGGCAGCAAGATTTTTTCTTTTAGTCAACAAATGAAATACATAAAATATGAAAAATGCATATAGTTCCAAGCAGAACCTACTACATGAGAGCACAAAGGTCCACTAGGAACCCTGCTAAGATGATTATATTTAATTCAGAAAACAGTAGGATAAAGTGAATGGTAAGAAAGTTATGAACTGTAGAAATAAACGTCAAGCATGCACGAGTCCTATTTTCAGAAATGCTTTGAGACTTAGCCCACTGATGTTTGTAAAGCATTTGTGTGATCCTTGAGTATTAGAGATAAAGGAATGCAAAATATTGCAGTTAAATGTCAGATACGGCTGAAATGCAAAACAAACAAAACACAGAAGATTTGCCCTATACTTGCCCCTCAATAAGCAGTCATCTATTTGTGGAATATTTATATTATTCTTATTAATATACATGTGGAAGCTTTCTTCTAGAGTGGTTATTTGCAAACCATCTACAGCCTATGATTTCTAATGCTTAGAAAAGCATCAGAGAGCAAAACTGCAATACACTGAATTCATGGCTTTTGATAAAATTTTTCTAGCTATGCAGCACAAGGTCTTCAAGTACATACAGTATCTCAGATGCATCCTCTTAAAAAATAGCAGTATATTATAAACAAATGCAGCTGTGTTTGGAGCCCCTTCTGAGCTGCATATGAAGTCTATAAAGCAACCATCTTTCACTTCTTGAAAATTACAATGCTAATTAAAAACTGCCTGGTTGATTCCTGGTTGTATTAATAAATGAGGAAGACTTTATTCCACTGAAATGGTTTTCTGAGAGATGGCATATATGCTTTTGCACAACAGGATCCAGATAGAAGACTCTGAAGTTATTGTCTGTCTTTCCAATACTTCTTTGTTGTTACTTCCAAGATTTTCTTTCCAGTTCAGGACCTTGCAACTTCTAAAACTTTTCAGCAGCATTTTAAAGATAAAC
>WAAD01017918.1:84567-97158 GCA_013389945.1 Fregata magnificens | reverse complement strand
AAAAAAAAAAAAAAAAAGGAGGGAAAGAGGGGGGGGGGGGGGGGGGGGGGAGGAACCAACAGGCCTTTTTTCTACAATGTGATCCCTTTCATCAGCAAGTCTAGTCTCAGAGACTGGGTACTTCCTCCATCCTCTTTTCCTTTCAGGGTTAAGCTCTAGTAAAATATTATTCTAGCGTACCTCAGTAGAGAATATTCAGTTATTGGTCTTGCCATGCTCTAAGAGGTTCTCTGAGACCACTTGAAAAAAAAGTGTGGTTTTTTTTTAAATCAGATCATTGCACAGACCTGATTTGGAGCACGGGCACTGAAACAGCCAAATCAGCACAAGCTCTTCTAGAAGGGGTGAGTAGAGAGCTCTTACAGGTAGTGGTGGGTTCACAAGAGATTCCTCATCCTCCAGCACATATCCGCCTCAGCATCAACTTACTACCGAAGTTGCTGCTTCTGTGCTCTAAGGTCAGGAAGGATTTTTAACTCTGAATTTTATAACAACAATGCGTTTTAATAAAATAACATAGAAACTGACATGATAGGCAGGAAGGAAATTAAGGAGGAGAGAGGGACCAGTGTATCCCAGGTGTGCCAGGCTGCTAGCAGCAATAGACCACAAATATTTCAGACCAGAAGGTTCAGGTCTCTCACATAGCCATTTGCACTTCTACTACAATAGCTAATGTACAAGCTGTTTAACAAACAAAAGACCCCATGTTCTTTGAAAGTTAAGTGTTGCTAGTTACTCTTTGTCACTGGAAATAATCCTGGATGGTAAACGGCTTGACAATTCTTGGCTGCTGCTGCTACAGGCAACTGCTTATGGATTGTGCTGGTGGGAAGACCACTTTTCATAAATGTCAGATTTCTTGACCATGATGCTTTCAGCTAGAAAAATCTCTTCCCTGCCCAGAACTTTAAATACTATCTGAAAATAAAATCCAGACAGAAGACATTGGAGCAACTTTTCTTTGTTAACTGCCATGGAAGTTGGCAAGTACTATAGATTCTAGTACAAGAGAACATAAGAAAAGGTTTAAATACGTTCTTTAAAAATAACAGAGGAAATCTGAAGTGTGAAAATGACAAATACATGTCTTGAAAGCTATCCACTGAGTTAAAAACTTTATCTTTTTTCTAGAAATGTGGTCACTGGACTTTGACACTCAAGAGAAGTTCCAAAGGACTTATTTCTACAAATAAGTTACTTTTGCATTAACGACTTCTTAAGTCAAGACCTTTCCATCACAAACAAGTGTCTATTTTCTGTACCTGGTGGAATCCAAAAGAAAAATGCAGGTGATGCCTTTGAAACTGAAATGTGCTTATTAACACTGTCTCACAAAGCCAGCGAGTGTTGATAGTAAGAAATGACAATGTATGGCTCAACGGCACATCTCCACTGCTGTCAAATTACTCAGTATAAATACATCAGGTAAAATGGGCAGCCAGCTAAGTGAATTCTCTGCTGATACAAGCTTCGCTGCCTGTTATTTCTGTATTTTTTGCAACATGATCCAAAGCTCGTTAAAATCAGCAGAAATGCACCCCTCGATTTCCATCCAGCCTCAAGAGCCAATAAAAATGGAAGCCATCAAGCGCATATATAGGATCAGGTCCCGACAGAAGTAAAGCAAATTATACTAATTAGTCTTTTCAATCACCTACCTAATATAGCAAGAGGCAGGTGATTGATTACTGTTTGTTTTTAAGATAAATCTCCAGTGCAAATGGTCAGCATCTTTTTGATTAATCCTTCTCTGAGAAAAAACAAATACCTTTTCACAACTGCAGTTAGTCAAAAATCTGGGGACTTGCAGATTGTTCCACTTGGAGGAGAATAACTGTGCTTCTTTGCAAACAATGCACATGCTGGATTCCTCCTAGATTAAAGGAAGCAAAACAAGAGACGAGGACTTTGCTCAAAAGCATAAGCTCCATCTTAAGGCAGGAGATAGGCCAAAAGCTTCCTCTGCACCTGGAATGGTACAATACTACCGTAACCAGGTCATGGAATATCTTTTTGGTGATTTTTGTTGTTTCAGTAGTCACTATGCTGAGGATCAACCGAAGTAGACCTTTTTCCCCACAAGGGTCAGAGAATTAAATCATAACATCACAAATCTGTCAATTTTGAAACTCAAAAAAATATATTGACTCTGGCAAAAATGTCCTTACAGTGGCTTCTTGGGTCTGTTGGGCCATTCTGGAGCTGTGAAGTGTCTGCATGCATTCTCTTTCTCTCTCATTGAAATGATTTCCTCTGTTTTCATACAAAATAAAATTAAAAAAAAAAAAAAAAACCAAAAAAAAAACGCACCTGGAGACCATGACATTTTTGTACAATGTAATTCTTGTTTTCTGTCAAGCCCCTGTTCTCCATCATTCTATACCCAAATCAATGACATTGCCATTAAGTAAAAGAAATTGGAATAAGGTCTTTTAGAACTACATACTAAATAATATTCTAGCCTTAAAGAACTTTTGATAAGACTGCATTGGCTACCACCTTGTTGAAGAACAGAGCTCAAAAAGCTTTAAAGAACAATTTGTAAGCGTTGTTTTGAAACATGTAAATAGTGCTGTCAGTTGTGAGGATTTTTTTTTTTTCATTTTGTACATTTACATTTTCCAACTGCAGTTTTAGAACATTTCACTGCATGCTACTATCAATCATCCTTAGCCTAGAAATGTACTGTACATCGGTAATGCTTAATTGGCATATTTAAAGTAAATAGCTACTTAGTTTTGCTGTAAAATCTTTGGGAACAATTTTATGATACCACACGGCATTGTTTGTTCCAAGAGCAAATATTCAGGTCTTGAATCTTTAACTCTGATAGGAGGCAATTAGAAGTATTGAAATACTTGGCTTGCCAGGCTACCGTACAACTAAATATAGGTCATTGGGATATTGCCTACCAATGAAATAAATGTGTCTCGTACTCTATGCCTGAAAATGATTTGGGATGTAAGAAGAAAAGGTTAGAGGTGAAAGAAAAATAACAATTGGTCAATTTCTACACGACCAGTGAAAAAGACAAAATAAACATTTCCAAAAATCGGGGAAAAAAAAGGGATTAAAAGAGAGGTAGTGAGAATAGCAAGCTGGAGAGCAGGAGGAGGAGAACAATGGCACGAGGCCAGATCCTGCTGTCAGTTACACCCAGGCAACATCGCAGGCTGAAACTGCATGGGTGTAACTGAGAGCAGAATGTGCTTCCCGGTCTGCTGCTTGTTTATACCAACTCCCAAGGATCTATTTTCACATCAGGTATAAACATCATTCTCTCCACATGCAATTTCTGCATTTTATTCTGCGTAACTGTAGAGGAGGGACTTTGCTATAAACAAGCAATGTGGAATGAATTTTTAGGAGTGTATAGCCAGTCCACCATCTTTTACTAGACAGATCTTGGCCTGATTCTCCCATAAGATGTTTTGTAACCGTGCCACGGACTTTCTCCCTAACAGATTTCCCCACCGCTCTCATACGTGCTCTCAGATAAAGGACTAGACGTGCGGCACATGCTGCGATGTGCACTGGCAGTCAGACCACTGCACGACTGGCAAAACGCGGATGGCACTCTCCGTACTAAGTGGTACGTGATGTTTCATTTATATTTGCCAGCTGGCTAATAGTAGCCAAATGTTTGTTGCAAAGAGCGAGTGAGAGAGAAAAATAGCCATATCCTTTGGCACACAGAATAATAATAATCCTCCTCCAGAACAGGCTGGCAGTGCTCGAGCCAGAGCCATCTTTCCGACTCTGAGACACTATTAGATTCTCCACCCTTCTCTTCTAAATTCTGCAGCAGATTGTTTGGGCTGGAGAGAGATGGAGACAAGAGGTCCCATCTGGTACCAGTTCCTTATTTCTTTGTAGCTCTATAATATCTCCAGGTCTTTTCACAGTTCATTCAGGAGCGGAGGGGAAGAGCTGGGTGAGGGGAAGCGGCGGCCCTGGGTGCTCTACAAGCCAATCATCTTTTTATTGTTCTTTTGTATTTTCGTTCTTCTCTTCCCTTGCAGATTGACAGGAGTTAACAGGCATCTGCTCTCCTGCATTCACGGCTCTATAATGCAGACCTGTCAATAGTTTCCACACTTGCTGAGATTATTTTATGGGTAAGATGTTATATAGGGCTAGACAGAGCTAGTGTGAAAAATAACTTTTACATGACTTTTTTTCCACACACACACCCCATGACTATGTATGTGCCTTATTTTTTCATAAGACCTGGAACAAAACTTTTCATTCTTTTATATTTTTAAGCCTGCCTTTCCAACATCTTGCCTCTACAGAGGACTAGCTGCATGTCTCCAGCACCTTAATTCCAGACCCAGGTTCTGCCAAATGACAGTCAGTTTCTCCTGCTTTGTTGCACGAGAATGGCTTTTGTTCTGTAGGTCTCTGTTTTAATATTAAGTATTACCCTGCAGGCAGAGATGATGGAGTAGATTTGCAAGATACCCATGTAAATACTCAGCAGCTTTTTCACCCTTCTATGTTCAAGCACTGATATTCATCAATCCTGGGTGAATCCGGAGTTTCAGTAACACTGAATCCTGTCACTGCAATTAGACAAGAAATGTCAGCAAAGGAAAAAACCCTTCCCAAGGAATGCTCTGGTTAAGACAGCGAGATGCGGGCTTCGAGGCTCTGCCGGAAAGGCAAGAGCCAAGCACCACTGCATTACCACACAGAGCAGACACGGAGGTGAGGATATCTCAGATTTCTGTCTCAGCTTTCACAGATGAACCCACGGACACTGCTAGGTACAGACCAGTTTCTAGGCTCAATACTTTCTTTTTCTATTTTCCCCATTTGAACAAGCTGAGATAGCTTTGCCGCTCAGAGAAAGAGGCTAGGAAGAGATAGAGAGTTAGCAAAATTGAGTGGCAGATGACTTATTGGGCTAGACCTGCATGTGGTCCCCTCTCCAGACTGGAGAGCAGAAAGAGACAAAGGCTGGACTGTTCCTCAATCTCCTTCTTGATTTTTGTTTCTGTTTAAAATTGCTTTGTGTGGTGGGGGAAAAAAAATGATCAGGACGTATTTAATGCAGCAGTATTTAACTACAGCAAGGCATAGTTTCAGTATGATTTCTTTGTCAGTTAATATTGTGCACTAATTATTCATAAAGGACCTGAGACATCACTTAGATACATTTAAATTAAAAGATGAAAGGCTGAGAACATATTTTATGAACAGGAAATCTAAAACTTTATCCTTCTCTCGTGATTTTATCCTTGAAAAGTAGAGGTTCAATTATTTATAAGCTCTATAACAAATATTTTGGAAGAGCAAGCCATTCCTGCCATAAGAAAGGAAACAGAAGCAAAATAAACACAATTATGTTAAAATTCAAGGAAATAATCTGAAAGATGCTGAGTGCATTCTGAGTAAAACTGAATGTCCTAAGGATTTAGTGGATTGGACAGGACTTGAAGTTGTTTACCACACTGAAAGATCAGACTCCAAAAATATAATAAACCTTCTTTTTTTTTTTAACTTGAGTTAGCAAAAGTTTTACATTGAACCCACAAGAGTTCTCCTTTAATCAAGTGTTCAGCTGCATGTACGATTGCCTGAAAGGGGGAGTTCAAGGGTGACTCAAAATTCTGATTTTAAGTCCATGCTTTACTGTGTTCTTGGCTAATAAATATGTAGAGAAAAAATAAAGCCTTTTTTGTGGTCTTACTTTGCAACACGCAAGTGATTACGCCTTATTGAAACCTTGGAGGGACGTGAGAGAAGCAATAAATCTAATGATAAGATTTAGGACACGTGTGTGCCTTTTGATTCACAGCTAGCTTTGCCCTGTTTAGTGACTAGCATTGATTTGCATGTGGTTTAAGTGCTGATACTTAATTCTGAACTTAAACGTCAATTAAATGATCACTGACAATCCACTAGTGATATTTTGATTATTAAATTGAAATACATTGGCAGTAGTAAGAAACTAGGAACATAAATATCATATAAAGTAGGTAAGAGAAAGGAACGAATCTACATTTGTCCTCCAAGCCAGACGCTCTCTGATTTGTAGGCACTTTTCCAATATGCCTAATATTCCATCAAACGTATCCAATCTAATATAGCTGAGAATATTTTTGAAGTCAGAAGGCTAGCTATTGATTATTAAGTCTGCTGTAATGCTGTAACCCACTGAGACAAAACATTGCTGGGAAACAATAAGAGCTGGAGGGCACCTGGCTTGTGCAGGGAAAGGAGGAGAAGCACGCCTTCTGTTGCTATCTGATTTAAATTGACCACTTAAAAGCAATGTTTTGAATGTGCTTTTTTGAAAGGATGTGTGAGAGAGCTCTCGGGAGAGTAGGGAAGGTGGATAGCAAGAAATATAAGTCATTTGAAAGAATTTCATTATATCTGAAGGATGAGCTTCTGTAAGTATCTACTGGACCAGATAAAATTACACTAAAATACCGAAGTCCAAATAAAACTTAATGATAAAAAGCTTGTTGGAGAAAATACTTCTTGTTTTGATCAACCCAAATTCATACATCCCTCCCTATGGCCCCTAAAACTGGGAAAGAGTAGAAATTATTCTTTCTTTACATGCAAGATATGTTGTTCTGGAAAGATGTATGTTTGTATAAATTAGCATAAAATACTGATACCAAAGCAAATAGTTAAAATTGAGTGTTTTCATGTAGCTTTTAGAAATTTTCAAAATGTATTCAGATCAAAATAAGCATTTGTTCTGCCCCAGAAGATCGTTACCATGGAGTTGATGGTTTTAATAACATTTAAAATCTACAGTCATTATTTTTTTTTCTTTTCACTGCTCACTCTGGACAGTGCACGTTCAATGCCCTGAAATTCCCACCGATGTAAAGTATGCCAGAGTAGGCTAAATTGCAGAAAAGGACACACATAGTAGGGGCATAACACAGGAGTACAATTGTCTAAACTGCTGCTAATTGCTCAGCAGATAGACCGGAGCTATCTTTCAGTACACACAAACACATTTTAACTCTAGGACATCTGATCTCTTCTTGCCTCTAGCCTCTGTCAGGGAAATTTGCTAACTATATCCCATGGGAAAAGTCACATGAGTTTGACTCAACTCCAGCTCTGACAACTGGGATTCCCTGCAGTCGCAATTGCTGTCGCTCAAGTCCAGTGCTCTGTCTGCCCTGAAGAAAAGATTCACATCTTGCAGGAGAAGTATGAAAATTGCTGACTGATTAAGTCCGCACCTTAAATGGTATCCAGAGAGCCAGTTAGCAATGCAAAGTGAGTGATAATGCATACATCAAATGCATGTGCATTTACCCTATTATTTCAGCTGGACAACTAAAGGTAGAATGGAAACATAGGTTTCCAACAATGGACACCCAGCGCCTCCAAATCTTAATTACCTTTTCTAGACAACATTTTGTTTAGGTCATTGTTTAGAATAGCTAATAATACAGTTGTGTTAGTGAAACACCATGGAGATCTGTTGGACTAAGCTAAGACTAAAGGTTGTCACTCATTATGTAGTGATGCACTGTTAAATGAAAGTTAACAATGAAAATTAAAAGAAAAGTTAGTATTGTACTTTGGGTGAAACCTATTTCATCTCTAGAAACGGTGAACCTAGAAGTAGGTTTCAGAAAGACAATCTCTGCCTTTCTATGAATTTCTCGCTATTTCTCTGAAATACTCTATATTTTATTCCGACGCAGTAGTCAGCAGGAGCTCCCTAACCAGCAGTTCATAGGCTTAATATTTTCCTTACTTATTTTTTTGTACAGCATGTCCTTTAATCCTTTTCAAGTAACCAGGTAACCGTATGCATCTTTTCTAAAACCAACAAGCTTATGGTGTGTTGTTGGTTTTTTTTAAACTGAATAATAGGAGTGTGCTCAGAATTTTGCTGCAGCTATAACCAGGCACTTCTATTAACTGTGTGTTTCAAACCCTGATTTGTATAATGCATAGGTTTTCAGATCTTTCCAGATTTCAGTTGTGTAACATCAGTCCTTAAGTGACTCTACAGTGGTGTCTGGTGCAGCTGTTAGGATCATTGGGATTTCAAATGTCTTTCCATATTAAGGTAAGGAAAAGATTTAAAGGGAAAAAAACTCTTGGCCTAATTAAGAAGAGTGAACTAGATTTAACGATGAACAATTTATTGGCAGTTAATAGAGCTCATACATGGTAGCCAGGAGCTAGATAATTTATCATTAAAAAGAATCTCCATTACACGTAAAATCCCTTTTCTCTTGATACAGTTAGCAACTGCACTTCACAATTACCATTTTTATAAGCCTGATTCACTGGCAAATGAAGCTGTATTTCACAGAGTAACAGCAAAACTTGTAGGTGCTGTGAATATTTAAATATGCAGGATTCAAGTTCTTTGTCAAACAGTTTATGTACTCCTCTTCAGCCGATGCTTCTGTGCAGTCGTGACCTTGATTCTCAAGGCTTCATAGTTCAGCCTTTAGTAACTTCTTTATCCATCTGGAAAGCTCCTTAAAACGCTTCTGGTTAATGCAGTCAACACAGTATCTGGTAGGAAAGCACTCTGTGAACAGCCAAGTATGCCCCAGATGTTTCAGCATCCTGTGCTTGCACAAGAGGCAAACTGCTGCTCCCATGATCGAAGTGGCAAGCTCCAGCAAGCCAGTGAGAACTGTGCTTGTGTGATGCAGGTGGGTTATGACAAGAATTAAACTGGCTTCTTGTTTTGCCTTTGTGATTCAGAAGTGGAGAAATTTGCGCTCTACACGTTGGTTGTCAAGATGTACGAATGCAGATGTGTCGATGCCGCCGAGTCCGAACCTGTGAGGCTGCCTGTTGGCAACCACGCAAATCCAGACCTGAGCCTTTCTTTTTGGCAAGCAGGAGCTAGGAACGTGATTTCCAACTACCACAGAGGGCAGAATTACAAAGGCTTTTTGGTGATTCATCAGGTGGCACCTTTCCCAATGAGCTGTACTCAGCTAATGCCCCAGCACAGTGTTTTGACTTGAATTCCAGTTTGAATAATTGTATTCATTTTCACATATCCACAGCCTAGCTTTCCCTGTGCTTTTTTTCCATCCCAGAAGCAGCTGCATCTCAGTTGTCAAAAGTTTTGGATGAGCTTCACAAAACATCTTTGGATCTTTCAGTATCAGAGGAATTACGTAGTAAGGCCATGGGGGAGATTTCCCACTGAAATATCTGCTCCTGCAAAACTGACACCCTCCTGACACCCAAAGGAGCAGGACTGGATCCACTGGCTGTGGCTCACGGATTTATTTTCATAAAGTGAAGACTGTTGAAACTGGAAAGCCGAAGCATTAGCTCACTGTACCATCTACCGTCCTCATGAAGGGAAAATGAAAACAAACAGGGTGGTTTCTCTGGGGAAAGAAAAGATGAAGAGAGTTGCCCTCTTGGCCTGCTCCTCAGAGGAGCAGGAGAGAACTGGAGTAATTCCTAGTTTTCTTCTTTGGGAAATCTACAAAACCTTTAGGATTTGTTGAGGTGAGGATATGTCTCTTCACAGAAACTTGCAGGTCCAACACATTTTCCAGCACAGTTTTTCCAGGCACTGTCCCCTTCCGGGTAAGGAAGAAGGCATTTTCACTCTGCAATAAGGTAACCTGTGTAACGCAGTGCTGAAAGCAACAACTTTGTCTTATTTGGACTTTTGGGGGCAATGCTGAGGGCAGCAGCATAACCCATGAGCTTGATGAGTAGAGGCCTTCTTCACAGAGAACAGGAGAAGATGGGCTATCTTGGAGAAAACTGCATCTACTGATAAACATATTACTTCCCCTTGGACATTGCTCCATCATTTCTTGAAGGAGATTTGAGGCACCTTGAAATCCACTCAGCTGGAGGGCCCTAGTGATCAGGACATCCAAGACCTGTTCTCTGGCTGTTTCTCTGCTTCTTTTCCTCCTCCTGTTTTCTTTCAAGCAGATCTTTAAGGACTGTAAGTGTGAACGTGCAATGCCACTGTTCAGCACTATTACCCGGTGGTGAGAGGGATGTGAAATCTAGGATAAGACCAAAGCAGTGAGTGGCTTGAGCCATTTTTAAAGAGAGAGGTCCAAAACTGTAAGAAAGTGTTTATAAGGTCATTTAAAAGCTCTCCTGCTGCTGGTTGGCTTCTTGCTTGCCTAGAGAAGACCATGGTCCAGCAACTTCAGCAAAGGTAACCTGGTGCCATTGTAGGACAATGAGAACATTTGCAGAACTACATCAAGAAGGCTGACAGAAGGTGGGAAGAAAGTCACATGCAGAGCAAAACAGCCAGCTAAAGGCAGCTTTTTAATCCCATCTGATGGACACAGTGAAACACACCTGCCCAGTGCTGGTTTTTGATCTCCAATATCAATGCAGGGGCACAGATGCAATGAGGTCCTTCTTTGTGGAGATCTCCAGCTTCAGGGCACCTGCACTGCCACCTGTTTTTTCACAGAGTGCAAGATAAAGACAAGAAGAGCAGAAGCTCCTTGGGCCGTCTGAGTGCACAGGGCACCTCACCAAGTGGCACCTTCTTCACAATTTGTATGAACTCAGGTTAGCATCTCCATAACTAAACTCTTCAACTGTCAAAGATCAGGACGACACAGTCCCTCTGATGGGACATATCTTTGGCCCACAGTCCTGTGACGACTCTCTGAGTATGGTAAGAGATGCTGTTACTTTTACAAAATTCCCTTTTAGACACAATCATAGATTCACTTGATTTACTGTTTGCTAGCTAATGTGGTAGAGCATGGTTGACATGCACCTATGTACAGTACAAAAATGGGGTCCTTCAGGCTGCCTTTGTGGTCCAGCTCCAGAGCTTTTCTGGCTCAACCCCTGTCAGAGCTGCAGTACAAAAAATAGACTTCTAGGAGGAGAGCTTAGGTGTTCAGACTCCTAAGCATCCGAAACGTCACCTCTCTATCAGCTGTTTGGTATTTATAAGGAGGTTTACAAGATTAAATCATATTTTAAACATATTTTCCATCACAATACTTAATTGAGGAAAAAAAAATTGTTCTTCAAATTAAAAAAAAAAAATTTCTTCCTTTAAGTCTTATCTTTAAAAAATGAGTATCATCTGTCAACAGGCTGCAAGGTTATTTTCAAAGGGTAACAATTCTAACTTCCTCTGTTATACAATACTGGCAGAATACGTATTTTAGGGGTCTAACATAATCAGAGATAATTAATGTCATCAAGGTAATAATGAGACAAACAGCTGCATCGATCTACGCAGAGATGACTGATGCAACAAATGAAGTGAACACGGGTCCGTTACAAAAACAGTCACCGGCAGCAGTGGCCCATGAAAATTCAGATCTTGAAAGACTATCTGAATCTACATTTCCAAACAGACTGCATTTTCCCCTTTCCTCTGCATTTAAAGATCTCACTCTTTTAATATATAATTTTACAATAATTTATGAAAATGGAAAGCAGTGTAGAATGCAATCAATCATTCATACTTCTGAATGAAAACCCAGAAATAGCAATGCTGTTCTGCAACTCTGTCAAGAACTGCTGCTGACATCATGTTCGTCTTGCCATCCTGATGAACTTTTTGCCTCATCAGCAACTAAAATAAACTTTTACTTCACAAAAGCTTTACATTTAATTGTCGGTTTCAGCCATTTGTAGGAAGGGAGGGAGGAAATATGATTTGTAAACATATTACAAGTCTGTGTTAATTGTTTCCTTTGATCCAGCTCAACATTGCCTTCCATGGCAATGGGATGAGGAAAAAAATTATAGTATTAATAATAACAGTAATTGACAAATTTTTTTCAAATGCCCCAAAATTCAGGATTCCCTGTCAAAAATGAGAGACTAGAGTTTCAAAAACAGTCATTTCAGCATTTTGCCAACCTGTATTTATTGTTTTGGAAAAGTCCAGCATGTTCTGTTCTGACATTCTTAAATTGGAATATGTTTCATTGTGAATTCAAAAAGGCTAAGCAGAATTACTGTGCGTTAAGCTATTTAATGTTAGAACAAACAACTCATGAGGGTAGCTCATAAAAAAAATCTTTCAAAATTTTCACTGACAAAAAAGGAAACCGCTCATTTGGTTTTCACTCAGTTCTTGAGTTTTTCCCTAGTTTTCTTACCAGCCAGAAATTAATTATTTACCCAGTTTCATAGTTAATGGGGCAGCATAGATGCTTTAATCCTACTAAGTTCCTCAGCACACTGAGGGGGATGCCATGGTGAAACCCTACATGAGCGAAACCTACATGAAGTGTAGGGCAAGGTATGGCTCTACCAACTGTGAGACAGGAACATCATCTGGCCAGCACCAAGCAGATGAGACAACCCAGGGCGTTTCCCCATCTATCTTGCCAAAGAGGGGTATAATTTGCAGACAGCCTGAACTAGGGTTGCTTTTCAGCGCTTTTAAGGAGATTTTAGGTAAGCAAGAAGTACCTTCTACCCAGTGTGAAAGCATGGACCAAGTCTCAAAATAAAGCAACCTTTTTAAACAATAGTGCTCTCTCCTCTAACGTGTCCTGTAACTCTGAAGCTAATAAAGATTTTCCACTGGCAGGGAGATGTTTTGGATCAGGCCCTGCATGTGAGAGAAAAAATCAGAGCCTGAGCAGTTCAGGAAAA
>WAAD01017918.1:37918-79754 GCA_013389945.1 Fregata magnificens | reverse complement strand
TTGAGTCTCACTCTGCTTCCAGTAAAGTCGATGACTGATTCCAATGTGAACATATTGCTGAGGATTTTTGAGTATTCAGCTTTGAAAAATAGAAACTAATTGAAGTCCTTATAAGGAGAAAATAATAACTCTGCAATTGTGCAGCCATCTCACATAAGGATCCGTTATTACAGTTTGCAGCATCGTGCGGAATCCCACTGCAAGTAGACATTTGCCAGCAGACTGTACTGCGCATTGGCCATATCCAAGGTATTTTACACCCATATTCATGGATAACTACAGAGTCAAACTCACTGCTGCTGCTTTGCAGCAGCCTGACTATATCTGGCTGAATTTGGTGAACAGAATATCAATAATGTCTTAAAAACAAATGAGCCTACTACGATGTAAGCTGGTTAATGATTAAAAATAATTTGTTAAGCAATTAGTCTCTGTTTGCACGAAAGGCATGCAAAATATATGCAGATCTCAAGATAACACCTAAATTATCGAGAAAGAGACAAAATAATGCAAAACTTGTTAAGGGCTCTGTTCTTTTAATAAGAATGCTGTTGAGTACTGAAATATTCTTGGTGTGTTATTCTACTTCTGGCAGAAAAACACAGTTTCTTGGCTGAATTCCCAAATATTAAGTTAGAAAACACTTGACATTGTGTGTGACTGGAGTCAATTTCAGCACTGTATAAAAGTATTCAAGTACTTATTTTTAGGTTTGCCATATTAATAAAGTAATAACGTTTTTCAGCATGGACAGCAAATACCTGTGCCATCTAGAAGGACTTCTGTATCAGTATCCAGACTGCATAGGGAAGGTACAGTCTGATAAAATGACAATTTTAATAAATAAATTGAGTAATTATGAATTAATCTATTTGACACAATTTCAAAAGGCCAAATACTGACTGAGCTATGAGCTTCCAAGAGCAGAGTTTAATCATCAAAATAATTATAAGGATTCCCAATATCCATTCTGTTAAAAATAAAGACATATTCTACAAAAAGACAATAAAAGCTCCCAACAATTACTGTGATAATTTTGTTCCAGTTGATATCTCATTCTTTAAGAAGTCACCCACTACCCTCAGACACTGAATAATTTTACAAAGCAGGGGCAAACCAACAGCTATTTCAGAGGTACTGCAAGGTGCAAAGCAAAGAGGAGGGAATGGTGGGTCAGGTAAAAGCTCTATGTTTAATTCCAAGTGATGGAGAAGTTTATTTTCCTTCTTTACACCCTTATTCTGACATCATAAGGGGCTGGAAACGGTGTGGCAGCATCTGCTCAGGACCTGGAAGTTAGAAAGGGCTTCATGACATTCAACAGCAACCTCCCAGGACAACTGCACAACATTATGTTTAGTTGCCCCTCGCTGAGGGGCTGTGGTGCATGTGCAAGACCATGAGGGAGGCAGGGTCAAACTTAGGAAAGGATGGGAAATTTCCCTATCTCTGTAGGGCTCAATGTCGATGAGCCACAAGGCACACTCAGTTCCTAGAGACGTTGCTAAAAACCAAAAGTGCTCAGCACCTCCCAGGGAAGCTTAGCACCACAGATCCCACCTTTTCAAGTCAATTGTAGGTTGTTTCACTGTGCATTGATTTCAAGTATAAATATCTCTGAGCTCTGACGCCTAATCATGTAAATGAATCAATGTCCTGGGGAATTCAGCCTTCCTTCTTTCCACTTATGTTGGTTTTTTACTGCTGTACTTCTACTGTCTGACTTCTTTAAATGCAGATAACGATAATAGGGGCAAAGCATGAAGTATTGAGCCATGGCCGCTCAAACAAAAGGTATATCTTCTCTTCCGGGATAAGAAATATTTACCTCAGCTATTTTATAACACGCCTCTCTGTTTTATCCAATCACTTTGAAATAATTCCTTTCAAACAAAATCAATTTCTAATCTCTGTTGTTGCCTACTAGCTGGCTCCAGGTCTGAGAGGCCTGGGGATGCTGACATCCTACAGACACTTCTCTGGTTTCACTTCAGATAGTAACCTCTCTTTAAAAGTACTACAAACCCTGCTCCTAAAATAATAAGATATATACGTGGCCCTGATGGGCAAAGCATTTATTTTACTTTCAAGTTTCTGTAGTCACACAGAATTCTTCTAATGGAATTCATTGAAACAAAAAAACCCAACGTGTACACATTTCTTTCAGTGTGAAAAAATGTGTGTGTGTTTTTCCACTTACAAAGAATACCTGGGAAGTGAAGACCCTGATAAGCCAGTTAGATCTACCCATGTCAGGTACCATTCAATCATAAAGTCCGAGTCCTACAGCTTCGCACACTCATGTGCAAGGATTTATGGCCACATCCTATTGTTTCCTTTACTTCAGAAACACTCTGGAAAAACAATGATGCTGGTTCTCAGATGTTTGGAGGAAACACTGCACGCATGGCATCTGAGTCCCCCAGGGATCTGATGCACATTTGTTTTAATGTTGCTAGCGTGTTCCCCTTTATTTTATACACTCTGCACTGAAAGGAAAAACTTGGTCCGTGTCTTTCAGGAAACACATAAATCTTGCGTCTCCGCAGCATATCACCAGTTAAGAAGATTAACTCAAAAGGAAGAGGAAACAGCAGAAGGTGTAGCACGGTGGAGAAGCAAACATACCCTGATGGAGACAGACTCCAGCAGGTCCCCTTCACTCATGGGGCTCCTGGGGGACACAAACCCACAGCCTACACCTTCGCAAAGGCAGAAGGAAAAGGCATCGATCCTCCCTTTTTCCTCCTCTAGCAATATTCAAACTTTAATTCTGAAATTTTTGAGGTGTTTATCTACTGAGGGGAAAAAAAATTAAAAAATAATGCAAAAAAGGAAAGCCGACAGAGTCTCCAGCTCACTGTCAGCCGTCTTTGGCTGGAGGCCTGGAGCTTCGCTGCGAGCCGGCGCATGATGCTCTGCGCAGAGCACAGCAGCCGTCGCTGCGTATAGCAACAGCTGGGCTGTAACATCCGCCTCTCATTGTAGTAACACTTCATTAAAAAACATAGAAAATGCTCAAAATATTTCCATGCCTCATGGCCTGTATCTGGTAAACTGATTAGAAAATTAAATGATCTGTTTTCTTCAGGTTTTTTGGATTAAATATCCATCATAAAGTGTGCAAGAACCACTTGAGTGACATTCAGATCCCAAATTCGGCACATGAAGCGTAATTAAGTGTGATAGTTATGAGCAGTGATAGCGCTGCATGTTACAGCCTGCATCTGAACAGATAGGAAATAAAAAGAAAAATGTGGCTTGTGTCTTCATTTTTTAAAGATATGTATAACATCAGATTACACAGCAGGCAGCAACGGGAACTGTGCAACGGCACAAAATCCCAATCACAGCTTCACTCCACAGGGTAAATGATGCCTCCTAATGAGCTGCTAGTTAGCTCACCACCAGCTGAGACTACAGGGTTAAATATCAATATACTGATATTTCATCTCGACTCAAATCCTAACCTGGAGTCATTGGCAAACTCCTCACTGGCATTCATAGAGCTTGTTGTGGGCAAGGGGCCTCTGCCCCAGTTTGTCCCAGAACAGCTGTTTCTTAGAGCCGTTTAAAATATTATCTTTCAACACAGCAGGTTGGACTGCCTAAATGAACTCATTCACTTAATATTCCCCAACCACTTGAAAAATAGTTTAGAAGAACTTTTGGAAACATTTGCATTTTCTATTTTAACTAATTAAGATATAAAAATGAAGTGCGTCCTCAACTCGCTGTCAAGGGCTAAAGAAAACAACTGTGGTAGGGACATATCTCTTAAAATGACTAAATCAAAGGTGACTCTAATATGCAGTTCAGCTTGCCAAACAGAGTGTAGCTGATCTTCCCAATTTAAATCAGAAAGTCTTTTCTTGGTTATTGCTGAGATCTGCACATAAAAGATGTGCCGTTTTCTGAGGGAATAGAGACGCACGTACTTAAAGGTTGAAATAATAGCAGCCTTGAAAACTAAAATCTCCTGTTTCTAATGGCAGAGTTACAATATTAGCTTGTGATGTCCCCGTTACTCGGTCAGTGTCAATCTTTAGGGTTAACAGTAATGCAATGCCTATGCAAACTCAGCCTGGTGGCTTGCATCAAGGGGGGGTGAGACAGATTACTACTGAGTGCAGAGTCTTCTTGCTCATAAACCAGATATGGAAAATCACTGCAATTTCGATATGGAAAATCACTGCAATTTCTGTATTTCCAAAGATGGCTTTTTAATTGTCCACATTTCAGTCAGTGATATGAAGTTGACTGAATATTACACTAGTTATATGAGTAAAAGTTATATAGATTAAAACAGAATGCTCAAGACTTTTTTTTTTCCCTCCTTAAATGTGAGACAAGATTTGAGGAGGAAATTAGCATCAAGAAATTTTGCAGCAGATTATCTGGCCCCCATTTTGGCCTGGCCATGGAGCTCATCTACTCACCTACTCTCAAGTGCAATAGAGGCAGCAGAGTTTGATCCCGCCCCACTGTACGCCCCAGCAGAGAGGGTGTGACGGGATGGGTGGGGATGAAGGGAAATGGGTGCAGATGTCCCCACACAGTTGTAGTGCTTTTCAGGGCAGAGGCACCTCCTGACCGTGGAGCTGTGTCTGCCCACTGGGCAGCCTGTTCCCCTGAGGATCTGAACCTGGTTATTCTGGGGTGCATACCTGATGTTTTCCATTCAAGGGGTTTCACGTGCAGGGCATTAACATGGGTCTCATTAATTAGAAAATGCCCTGAAAAGACTGAATAATTTTTGGATATTTATATATTTGAGCCTCACATGTCTATATAGGTAGAGCCCATACACTATACATTACAATAACAGCTCCTTCCACAGCACCAACAGTGCCTTATATTTAAGTACCATAAACAGACTATGACCGGACACACTGAGACTGATTCCAGTCTCCCTTGAAAAAGTTGTATCCTACTGAGGTGTCGCAGGGTTAAACAAGCACAGGATGGATCCCATACCCTACATTCTATTTGTGATATATCTGCGTTGCATACAAATTGGCACAAGTATGAGGAAATATGAATATCTCAGCATCCTTCAGTGCCAAATACAGACATGATGCAACATAGTCATTTTCTCAATTCAACGTAACATACAATATGCCACTCTCCATTATGCTACAGCAACTGAAATGTGCTGCAGGCCAATGGAAAATATCCCTAAAAATAGCTATGCTGTTTCTGGGCAAAAGGAGAAGTATTCAACATTTCCTTGAAAATGTTCCCACCTGGATTTGTTGGAACAGCAACATGATCGTTCAGTGACAGGAAGCTCACTGGTAAGGAGCTTTCTCCTCAATATTATCCTGCTTTTCCAAAAGCACTGCAAACATGGCTTGTAGCAGTTCTTTAAAATACTGTACATGAAAGCTGCACTTAACTGTTTAAGTGCTCCATTGTGCAGCACTGTATTAGGGGCTTTCTGCTGCTCAAGCAACTTTAGCTTGTAATGTATTATAATAGTGTGCTATTCTCATAGAGATCATTTTACAAATACAACACAAAAGATTGTCACATGAGAATCTTCTAAATCATATCAAGGAAAATAAACACCCACTGCGGAGGGACTTGCTTATTTTGCTAAGACATTTTACAGCATATTAGCATAAAAATACTACTTCTGTCTTTCAGGTTCACCCACAACACTGCTTAAGAGCATCAGATGTGTTACAAATACAAATTATTTTGGCAGCCTGATAATTTGTTAATGCATATTTTCAAACTTTATATGCCCCTATTCAGCCCTGACATACAACCTGGGTAAATTACAGAATTTTGCATAATTGAAAGTGGGGAGAGGGAAGGTCCCATTGGTTCTTCCACTTCACATGCATGACGCTGGCACCCAGGGTCCAGCCACTAATAGCAAAGCAGATCCTGCCAGGTCTTGGCTCCTCAGAAGCTTCTGCAGGTCCCGAAGAGGCATATCCAGGAGCTGCCTAGTTTTTCTGATCGATCTGCGTAGGACTGGAGGGTTGATCACATCTACCCTCCCTGGGAACCCTGTTATCTGGTACGGGATAGATTCATCCCACACCTCCTTCTTTCCTTTTTTTGCAAATATCCTTGCTGTCATTCTCTTCAGGGCTGTTCTCCCCATTACGTGGTCAACCACCTGTGACAGAGTAAGAGATATGCTTAAGGCTTCACCAGAAACCAGCAGTAGAAGAGGAACTACAACCCAGATTGCCCGAATTTTAAACCGTCGCCTTTATCTATTGAGCCATTCATGCCCTCATCCTCCTCGGTGCCACTAACCCTCTGTCCTTTCCTTCAATACAGAGCCACCCTGTCATGAAAGCTTCTGCAGGTTTTTTGATAAGTCCTTGGATGGAGCAAGATCTCCTCACAAAGACCCTTTCATGAACAGGACCCACGGGTACAGCCTGGGTGGATGAGAGAAGCTACAAATAACTGCAAACAGATCCTCAATTTTCAGTCAAAGTCTCTTTTAGGTTCAGATGGCTTCACTACAGAATGTAAAAGCCTTACATGAGATTAACGCTAAAAATTTCCATTTTTATGGTATTTTTAGATTATATTTCATTTTCCAGGCTGCAGTTGGCTTGAACCGGAGCCACAATGCTTGTGACGCTCCAAACACAAAAAGGAATTACAAAATGTGACAATTCTTAAAATGTGTTTCTTGTTGTACAACAAATTCCCAGTGTTGTAGATTAAACTAGAGAGAACAGGAGCCATAACATGGGGATTATACATAATTTCACTTTGTTCTGTGGCAAAAAGTTAATGCCTGCCTTGTTCTAGTCAGTAAGTAGAAAAGATACTTTACAACGGCATAACACACAGCTTAGCTGATTGGAAACTGCAGGCATATGTAAATCAAAGATTTTCCTGCACAGCTTAGTGAAAGCTATTTACAGAAAAGTGCGAGGTACTCCTGCCCCTCATCTGCTCTGCAGAATTTAGGGCAGAACTACCAGCACAATTCCTTGCAATATTACCAACTTCTTTATACTCAGTGTCTCTCCAGATAACTCATCCTAAGAAACCAACCTGCACAGCTCAAACACACACAATTGAATATCTTGGTTATTCGCACATTTTCTGTGCTGGGTCCTTAAAACTACACCTTGTCCAAGTTCCTACATGTGTCTTATAGTCAAAATTCTGTTAACAAGAAATTGGATCAAGAGCTGGAAATCACACTTTTCCTTATTACAAACCCAGTCATTTCTGTTTAGCAGACAGAAGGTAGGAAAGCAGAAGTAGGTAGGAAAGCTGAAAGTGAAGGGAAAGAGACCAGGTACATTTAGCTTGGGCTTTTGGATTTTTTACTGGAATTCATTTTAAAGCAGAGAATGAAGTTGGGCAATAACTGAAAAGGTAAAACAGGGGTTGAACCCAAACCTTGCCATGAAGACCTTCAAGCTCCTCCATGCATGCTTACATGTGGATAAATGATTCATCTGCCCACTGAGACTCTCACCAGCTGCCCTTTGGTTGCCTGTTTAAGACAGTCTTCAGAGCCTAAATTGACTGAATCGAACAACTGATGCTAAAGTTTCTATTAAATGAACATGGGAGCATTGTCTATTGTCTCAGATTGTGAGATCTTTGGGGCTGGGGATGTTCTTTTTCTGTTTACCCAACATTTTTGTTCAAGTGAGTCCCTAGCTTGTGAGTATGTGCATTCATAACAAATATAATATAGCTCACCACCTGCCAAAAGTACCTGGATCCTCTGTCTTACACCAGTAATATGAAATGAAGAACAACAAACATTTGTTCAACTGCAGGAAGCAAGCCTCAAAAAGTAATGTTTTGGATACTTATTCTGGCAACTGAATGGGCAGAGACTGAATTTGCAGAACCCCACCTGAGCTAATTTACATAGGAAAGCAAACTGTTATGAACATTTATTTTTTTTTTCCTCCTCAAGTCTAAGAAAACTCAGGCTGATGTGAAATGAGGTGGAAGCCCAATTCCTGTTTCTCCACGATTATACAATCAACAACGTAGTTTTGATTTGCCTTTTTTTTTTTTTTAAAGTCTTTCATTAGGTGGCACACGTGTGCATTTTCTCTAGGAGACTGACTTCCCCCCTCCCTCTTTAAAGGCAATCCCTGTGGAGGAAATTCCTTGGGCACAAATATCTGGCTTCTTGGTGAATGCCAGAGGACAGCATGAGCAACGCTGGAGTTGGTCTGACCTGTGGTTAGGCTGTTGATGGACTGTCTGGGATGAAGCCGGCCACCCATCTAGTTTTGGATCCAACTGCTAGTTTTGTGGGTGCCTTACTGCCCTTGTGTTTTTGAAGTTTTGTTTGATTTCCACTGCCCTCCTATCGTGCTGATCTCTGAAGTTAAAAGGCAGCTCCACCTCGCATGTGCAGCGTGTGGTGATAGAAAAGCAAATCAAATAGTGGGAGGGAAGGGAAAGGGGTTTAGCCTTTGAGGTGTCAGCGTAAACTGGCCTACCAGAAAAAAAGGCGTTATACAGAGAAGCCTCGCTAGGACAGAGAAAACACAAAACCTCCAAGGTAGGCAGTCACACTCAGTGATGCTTGGCCTTCTAAGAAGCTGCATTTAAGTGTTTGTTTTTGCAAAAGTCACTCAAGTATTTCTTCCACATGGAGAGTGGTGGTGTATTTTCCTGTAGGCAGGACGGGTCTTTGCAGCCTCCACAGAATAAAGAGGCTTTAGTTGCTTTATTCTGTGGGATCATCTCAAAGCTGTATTCTTTAACTAGAGTCAATCACTTATTTAATATATAATTTTAGTTATATAGACTATGATGCAATTAATTACATCTCCATAATATTGATAGAAGGTAAGAAGAAGTTGCTATTTGATAGAAATATTTAGGCACAGATTTATGGTTTTGTTATTATTCCTCTTGCAAGTCCATCTACTGTCTTATTTTCTAACAATACTGAAAAAGCTCAAAGACCAAATCTGAAGGCTGTATTTTTGAAAATATTTAAGGAACTTAACTCCAGCTGTTAGAAGTTACTGAGTTACCTCAGATGTGTCTCAACATATTTAAAAGGTGGACGTGTAGGTCTAATGTCTGCCAACAGCAGTAAGAATCAGTCTATGGTTGCTGTATTATGCCATCCAAGTTTCCTTGCCTCTAATTTCATTCACTATCCCAAAAGCTGGGAAATATGTATGTTTTTTCAAGAATTTCTGGATGCTGGGATTTCTGGATGTCTGACAGCCCAGTTGGAGCAGAGCTGTAGCAATAGCTCCAGCAGGATTACTTACTGGACATGGACATGCAGAAATTGTAAGCAAATGGCCGAAGTGCAGAGGTACACAACTTACGCTGTACCTACAGAGTGAATGCAATCCTCCTGGGAGTGGATTTACTACCCTTGCACAGAGACATGATAGAATTAAATTGGTGCTACACAGTTGTAGGATGACACAGATGATGCTATTCCTATGGGCATGTATGAGTAGCTTGCTTTAGGAGTGACCTTTAAGTGTTTCATAGGAAAGTTTCCAAAAACGTTCTTCCAAAATAAGTGTAACAATGTACAAAACTTTGAACAGAAATTGTTATACATGTATGCCTGTTACACTCTGATAAAAATATAGGTTACTTTGTGTATTACATAATGAGAGGATATTTCCTCAGAAGGACAACTTCTTGTTGCATATTAGCAGGTGTTCCATTGCAGAACAGTCAGACAGTTCCTACAGCTAAACAATTTCCTGTACATTGCAAGGTCTTTGTACTTACTGTATGTGTAAAAGTATTGGACAACAGAATATGTTACTTTGCATAAAATAAAGCATTAACCTAGAATTTGCTGACACCATCTTGTGATTTATACAGCACCCCCAGCCTTTAGCTGATTTACAAAGTTCAACCAAGAACAACAAAAAATCACCCTTGCTCAGACAACCAATGTACTACATAAACTGACCACTGTGGCTGCCAAGGCTATGTAAACAACTTGGTTATGGAAGTTGAGTTTATCAAAGCAAAACAAGTGAAAACTCAATCAAACCAAAGTTAAATACTCTTCCTTGTGTCTTGCCCTGAAGGCCTTCAAACATGAGCATCGACGAGCTCCCATGCAGGAGCTTTGTACTGTTCATGGCTGACAGTGTTCCTGGAGAAGTCTGTCCCACAGAACACTCCTGCTGACAATTGTCCTTACCATGTCAATAGCATTGTCAAAGGAGCCTTTACAACAGGTTTGATGATTAGCTTCTGAAAACCGAAATCTCTCTAGTCAGACATTTGCTAAAGGAGTTTGGAGTACTCTAAGAAATATGGTACCATTAATTAGTTATTATTTCTTACATGAAACTGCTGAAAAAGAAAAAATTCAGTCCCTTTGCTTTTAATCAGATATGTTAGGCTGTGATCAAGATCTTATTGAAACTGACAGATTTCAAGAGCTGCAAAAGTTAAGGAGTCATTGAGTTAGATAATGAATCTCAGTGGATGAGCTGTCTCCAGTACAGAATCACTTCACGTCTCATACACATCACTATGGTTTTTTCCATGAGATCTCCAGTCTGCCAGTCTCTCCTAGGTCTTAGTGTCTGCTTTTGTTCTTTAAAGCAAATGACATGGTGTACTGACGTCGCAGGCTAGTATCAATGGTGACTGCTTGTCCAAATATTTGTGGGACCTGTCCTGTTTATCATCTTTATCAGTGTCCTGGAGGAGTTACTGGAGTGCTCTCCCACCAAGTTTGCAGATGACCCTGAATGGGGGTGACCACTGGGCCCATGGGCCCATCAAGGAGATGGAGATGGGTCCTTCACAATAGTACATGGTGGGAGGACAAGAGATAATAGGAGAGGTTCAGGCTGGCGTAGAGAATTTCTCCTCATGAGGGCACCAGGCAGTGGGGTAGGTAGCCCAGGGAGGCTGTCTGGTCTCCAGCCTCAGAGGTTTTCAAAATGGGGCTGGAAAAAGCCCTGAACACCTCCCTCTGACCTCCAAGCTGGCCCTCCTTCGAGGAGGAGGTGGGACAGGAGACCCCCTGAGGTCCCTTCCAGCATGAATTACACTGTGGCTGTATGCTCAGTATTTTAAAACTCCCAGACAATTCTGACAAATCTTCTGCTGATAATGTGTTTTGATGTTGCATTTCATAGGGCTTTAGGAGATATAATTTGGTTTTATTCTACTGTGAAGTTCACTAAGAGCTTTGGGGGTGTGGGGAATAACAGGGTTGACTGATCCTGACAGTTGTTCAGCCTGTTATTACCCTTAGACCTGCTTATGTCCTTGGTACTTCTGATGTACATACAGCACATCACTGGATCCTGAGTGAGTCCTACTCTTCACTGACAAAACCCATTTTCAGCAGTTTTCTAGTCTTTGAAGATGGAACACAGAAATATTACTATTCCCAGTAGCACAGACTGATGTGGAAATATCACAAAAATAGAGTTCATGTTACACAGGGACCCCAACACTGGAGGCAGTCTCTTATTTCTACATTCAAAATGTCCTGAAACCCTTACTCTGTTGAGAAAATGAGACTTTTTAGAGTAGTGAGCTGCCTTGTGAAAATCTTGACAGCCACACAGCTTTTGAAAAACCCTTGCTCCTCACCACCCATCTCCAGGACCCAGTGGCTGCGCTGGGAAGATGGTGACTTCTGTGTGGTCCTGTCCCATCTCTCCCATGGTATCTGGACATTGCTCAGAGAGGCAGCTGTCCGCGATTACAGATCTCCCTCATGTCATAGGTCACATCACCAGGAAAGTGGGAAGGTTCAGGATGACAAACTGAAAGTAATCTGTCACTGTCAACTCCATGGGATCAAAGGAAAAACAAACTCTATCTGTTTTGGCAAATGGTGAAGGCAAGAGGAAAAGCACAGGCTATTAGGTTAACATAGACAGACAGGACTGACCTCTGCTATCTAGATCGGTTTATTTTGCTGCAGTGTTTTGCATGCTGAAATCACTTTTGTCAGGGAACCTCCAAGCACGTTGCAGAAGATGTAATTAAGAGCTGTGACACCTCTGTGAGATACGATTGCAGTCATCCCACAGTGGGGTGACCCTCAGAGAGATGCTAAGTCGCTCAGGTGAACACCTGAGAAGTAACCGAGGTGTTCTGGTTTCAGTCACCACCAGATGTAAGGGTGACAAGGGCATGGACAGCGTAGGGGCATGGTGATAGCACTGCTGATGGAAGGGGCCTGAGACCCTGTCTCTGGGCCACGAGCACACAAGTCAGAGCAGAGAAGAAGATAGTTCAATATTGGTAAAGAAGTCTGGAGGATGATGATCTCTGTCCAAGGGTGCAAAGGAGCTTCAGTTAAGGTGAGAAACTCCTGGCATCAATTTTCATGCAACTGGCAGACTTTTAAAGTGGTGTTTGTGGTACTCTTAAAATATCGAATTGAAAACTGGAATAAATGCTTTCTTTTTGTCTCTTCTAACCTACATGAGTAATACACGAGCTACATCTGCTTCAGCAATCTCACGCATGCGATCACCGTTGCCCGGCGTTAATCAAGAGCAGTGAATTCAGCTTCCACAATACAATCAGTTCTTGTTCTCAACTTCTGAGAGTTCATAATTCAGTCTTACTGTCATTTCTTTCCTCTTCCATGTTCTTTCATGAAAGGTAAACCTGCACAGAAAGAAACCAGAGCCATTAACTGTTGGAAACTTTAATGTGCTACAAAACCAGAATTAGAAGTGATAATGAAATTTCCACTGCTGACAGACTTTGCTAACTGATGTATGTAGTGAGAAAGGTGGTCATATAACCAACAAAAATAAGAACCGTGTTCGTTTTTAATATGCCTCATTCATCTTTGCTTGAATTGGCAGAACACCAAATTAGACTTTAAGTTAAGATGTTCCTTTTAATTTTCAGTAATTAAAATAAATATATGTTTAACCATTTCAATTAGACTCTATTAAATCCAGTATATTTGACAAATATCTTTTAGAACAATGTCTACCAAACTGAGTAACATTTGTAATGCACTTGGGAGTGAATAAAATGAATTAGTCCTAAAAATCCAGGTTCAATTCTGCAAAAGCAACTCACCGCTAAATTACATGTACTTCCATGGATAGACACTGTTGTTACTAAATGAGATTTTTTTTTCCCCCTAGGACCTAAGTACCGATGAGCAGGAACAACTTAAACCGTGAAGGCAGATAAGATTAGCAACCCTGACTATCTGTCCCATCCCCACTCCACGATCAGCTGGGCTGGGAATCAAGCAGCTCCAAACTTCACAAAGCATCCTCGATTTGCAGGCCAGCAGCACAGGTTCTTGCAGCTATGAACTCCTGCAGTTTACAAAAGACTTATAAGTCCTGGTACTGAAAACTGTTTTCCAAGTCCTACGCCATGGACCCAGCACTGCTCACATTCAATCAATGAGAGATCAATAGCTGAATTCAGAGGAAACAGCAGTGAGCCCAGAAGGACTATTTCCACAGATGTCTTCAACATAACACTAAGAAGCTGCATCATAACTTTTCTACTGTCAAAAGAGCAAATTCCCTGTCTTGGTCCAAAATTCTTTTTTCAGTGACAAAAACCTTTAACTGAAAATACATGTTTCATTTTGCTGCAGAAAATAGACTGATAGATACTGTTGCCACTTCCAGTTTCATTACAAATTCAGGAAGTGTCCTCTAAACCAGCAGCAAAATGAGAAGGCAATTTTGATTTCAACATGGATGCCAAAATGCCTAATGAAATCAAACGTTGGAATTGGTTATGGAAATGCAAAAGTAAATAGCAATAATTCTATCAAGAACAGGATTATTAATAACAACAAAAGGTAAAAAAGCAAGGAGAAAAGAAAAAACAAATCCAAAAGAAGAGAGAGCTTCACTTGGAGGAGGACAGATTTCCAAAAAGCAGAGTTAGAAGCAAGGAGTGACAGAGTTACAGGGGGAAAAGGGAAATTGGGAAAGAGATAGATAGAAAAGAGGGAGAAAGCACCAGAGGTGGGTTATACAGAGTCTTGTAATGAGGAATGGACACTGAGGAAACGAGGTAGCCGAACTGTACAGAAGAGGGCATTTAATAGTCAGGTCGATGAAGTATCTTGAAAAGGAAAAGAAACTGGCAACTGAGACAAAAGCTAGCAGATAAACATAAATAGTGCTATGAAATCAAAGAAAATGAGGCATACACACACAATACTAAGAGAAGAGAGAAAGCCAAACCACAGAGCTCTGCCAAGGGATCAAACCCTGGAAGATTCATCTCGCCAAGAATTGTGAGGGCTTGTTTATTTTTGCTTTCTTATTCCTGCCAGAAGACATAAACTATATCTATTTACTTAGGGGGAAAAAATTGTATTGCAATACAGCCAATTTCTCTTGGGGGAAAAAAGGATGGTGTAACAAAAATGCCTGAACGGTTTTTCACAGCATATCCAGGGATGCTGGAAGTGTTTGGCAAAGCTAAAAGCGTACAAGGTCTCTCTACAAGGCTGATCTACAGAGAAAGGGTGGAATCTTCATGGGACAGATTCAGATATGCTTGTGAAGGCTGAATAGCCTGTGTCAGACTCAGTCCCACTGAAATCAATGAAACTATTCCCAATAATCAATTTGAATCAGGAAATCAGGGTCTGGCCCCAGGAAGGGTTGTGAGATTGATAATATAGCTCTTGTTTTTTAATAACAGTCTTAACTTTGCAAATGTAGACCTTCTACAGATCCTCACAAAAAGGTGAAGCAAGGAAAATGGATATCCCATTTTGGGGAAAGAAAACATTTGGTTGCTGGTTGCTTCTCAGGATCTAAGCGACCGTCTGTTTGCAGATCTGCTAGCTTTAACAAAATACTGAAGAAATTCATTTACCTCTATAATTAAAAAAAAAGAAAGAAAATAAAAGAAAACCCACCCCCATGATCTGCACGCTGCTCCTGTACAAACACCGGCTGCATGCAATCTGAGCTTTGAGCGCACACAGAGGTTGGCAAGTTCAGCTGACGGCTGTGCAGAATTTAGGCCAAACAGCACACAGAGTACAGCTCCTCTCTCAGCTTCAACCCTTCTGCAAGATTTTATCTGACAATGTTTTCCCTTGCCCGCACCTTTCTTCATGTCCTCAAAGTGCAAGAGGAAGCAGGAGGCATTGCACCAAACAAATCCCATACAGCCTAAGCAAAACGCTGGCAGGCCACAGGAACTGCTCGTCAGGGCTTGGAGCTCTGCTGAAGTTTTCAAAGCAGTCTCTTTCTCTTCCCTTTCTGCCCTCCTCATTCATTTTTTAAGCGTCGACTGATCTTTGACCAGCCACAAAACCTGAAACTGGCATAAGGCTTTTGCTTATGCCTCATTTTGACTACCAAATTTGTGAACCGACTTAATCTACATTTATCAGAAATTAACTCCATTGGCATAACTAAACCCTTCATTTGAGGTAGCTGTAAATTTTCCAAGATCAAGTGATACTGCACTTTTTCCTCATTGTAGCCCTCTTTTTTGTAACCTACTCTCTTTTCCTCTGACTACAGAACATGCACACGAATTTTAGCTTGCATCATGCCATACAATGTTGCCGCAGTGCATAGAGGTATTTTCTGCGTAGAACTGTGCTCTAATCCAGCTATCCTTTTCCAGCTACCTCATTATTGTGTTACTGACTGATCTTGAATAAAGCGATGCCGAAGTATCTGGAAATACAGGTAGGGGATGCGCCGCCTTTAGGCAGAGTCTCAGGAAGTAAAAACAAATCCAACTACTCTCAAATCGCTTTTGCAAGCAAATTGCCACATTGCAGCATTTTAATGAAATACTTCCTTAACATACTTTAAAGAGGTGGAAGGCCAAAAGAGATTGTTCATGACAGAACATCGACAGCTGAGATGAGGAGGGCATTCCTGAATAAAAGCTGGCACTTAACCTTTGCATACTCTTCCTTGTACAGTGGAAGAGCTGGTCTGAGGGTAAGGACAGGATCAGCTGGAAGTGAAGTCTGACCAGGAGCAGTACAAGGTACCGTATCTCAAACTGTGCATGTAGTTATCGTACACATGTGCTGCCTGTTGCTTCCTGTGAGCGCACGTAGAGAGCAGCATGATTTTATAGACATGGAAATGCAAAACCCTAACGTGCTGCTGGATTTCCCGAAGTCTCAGAGACAAATATCCACATGAAAACTTTTGCTACTTTTAGGTTTTTGTCATTCCTATTCCAAAACTTGAAGTCAAACCTGACACTATAACTGTATGGGCATTTGGACAAAGGGCAGCTCTGAAATTTGGCTGTGTCTCATGGCCATAGATATGATATGATGTCAGAGCCAATGTACAGGATACAGGAGGGCTATATACTCAGACGTAGAAGAGGGAAGTAGAGAACAGCCTGTTACTTTCTCAGACCAGTGAAACCTGCTCCCAAGAGAAATTTAATTTGTGCAAAGTGAAGCTCTGCCAACATATGTTGGCATATCAGGACTCAAGGGCTGGGAACTGCCTGCACTGCCGTTGCTTTGGGGCAGGGGGAGGGGACGGAGGCTTAGGAGGCATGCAGTTGTTGTGTGCACAGGGACGGATATCTGAGAGCTGCGAGCTCAATCTTTTTCCATGACCTAAGCAATGGTTAAAGATTTCCATTCCTGCTGGATTCAAGTCTCACCCTAAGGCTAGCCTTCATTGTGTCAGTGGCTTTGGATACACCTCGGTACTCCTGAAATCCTTGTAATTTTAAGGGAGATGTATATGAGGTTATCCATGCAAAGTGGGAATGGACGACTGCCTTTGTTTATCAGAGCAGGACTGATTTCCATTGGCATAGTACATCTCCCCTTTTAACCCAGTTAATAAATTAAATATATTAACTACTAAGTAATAAATTAAGTAATACTAAACTATACAACAGCAGCTAGGTTTTTTTCCTCAAAACAGCAAATTATAGACTCAGAAAGGGAACAGCACAGTATTATGTTACAGAGCACGTGTTTCTGTGGAATTCTTATGGGAAAACAGAGCCACATCACCTGCTGGGAGGTCTGCTGGGGGACAGCAGACACAGGCAGCACCCAAGTCACTCTAACTGTATTAACTAAGGACCGCAAGAATTTGGATTAATGCAGGCTTGCAGCCCATGCAACATGCATCATTTTTCATATAAAAAGCAATGGTAATCAGTGAAGACGTACATAGCAATACATACTGGTCTGTTACAGTAGACTTACTGTGCAGACTTGCAATATACTAAGTGCTTGCAATGTACTGAAGGTTTGCAATACCCTCATTTAATACCCTCATCAGTGAGTGAATGTCTGACCTGCCTAAGGCAGTTTTGGGACCTTGCATGCTGGGGTGGGAACAGGGTCTCTGGAGGAAGAAGGCAGTCAGTTTCGGCACCTGGCCTGTGAACAACAGCCATGAAGGCTGAACAGGTCTAACTGCCAAACAAAGGACTATTCTCACCCTTGTCCTGCCCAGCCTGCCAGGAACAAGCCAAGCTCGGGCTATCAACCTCTGAGCAGAGGAGGGAGGCTCAGACCTCAAACCTGCAGGAGCACTGCGGCAGCCGCATGCAGCAACCAGCAGTGTATTGGAAGAGGAGGTACTTGCAGGTATGATAAACGAAGCCCTGACTCTTCTAGCCCTGCTTGGGGCAGAGCTGAATTGCTTTAGGGATCATGTTATTCCAGCACAGCTTTTCAGAACCAGGGTAATATCACATATGGTAGTTTAGCCCGGTTGTATGTGTATGGTCTGAGATGAAAGCAAGCCTTTGTGTTAAGACGTCATTGAGCTGCATTAGTCTCGGAAAGCATAGGGCTTAATGAACGTGGAGCTTCCCTGAGAGATGAGCAGAGACTAGGAGATGCTCTGAAAGGAGAACAGAGGAGGCAGCACTCCAGGAGCACATCGGCTTATTTAAAGAACGCAAGCTGACTCTTATTTTTCCTCTAAATTAGCTATAGTCAATTTTAAGATAGAACTAAGTTTAAGCTTTACAGTGACCTACTGTGATGTAATAGCACCAGTCACTCTTTCTCAAAGGAAGGCAAAAGGGCAGCTCACGCAGTACAGAAGAAATGCTTAGCCAAGACAGGGTATTACACCCCAAGCCTGATCACAATGTGGGAGATTTGTAAAATTCTTCCCCAAGACACTTAATGCCACACATTCAGGGGCAGCGGTGGTTTTTAACCATAGGAAGGTCTGTGGGCTGTGTTTGTCCTGTGAAACTGATGGTATCTGCTAATGATTACCTCTGGTATTCTTCTCTGGGGTTCACTGTGCTGATATCAGCCACCTTGTTAACAATGTAAAAGTAGTGGGAGAGATAAACCTGGCTCCTTCTTTTTCAAAATGTGTGGAAAGGAAAATTGTAAGAGGGTTTTTCTTCCCTAAATTAGTTGACTGCTTCTGTGCACCTATTGCATAGCCTCCACTCAGGCTCATGCAGACCTGCCAGTGCCGGAGTCACAAAGCAAGCCCTAACAAAAAAGAACTTGGATTACTCCAAGACTCCCCCAAATCGGGTTGGCACTGTATGAAAGAGGAACCCCATCACACTTCATGATGAAACGATGAGGAAACATGCCTATTCTCTTCACAGCGGTCCTCAGAAATGCCCAAAGACTCATTTCTCCCAGCGTGATGAAATGCAGATGAAACACCAGTGAAAACGGACCATGCATCAGTGCTAAAGTATTCACACCTCATTGGAGAGCTAAATGGGGACAGTAAGCTAATAACTGTGACGCTGTATAACTCAGTTCATGGGGGAACCCAACAAAAAAAAAAATACAGCGTCTGAAGCTTTATTTGCAGCTCATGGCAGGTTTCATGTTTGTCTCCCGGGTATATGTGTTTGCACAGATTTCTTTTTGCATGTGATGTTTAGTATTGCTACAGCTCAACACTTTTACTTAGAAGGGATTTGGTAGATTTTATCCTCTGGCCATTTATACCAGACTTGTTCTGTGAGGAGGCATGTGCTGCTCAGTCATACTGGCTCACCACATGACACTGAAGTCTCCTGCTTCTTCCGACAGGACATAGTTGACCTTACACAACCATACATGTTGGTGTGTCCTTCTGTGTAACTAGCAATTCATCTTCTGCCAAGCCCACAACAATGACCAAGAAGCAGCAAATAACACATCTTCCACTGCTCAGGGAGGTCAGATCTAGCTCACAACTGGCTTCAGAGTAGACATCCCACCCAAACATCTGCCTGCAGTTGCTGCAGAACGTAACCAATCCACAATGGTGCAAAGAGCCCCAAAACAATTGCATGGTTTTGAGCCACCCCAGCCAGCAGTGTCCAGCTTCAGAAGAATTCTTCTAAATGTAGATAATAAGAACCAGCGCCTGGTTACAGGTGCTTCACCTCCAGCTGAAACGTGCTGCTCCCACTTGATCCTGTCCTGCTTGCCCTTCCGCACAGGGTCGCCTGCTCCAAAAGCTTTTTGTGATGGGCTGTAACTCGCTATTGCCTCATTTTCACGTAACGATGGAGCTGCACTCAGTTTTCTATTCTGTAGGCTTGGAGTATGAAGATAGCCAACGCTGGCTTTTCTTTCCAAGGCTTTTAGAAGTGTGGGATGAGTTGTCAAAGTGGCAAATTTCCCTTTTCTTTGGCAGTAATGTTTCTAACCAAGAAAATGGCTGGAAATTTTCCTTTTTTTTCCATCTTGTCTGGTTGCCACTCCCTTGGACTCAAATGACTCAAACATTTTCTCTGTCTGCTGAACAATGATGATTTTGTGGTGAAAGTGCTGACATCGTCCTGCCCCTGGTAAGTTTTTGCTGCCCAGAAATTACTAATTCCCTGTGTACGATTCTGGAAAATTGCACAGGGTACTTAGTTGCATGTACTGAAATGTGTCTCAAAATAACATTACTTAACCATCTCTCTGAGCTCACATGAGGTATTACAACACCTTTATTTGTGTCAAGGACTAAAAATGGAATTAAGAGCAAAGAATCATAACTTTGGGCAATTCCACATCTTGCTATTATTTCTTTTTCCTCATTTCCATATATTTGTTTGACAGTATTTACTGCACGATATGCTGGCAAAGTTCTGAATCTTCATTCATTCCTTATTAAAACAACTTGAGTATTTTGAGATCTCTGGATGAGAGGGACTGCAAAATGATATTCTGAAAAATCATATTTAAGAATTGGAAAGTATCACTGTTACACCATTTAGAGGCCATTCTGGTCTTGAACTACTGGTATAACTGTTGTTATGCACTGAGATTTTTGCTTAATTATGGCAGTATCTCACCAGATATAGCTTATATCTTCAAGTGCAGTGCAGAAATGTTAAATATTAATAGCCCTTTCTTTATAGGAAGTTATATGGAGACTAAGTTACAACAAGGTTTAAAATTCAGATCTTACTCTTCACTGTATTCCAACCAACATAAAATAATGTTAAAATAAAATTGTGTGTGGCATCTATAACTTCCCTTTAAGGTCTTTTCCTAGGTTCTAAATTTTGCATACACCCATTTTAAAACCCTTGCAGTCATTTTAAAGGTTTACTCATCTTTCAGAATATCTCTCCACCCCTTGAAGCAGAGTATCCTGCCTTTTCTAACTTCCTCCACTTTTTCTTCCTTCTTGCCTCCCAAAAGCACCTTTCTGTTGCTCCTTCCTGTTTCCCCCATCCTCCTTGTGCATGCACCCCTTTACTGAAGTCCTTCCACAAAAGCCAACATTTCCTGCAGTCCTTAAGGGGATAATCATCTCAACATTATTCTTTAACTCATAAAACAGTGAATTAGACAAAAAAATTTATTTTCTAGTCTTCTTCTGCTTCTTTATCAGTCTTTCAGTTGAGTGCAGATTCAGTAGAGCAAAGACCGTTGACTTTGCAGGGGGCTGAGCACCTCCCAGGCACAAGCATCCTGAAACACGTACAGCACCCTTGGGTTTAGGCATCACGCTGCTAAAAACAGCTAACCCATCTGCAAAACAGCCTGCAGCCAACAACCCAAACTTCTCTCAGTCTGCAGCCACCAGGTATGTAGAGCTTCACCATAACACTGGATACCAGATTGTCTTTGACATCGTTATTTCACTTGCACAAACAACTATGCCACAGAGTTTATGTGAGTTAGTGGAGTATTTTGTACAAGCAGATGTGGCACAGGGCATAGTTAGGCACAGTGCCATTTTCTCTAGCAACAAAGCCAGCCTCAGAGGCTCATGTGCCAAAACCCCATACCCTGTGCTTCACCTCCCTGGGGTTGTGCTGATATCTGATTTTTAAGCCATGCTATACACTGGAAATCGTATTTCTTTGTGCTAGATTTAAGTAAGCTTCAGGAAAGATAATACCTGCTTTGGCAGAACTGTAGAGTGCTTTGGCAGGTGATACTTAGGCTTCCAAAGTTAACCTGTAAACAATTTCTGGGCAAACATGAGCAGGTTTGTGCTCTGTGATGCTTCAGAGGCAGCCCTCACAGCTCCCCAGCTATCCCGCCAAGCCGTGGCCCGGGGCCAGAGCGGGCACGTGGATTTCACACGCAGGGATACAAAGGACTCCGTTGTTCTCCCTGTGAAGCCAATTGTAATTCCAGCAACAATTGCACTGGGATTTCAGCAAGCTGGCTGCCCGCAGCTGGGAAGTTTCACCCTCCATGCCTCCCAAGCCAGTGGTGCCCCGTCTCAGCAGGGCTTTTCCTGGCTCCAGTCACCGCAGCTTCAAGCTCTTTATTAAACAGAATTCATCAAGAAGACCATATCTTATTCTCTCTTCAGCCAAAACAGCATTAAAAAGTGAAGCAAAAATAATTTGGGGAAAGTGAGATAAGTGACAACCATCTCTTTCCCTGTTTCTGCAGATCTGGCATCAGAAGTGCTGACAGCACCACTAATGTTGTGTCCTGGATATGGGATGCGCGTGCAGGCTGAGACGCGTTACTGAGCATCCCCCAGACAACTTTGAGGTTGGCAGGCCTTTTCTGGCTGTCATTCTGTACTAACTGTACACAGCAGGATGGAAGACCGCATCTTAAAGTCACAAAAGACAGCGAGTCAGTGTTTTATTTTCATAAAACATTTCATTTATTTTTTTTCCAGTGTGACCGCACTCAGGTGTAGCGGCGCCTGGTACCAGAAATGATATTCAGTGTGAGCTGTTTCCTAAAGGAAAAGTGCATGTGAGAATTCAGATTATTTTGTCTAGCACAGCTG
This sequence comes from Fregata magnificens, assembly GCA_013389945.1. Lineage (NCBI taxonomy): Eukaryota > Metazoa > Chordata > Aves > Suliformes > Fregatidae > Fregata > Fregata magnificens. The sequence goes on along the minus strand of WAAD01017918.1, from coordinate 57,627 downwards.
CTGCTTGTACTGCAAAAGCAGAGCTGCAGCTGACGACAAGGTAGTGTGGAGCGTGACACCTCTGCTGGCCCCCCTCCAGGAGCACCGAGCCAGTCTGCGGCACACGATACGTTTCTTAATTGTTGATAGCATATAATTAGGACAACCTAAGCCTCATTTAATGAACGCAATAAGTTAAACCAAAATGCTTGGGTAGACTTTGTTGGTGTTGGAGCAGGAGGCTGCAGAGTGAGGTCGCATTGGCCATGCAAAATGAAGTCCCCCCTCGGTAGACCGTGGGACTGGAGCTACGGCTGGACTTCTGCTTAGCACACTGCCTTCATCTTCATAACCTTCGGACTTTTGTGGGGGGAGGTAAATGATATTCTGATTCACCCCTCAACACAGATTCGAGGCTACAAGGAAAATGTACACCAGACAGACGTGTTCAAACCATAAAGGATTGGCAAAGATGTCATCAATATCTTCATTACTTTGACCTTCTCACCGTCTACTTTGTAAATACTAGTACCTCAGTAACTTAAATACTTGCGTACCTTAAATACTTGCATAATTCAGAGTGAACGATTTCAGCCCCAGTTTTACAAAACCTTTTGAAGGAACGAAAAGGTGTTGACATTCCCAACCCAAAGTATTTATTTACAGCACAACAAAGAAGAAAAGAGGTGAAAAAGATTACACAGGCAATAAAGATCTCCCTATTTATTCATCACATACTTTCTAGGGCTTTTTGCTCTTTAAATTTGTTCTAATATTATCAGAATTGATTTTTAGTCTCTCTGATCCCAGAGGAAATGTCTTCAGTGAAGCTCTCGGTGGATAACTGTAATGAAGAATCAGCTTGCAGAGCTGTTACTATGGTGCTCTTAAGTGTGGAGCTTCTAAAAAATTAACTGATAAGAAAATTCCAATGCACTATATTTAGAAGTATTTCATTTCCTAGCTTTTGACATAAAATAATTTAACAATTGAAAGTCTACATGGAAATTGTTTATTTTTTATTGCAGCATGGTATCTTTTAAAATGTGTTTTTGTTGGCTTTGAAATAAACCCTGAATTTAGTAAAAAGCTTGCTTACAAAATTCTCCAAAAATAAAATTGGAAGCAAGAATTATACTGTTCATTTCTCTGGGTTTTGTTTTGGTTTGTTTTTGGTGGTTTTTTTGTCATTCTGAGAACCGAATCCCTTAGACTGTACTAGGAAATATTTATGTACAAAGAGCTCTATTTGAATGTTTACCTTTACTTTATACTCTAGAAAGGCATTTTAACAGGGGTACTACTTTCCGACTCTCTTGGAAAAAGCCCAAGTCTATTTTTAGACGCCAGAGTCCTAAATTGTGTACTATATCACACAGGGCAATGCAAGCAAAAACAGCAAATTCAGCTTCCTATTATTTTTGAGCGCAAGCCAACATTGGCCCATTTCTGTAGGACAGCCCAGCTTAAAGCCCTCTATAGTCACCACTGAAATCATTATGAGGAATATGGGATTATTACAGGCACAACTGTATTTCACATACTTGGTTTATACCACCTGAAGAAGAGTGAGTGCAAAATAACTGAAAATAACACCAAAGTGCACATACACATTTGCAGAAATCTCTGTGTTGTTATTACAAATCAGTTTACACTAACACCTTCGTCTGAATCGTTCCTATTTTAAAAAAAAAAAAAGAAAAAAGGAAAAAAACAAACCTCTCCATGCTGCTTATAACGAATTGCCTGCCAGCACACAATTAATTTCCTGCAAACCTGCTCGGCGGTGCCCTCCCCACTTCGTGGCTGTAAGGGCTGAGGGATTCATTGCCGTAATGGCTTTCTTGTACCACTTATAAATGAGGTAAAATGCTTGACAATGACACTTTTCCAGTGCTGACCACCTGCACTTGTCTGCAACCACTTGAAACTCCACTCACAGCTCTGGCAATCAGATTCCACCCTATTGATGTTTCATAAATGGCTCGCACAGCATCACAGACACAGCCTTGATGTAGGACAAGGAAACGAATAGGAATGTAGCTACTTTTAGTAATTAGACAGATAAAGGTAACCTGAAAAAAAGAATGCTACCATCCAAATTACACTCTTTGCACCTTTGCATCTTTGCGTCATCTTTGCATCTTTGCATTCTTGCACCTTTACATCTTTGCCATATGTCTGGCAATAATTTTACCTTTGGTGGTTTCACAGAAAGAGGAGGGCTCATCATAAATTATGATGAACTAATAGCAATAAGGTTTTTCACTTCTGCAAAGGCTTTGTATTCTCAAAGTCATGTGGAAACAAAAATTAACTGCATGACTTTGTAACATCCAAGTGAGGTAAGCACTAGCTCTGAGACAGGAACATCCTGTAAATAACTTCTGAAAGGCATCTGATTATGTGGTTAAGATAATACTACTTTCCTCCTCTAAAGAGACCTAGAAAACAAGTAATGAAAAGTCCTATATAGGTCAATTATCAATTGATTATATTACCACCATTACTATTATAATCGTATTATGCATTATGAATTATTTCATTATGTTTTCCTTTCACTAACTTTTCGGTAAGAGAACTTACTGAAATAAAGAGAACTGTACTGCCATTTGTAATTATGTAATTATTTTCTGCATGAGTAAAATTTACCTATTCTTCCAGCTGACTACCCAGAAAGAGAAGGAGTTGTTGGGGTGCGTCAGGACGGTAAGTCACAACTGCGTCCGCACGCGTGCACGCCGCCTGCCGCAGAGCCAAGCAGATCGCTGGGGCCCCAGCTTCAGCCCTCTGCATGCTCTCAGTCTGGATAAAACAGTATTCTTGTGTTACAGAGCGTTTTGCACGGTTCAGAAACACTGACGCCGTCTGTGTGACCACCCCACTCTATGCTATAAAGATCACACTGCATTTTCCAAGCTCACTCCCCATTTCCATTTACTAGCCTAAAATATTGGGGCTTTGAAAGGACAGCTTTGACCAGCTGCATTTTTTTGTGTCCAGTTTCTATCGCTTTACATAAAGAGAAGATATCAAGGACAGTTATTTGAATGTGGATAATATAGTGAAGTTATACAGTGGGGATTATTGTGAGGTTTTAAGGCTAACACTCTTTCATACATATATATATGCATCTATACACATGCATATATATTTTGGCATGTACATATTTCTATCATTTTCTATATTCTATCATTTTTTCATATTTCATATTCTATCATTTTTTATTCTTTTATTTAAATATTTCTTTGCATTTAGTACCAGAGAAGAAAGAGAAGATGTTGACATGCCTCCTTCAAACTTCTGCTCAAGTTTTTAACTGTTCTCACACTACAAATAATCCAATTTATGCAGAACTGCTTGTAGTAAACATCATTAAGAGTGTAAGCTTTTTAAAGGCTAGAGCCCTGGAAGTTACAGCATGGGATGGAGAGTCAAGAGTGTTGAATTCCACTGTTGATTTCCTCACTGAATTCCTGAGTAAAGAGTGGTTATGTCATTTCACCTGTTTCCCTGTTATTTCACAGGGATGTTGTAAAAATTGAAGTTTTAATTTTGGAATCTCAGGAGAAAGGGAGGGGTACGAGTTTGCCAAGTGATTTTATGGTTGTTGTTGTAACTTGCAAGAAGCCTGAAAAACCAAATCCTTAACAAGGATTTTTCCTTCATTGTTTTTCCGCATTGTTTAATTATTGCAGGGAGTGCTGAGATGTATACACCAGTGGCTTTCTAAAATAAAGCTTTGAGACAGTGCTTTTGCGGGGGGGAAGACAAGAGAAATTACCTAGGTTTATAACAAAGATGAACCAAATTTTTTAGGCCAAGTTTTTATTATTATTTATTATTATTATTACATTTATTAAATGTAACTTTTGTTCCTGTAGATGTAAAGCATTCTGTGTGCCCCATACACATTGCCTTTTATTCTTCTGCTAGCCATGGAGACCTGGGGCACCGAGAGCAAATGCTCAGCTCATAATATCCATTTTTATGAAGATTTTTTTTTATTTATTGACCAAATAATGCTTCGCTCTGCCCTACAACAAGCCTGAAAGCTCTTATGGGAAAGTGGAAGATGGCTTTCTCCTGCTGGTTTTGAAGAAAGAAGATTTTTTGAAAGCCATTTTTTAATTAACCCTGTTTTCAGTGGCTGAGCAAGAGCCATTTTCTCCTTTTTTTGTGCACCTCATTGTGTTCACTTCATTTCCCTCCAAGGTCAACACCAGATCTGAGCCTACCCAAGGGCAACAGAGTATCCCATCAGATATGCCTCTGCCACAGGAACACAGTGATCCAAGATTCAAAATCTACCTTCCGTCAGCAGCCTGTTGGTTTTACATTAAGTCTGAAGATGGCACGTGATCTCAACGGGTTTTGATCAAGCGCAATTGTATAAACACAGATGCATACGCTTTGTTTCACGGAGCCAACTCCTTCGTCAGCAGCGTGCACGACTCCCATCACATCCAGAGACAGAATAGACTCCCGAGTGTATAAGTTCATTGTCTGCTTCCTCCTCTTTGAAATATTACATTTTTAGAACCTTGGTTTAAAACATGCACTATAAATCTGACAGCGAGTGTTACTGAAGTCCCAACTCTAAATAAATAGTTTAAAATAAAAGTTGTATAAATACCCATCTGTGCCAACAATACAGTTTGAAAGGGAGCGCTGTAAACACAAAGTAAATTAAATGGGATCCACTTTTGTGGGGTGGATGGCTACTTAAACCAGTTATTATAGAGAAGATTTTGTTGTGTGGTGCGACAGCACGTACCCATGTGGCTAACCAAGAGCTGGTTGAAGAAACAAACCCCACCCATACCTAGGAGCAGTGCCACGACCAGACCACAATTCCTGCGAGGCATAAATTTAATTTGCTGAAAATGAAGCACAGGCACTGTCGCAGCTCATTAGCCAGCAACAGACATATTGCAAGAGAAGAAAGTGGAATTTGGTGGATGGTCCAACTTCTACATGTGCTGTGAATAAAACAGACTATTGTTTTTTGATAAAGGAGTATTGTTTTGAATGTGCCGGGTAACTAAGTAAAGCCAGCAGAATTTTTTGGCCAAATATAGTCTCTTGCTCACTGCTAAAAATCCTAGCTTTCAAATTAGGAGCTGAAGTCATTGAAAAAAAAGTTTACATTCCTGCAGCCGACTGCAGCAAAGCCAAACAAATGTTTGGCTTAAGATTCATCTCTTTCATGAACCTTTCTTAAACGTCTAAGTCAGAAAATACCATTGCTATTATTTAGTAATTTGATGCTTAAAGCGTTGGTTTTCTTCCCTTCTTTTCCCCCCCCTTCTTATTATTTTTTTTTAACTTGTTCAGAAGAGACCCAGTAGGGTCACTGCTGTGGTATTAGGGTATGTGAAGCATTTCATAACTTAAAGAAATCATGGTTTCAGCTTCTGGCACCAGCTCCAGTTGTAGGTCACAGTTACTAGCAGTATGTTTTTTGTTGGGTTTTTGGGTTTTTTGTCATATCCCAAACCACTGGAAAAGAGGAAAAGAAGGTGTTGTTTTTCACAGTAGCTAGCGCAGTTGTGATACGGGTCTAGAAAACTAGCAGGGCTTAGGAGACCCGATGGTAAAAAACAGCAAGAACTGCTACATTTCTTTAGGGCAACTCTGTGTGAACAACATGCTGTAAAATTATTAAAATGAGTGCAGTAACTGCTGGAAACCTGAATTGCCTTCCACATCCTTTGATATATGTCGTGCTCACTGCTTTTAGCCACTCTGGCAGGCCAACAAGGTTTTTTTGGTTCCAGGATCTGGGTCCGAACCAGTCAGCCCCATTCCTGCCCCGGCAGCAGTGCCAGGACTGAGGTGAAGGGATGCAGCCCGTGTCTCACATCTTCAGGAGACATCAGCAGTATTTGGCCCCAGGACATGTTTGGCCCCTGCTCTGGAGCTGCCACAACTGCTGTCCCTCGCTTCTCCCTTCTTCCCACCCACGAGTTGAGGGTATCACCCAGGAAAGCAATCTCCCTAGCAAGCTAGTTTTTGGGTACATTTCTATCCAAGCAAACAAAAATCAATTTCTCTATTCGCTATTTCATCTACTTTCTCTATTCGCTATTTCACATCTCTATCTCCTTAAGAGCTATTACTTCTGCCAGTGTTTCCTCCAGAAACAAGCTGTACAGGGAGACTCAGGTTCAACACAACAAGGGTCATCAGTGCAAGCATGAAGACAAAACTAAGACCACACAAGGATCCATCCACTGGGGTGCCGAGCACAGCTCCCCTAAACGGCCAGAAATATGACTGACACATGGAGGAAGAGATTAGCTAAAAGTAACTGACTTTTCTCCTTTTCAGACTTCTTGGAAACTGTATTAAGACAATATTTACATCAACATGTTGGTGTCCCCTAATATAATGGGGTGCAGAGTGTGTATTTGATCAGTGCCTATGCTTTGCCTCTTTCTTAACCATACTAGGACGGTTTGATTTTTGGATAATGCCTATCTCTGAGCGTGGAGCAAGAGAGTGGAAAGGGAATAAAGAAGGTGGATGTACACGACCTGGCCCGCTGGTAGGGTCCAGTTCGGTAGGGCACATGGGGATTGCCCCGGAGGATTAACTGAGCCATGGCAGAAGGCTGGCTTGTTTTCTAAGAATTAACATGCAGGTGCAATCAGAGCAGAATTGTCTTTTTCCAGCTTTTTCTGGCTTTTTCTGCACAGTGATGTGGCCACAAACACACCATACTTCAAAAGGGTGGACTGTGAGCAAAGCCCCTTGGATCCTATCTCACCTCCCCTTGCCTGCTGCGAGAGGGGATAACTTGTCTTCTCATGCCTATTGATTAATTTGTCTGTGTTAGTGATTAAGATGCACAAGTATGATGGACTCTTACAGTGCTCATTATCATGTTAACAACACAGGAATTCTTTTAAGTTTTATTTTTCCCACGTATTTGCTAGGAGGTGCCTTATCTAGATGTGCATTGTAAGGAGGGAAACCCACTTCAGCAGGGAAACTTACTACCTGAAGAGTGTAAAGTTGCGATACCATTTTATTTACATGAATTTCCAGAAAGTGTACGTTTGACTTACCTTTGTTTCCTTTCCTCCCAGTATACTTCCCTTTTCAAGGCATAGGAAGTACAAAAATATATGTCTGAAAACATTGTTTTAAAATCCCATATTGTAAGCTTATGTCTTCTGAAGAACCTTTTACCCCAGACTTGGCATGTGTGTTGTGAAACCTCACATGCTTGATGGCCGGCTTTGAGGTCTTGAACATCTCAGGATTTGAAGATGTCCCTCAACATATTAAAGCTTAGGTGGTTTAATGGAATTACTTTAAGATAAAAAAACAAGCATCTGCATAAAACATTTCAAAATTACAATTTTTAATAGGTACCACATAAGAGTTACCACACACACGGAGTAGTTAAATTTTATTCTGTTGTAGGTAATACAATTTTTTTTCCTGCCTGCTTCATTTCATCTGTAGAAGGTAAGATACATTTTAACACTCAATATTTCCCTCTCTTCAATGCTTGAATGATACAAGAAGTTGCTAGTCACAACTTTGGCTAAGAACCACATTGAGGATAAAAAATTTTCCTTCCAATCACATACAACACTAATCAAAGAAAACAAAATACTTGATTTTTTAAATTATTTTCACTGAGTTAATATAATAATAAGCCTACCCTAATCAGGATTGCCAGCACTTGCAATTTTATCACCAGTCACAGGATATTTGGTGGTTTCCATAAAATTCTCACTCTTTCTCAGGCAATTAGATCCAGTATTTTTAAGTCTTGGTCCCTTATAACTATTGAAAAAATCCTGAGTCCTAACAAGTGAAAAACCAGAAGACAAATGAAAAAATGATGAATGGATGGAATGAAACACTGACATTTCTGGCTTTGGCTTGCACGTGATAGGGTTTCTCTCATTTTTGTTTGCTTGACGTTTTTTTTTATTCTGAAGCCAACCTCACTTCTGAGGATCTGGTTCACAATTTCTGAAAAATTGGGGATTGCGGTGCTGCTGATTTAATAACATTTCACTGGGTTCCAGTCTCCTTTTCTTTTTTTTCTTTTATTTTCCCCCCATTTTTCCCTTCTCTCCCCCACTGCCCGCCCTGTTTCCAGGACCAGCACTGGAGCTTCCCTGCTATTCCTGGAATGTCTGACCAAAGCCCCAACGAAAGGCACCAATGTCTTAAAAGCTCAAGTCTTCTCAAATTACAAGTAACACCAGGGTAACACCAAATGCTGGCTGTGCCACCCACGGCCACTGTCATCCATGTCAAACTTTCACTGACAACAGCTGATCTCTGACAGACAATGGAAAATTTGGAGGATTTAAAAAAAAAAAAAAAAACAACTAAAAAAAACCCAAGCCACTGTTAAAAAGAGCAAACAAATTGATAGTGACATGGATCACTCATGTTGACTTAATAGATTGCCCTAGTTCTTCAGCATGGATGACTTTACAGCCGCTGCTATCCCAGCATAGCTATTGCTGATTATGCTGCTGTGCACTTTAAGAAAAGTAGGACTTCAGAAGGAAGTGTGGTGGAAATTTCCAAAATATAGACGGTCTGTTTGGATAAAGACAGGCTTTTTATACTTAACTGCTAGGCCTGGGACGCTTGGCTGCCCTGACCACTGGCTCTGTCTGGGTACACTCAGATGGATTCACACTGGTGGGATCCCCCGTGAATAGGGGCGTTCCCTTCCCCTAGCATCACTTGCTTCTTTCTTCTTGCTGTGCGAGGCAGACTATTGAAAGAGAAAAATATTTCCATCAGCTTTGTTGCTAACGTTTCTGGTTCTCCTAGTTCTGGGTGAGGAATGATTTTGCTGCCTTTCGAGGCAGCTGGAACAAAAGAGAATCAGCAAAATCAACACATCTCCCATCAGTTAAAAAATGAGCTGTATTAAATATTTAGGTCCTCTTCAAGTGTCGTCTGAAAAAATAATTTCTGTGGCATAAACAAGGCTTGTCTTAAAGCTTCTGCAGAGAGAAAGGACCTTCATCCATCAGCAATTAGATACAGCAGTAGACAGACTCCTGAAGGTTGTGACATATCTGCATGTAAAGAAGGTTTCCAAACTGTATTAAAATTAATCGTGTATTTTCAGACATGCTTGAGCTTTTTCATGAAGACACCAGAGCAGGTAACACAGTTGCAAGGTTTCAACGTATAACAGCTCTGGGTTATCTAAAAATAGACCACCAGATTCTATTTTTAGCAACGGTGATATAAATCTAAAGAAACCTCACTAACTTCAGAGTAGTTGCCTTGTATTTACATATGAATTAAAGATGTCAAATCAGTCTCTATTTTATCGCTGCACACTACTATGCAAATCTCTGATTCTGCAAACAAAAGCTGTACTAATGCATACGACTGGAAATGTCCACATTAATTCTGTGTAACAGCCACCGAGTGAGAGTTAATATTCTCAGGTAGGAAAAGGCTGTGAGTGTTTTTTACTACCAGTCTGTTTTAATACCAGCTTGTGGATTGGGACAGCTGAAGCAGAATTCACTCAGAATGTTTTTCAAGCCGCGATTTTTTAGTTACCTCACTTATCACCATGTCAGAATATTTTCTTCAGCAAATTAGAAACTGACTTTTTCCTTATGTACTTTTCAAGTATTCCAAAGATTCATTCACAACGCCAAGCTGCAGTAAAATCCACCGTAATGTAAATCACTCTCTGATACTTCTTTTCCTTTCTCTTTCTGGATAGAGTTATGAATGCAATGAAAAATAAATGATTTTGAATGCCATCAGTGGAGAAATTGGTATCACAGATGCAGTTTACAAGTCAGATCATCTTGCTAATAGCTAAATAATGTATTTCCTAAGTTGGATTTTGGCTACACAAGTTTGAATGTTTGAACATTTTTTATTTTAATAAGGAGAGCATTTTAAAGTGCTGAAACTGGGGATAAGGTAACATTATCCTCTTGGCACATTTAATAATATGTACTAACGCAGCCCGTATTTCCAACCCCTCTTCCCTGTCTAGCATTAATGCTGCAAATTGATGTATTTTTCTGAACAGCAAACCCAAGCAGTAATGTGGTCATGGGAAACTGGAACAAATGACCACTTGCTCTGGAAAGCAGCACACTGAGAGTTTGAAGTCCTTCATGTTTACATAGTGGCTTGACTTTCAGCAACAGGTCATAGCCGCAGAAACAAGAGCTGCCTGAAATATCATGTAGGGCCTGTAAACCCAGGAATGCGCTGTGTGCTGCCAGCCATGCCCTATAGGATCTCAAGCAGCCTGTCTTCCCGAGACCTGGGAGGATTGCAGACATTTCTGACCAGACCTGTTGGGCTAAGGTGACTTTGACAGAAGTCAGCTCATTAAGCTAACAGTGAAGCTTGTCTTTAAGTCTTTCAGTGGCTAAATATTGTAGTAACTCCAAGCCAAAGATGTTGCTCACAACAGAGAGCACCACTAACAGTGTCTCCAATGTAAGATTTAATTAAAAATTAATGCGTTTTGTTTTGATGTCTTTTTTGGAAAGCAAAACAAACCCCAAACCTCAACTAAGTTGGTCCTCAAATAACAGAAGATACCAGTCTGTGTTTCCTCTCCAAATGGAAAGACAAAAATCCACCGAGTTTTATTCGATGAGTTACAGTATGCATAACTGATTCAAAGATGGTCGTCTTTTCTCGGCAGCTTACACCATGGGAATGAGTATTTTGAGAGGGGTGTTATATGGAGTCTTTGAATTAAAATTCCCCTTTTCTAGACTTCCCATGTACCTTTCTTTCCTATCGAGAAAGCAAAAGGATGACAGGCAATTCAATACTGTCATGGAGAGCAATTCCCTTACGATAAGTGGACCACCAACATGGCATCACTGAAGGGCTGGTTTACCTGCAGGTTTAGCCGACCAGCTCATGCATCCCTATGGCTGCCCCCCAAAAGCCCCACCAGAAACCTTGTGAATGGCCTCAAAACCAGGTCTTGGCTGATTTGCAATGCTTTCTAGTTTCATGGTTCCTCCTAGGCATCTCAGTAGATCCATTTTACTTTAGATAAATGTTTCTACCTTCTCAACTCACACATAACTCTGACTTGTTATGGTTAGCTATCAATTGGCATTTCCAAAAGCACCCATCTCCACCCACCCACCAAGTAGTCCAGGATAGCAGGGTACCTATTACACAAGCCAAACCAGTCAATCTGTTCAAGGGTGTGAAATTCTGAGCTGGCACTGACTAGTAGCAAAGAATTATTCAGAAGCACCACAGTGTACACATTTTAAAATACATTTAAGTTCTCAGTTCTTAGACTGCCTGTAAACTTTTTGAGTTGCAGAGGCTACACTGGGATGTAATTAAATAACAAGACTGCTGTCTATAATTATAATGACTCTTTTAAAGGTTTTCGTTTAAAGACATAAATGTGGTGGCCTTAAAACAACTGGCAATAGTGTGCATGGCTTGATTTCAAATTTCTATACTTACATGAGCAGAGATCAGGAGAAACAAGGAATCTTGCCACTCTTTTTGTGCCAGATGAAGATTGTCCAATCTCATTTCCATAATAAAATCAAAAAGGCACATTGAATTGTTTTTCATACTTGGGATTGCAAGAACAAACTAAATGCCAAGGGCCAGTCCTGAACATGCCTATCTTCTTCAGTAATGTAACTGAAGGAAACAGTGCTCCTGATTGACTGGAACTACTTTTGCTGACGTGTGTTTAAAGAACTGGGCCATTAGGGTTTAGTTCTTGGCTTTCCAAACTGCGCCTGATCCTTTCAGAAAAAAGGCTTTAACAAAGTACTTTCAAATGGTTGATGCCACCCCAGTTTTCTATCAAACAGCTGATTATCTTAAATGAAAATAAATAGCATTGCCATGCAAAAAATGCAGGTTTTGCTGTTGCTACAGAATCCTTTTTTCCCTATCAAGTGCTACCTACCACAGTTCAAGATATATTTTTTAGATTTAACAGACAGGCTAAATTGCATTCTCATTAACAAAATGCATTAGGCTACAGACTAATAAAAACATCCTACACTGGGCCAGCAAAGCTTCCATTAAAACTAAAGGATATTTGTGTTGCAGAGCCATAAAACATGCTCTTTGCACAGGATTCTTTCAAACCACAGGCCAGTGAAATGCATGAATATACTTCCATTGGGTCTAGTGACTTTTACATCAGGCACTAAGACAGCGCGTGTATCACATCTTCTTAATGGAGATTCACGGGGGAAGAAAAAAACAGATTTATTATAAATTGAGAGGTTCTGAAAGTTTTTTTACCTATGCTAAAAAATCAGTGAGCAGAAAGTAGGTTCAGCATGACATGTAATTCTTTATCTTACCCAAATCAGTAGTGTTAAGTCTGACTCTCCATAGTTTTGTCGAAGTTGCCTGAAGATTTGAAATCATAAGTGAGGGCACAAGGTCTTGAATTGCCAACAAAGACAAATTTGTAGCATGCCATTTTTAACAAAGAAAAAAGTCATTATCAAACCTTTCAGACAATTGAAATAACAAATCATTTCCATTTAAATTAATAGTATTTCCATTCTTTGTAAGGCAAGTCTTTGAAGGCAGATAATGCTAAGTTTCCCTGCCAAAACTGGGTGCACTGGGACCCACCACTCCTTGTCAAGCTCTGCATACGGGTAACAACGGTGGAACATAACAGCAGCATTCAGGACAAAGCACATCATCAGTGCACACTCTGATCCCCAGCTGCAAAATGAATGCAACAGTGTTAAAAGGGTAGACAGGGCTTGAAGCCTCAGAAAATGTCTGTTCCAACTTGCCACACTTGGGGAAAAAAAGGGAGTTAAAAATACATATAATACCCCTTTCTGAGGTCGCAGGCAGATGATTAAAGTTTAGTCTTCCACCATAATCCTTCCAGTACTTATTACTCACTCATCTATTAAGTCATAAAACCACTCTGTGTTGTTGCTGTTACTTCAGGCATCTGTAGGGCACTTTGCCGTTTGCTGCTAAAGAACGATTTACATGGATCAGAGAAGTACTAAATAACTTTGCACAAAAGGCAAAACACATGCTCTGCGTTATTGACCCCCGCCAGCTCTGTTGCCCGCAGAGGGGGCCATTATCAGATGTAGCGACGAGCCAAGAGATTCAGTGAAGGTCAAGAGACTCAGTACTGCATTTTCCTTAATCTTGCATCAGCTGGAATTCAGCTAAATGACTTGTCTCTGGTACTAAAATGGTCTGAATTCTGGCTTGGATGTATTTCCCTGAAACCGTGCACCAGAGCCAAGACGGTGTCATTGAAATTATCCTCTACACCATCATTATTAGTACCATTCCTGGGGCTGAACCGTTTTTTCCTAACAAAGCTGATATAGCAGGGCATGAGGGGATAGATCGTCTGAAAAACAGCCCGAGGCGATGGGGTGGTGGCTGGACTTGAGAGGCACACAGCAGCCTTTTTGCCACTGCCAGCCCCCCGTCAGAGGGAAGTTGCAGCATCCATGCCATGGCCGCTCAGGGATCAGCCGTACCAAAGAGGGACAGCCGGGCAGGAGTAGAGGGGCTACCCCTCCCTTCACATCAGCCAGCAAAACTGGGCTACATGCACACTTCTTTCCCAAAAAATCATATGTCACACACACACAGACACACACACGCCATTAAACAGATGGACTTGGATGTCCCAGTACAGAGCCTGGAGTTGCCACGGCTCTGATGAACACCAGCATCACGGGGCATAATTCGGTAGCACCCTGTGCTCTGCAGCTCTGCCCCCAAAACCCTCCTCTGAGCATCCCTGCGGGGCTGGAAGCACCCCGTACCCCACAAACACAGACCTTCCCTCACAGTCTAAAGCACAGATGTGTTTTTACCACCTCCCAGGAGATGTGTTGTAGATTAAAGCACAGCCAGCTTCGGCTCCGGCACTCTCTCCGATCGCAGCCAAGGGGTATCGTCTTTTTTCTGAGTACCAAGATATTTAGATGACCTGGCACCAGCAAAGCCTACCCATTGTACTAGGCTGTGTAATAGGTCTGGAATCGCTTTATAAATCTGGAGAGCAGCACGCAAAAATGAAGATACTTGAGGAAGAAAGCTTCTGAAAACGTTCTTGTGAGCAAGCTCCCATTTCAAGTACAATTAGGTTTCTGAGGCACCAGAGAGCCAATCAATTATGCAACCAGCTAAATAAAGACAGATAAAACAAATACACCAAGCACAAAAGAACCCCTCATGTTTTCTCTGCAAAACTTGTATTTTTTAATATTTGGTTTCTAATAAGTATATTTTTCCTCGATCACAGCCACAGTTCTTCAGGTGGAGGGCAGACATATTGTTCAAGGACTGAGACACTGCTTTCCATAGTAAATAATTTTCAGATATGGATCACAACTGTGTTTTTTCAAGATTTAAATGAATCAAGCAAGAGAAAGAAAATCTTGAAACTTTGCCTAGAACTTGATACTTTCAAGCTTCTAAAGAATTTGGGAAAATGAGACTCACATTCAGCTTCCTCTTAAAAATATAAAGGAATTTTTTAGCAATTACCTTGTTATTTTCACTACCAGCACATAAACACAAACTCATGTTATTGTTCTGCAAAGACCGTTTTCTTATACCCTACCAAACAATCTGCTCCTTCATCCTGAAAGCCTGCTGCATTTTCCCTGATCACTTTGGGAAAGACGAGGAGTCCAGGGCTCTCAAAATCCATACAGTAGTAAATCAATATATGACATGTCTGCAAGACATTGATGTAGTGGTCACATAACTCATTGACTTTTGACACTTACCCTGAATCTAGTTTATCAGTGTTTTATATATTCCTTGACTGTGTGCAAAACTTTTCTTCAGTGTGCAAAAGAACATCCTCAGATCCTCTTTTTTCCCACATTGGACAATCCAATTAGCAGCTGCCAAGTCTGAAAAATTCCACCCTTCCCAGTCATTTTTAAAATAATCATTATTAAGTCTATATTGTTCAAATATATATGTATAGGGGGTTCTGGTCCACAGGAGGTGCTTATTCTGGCTTCATTTTTTCTTGGGTGGATACCACTGAGTGGGAACAATGTGTTCTGGAAACAGATTTACAAACACGTCTTGATTAAATCATGTAGTATATCTGATGGACAGTCCATATCTGATAAAAGATCAGAGGTTGGTTGTCCTACACATTTGTAATTGGTAAGACAGTCATGCTGCAGAATTTTAGGTTGTCCTTAACCCTGCATTAGTTGTGTGTCTGTGTGCATTTGTTTGTGTGCAGGGTAGGAAGAAGGGGCACACAATTAGTTGACTAATTTCAATTACTTACCTTGCGTGCATTGCACACTCTGCCTGAAGGAAATCCTGAAATGTAGTTCAAAATATGTCACGCATTTTCTATACTTACGATTAAGCCTTAAAGTAAGAGCAGCACTGATGGAAAAGTGTGCTGGCTGTAGAAATGCATGATAGGCTTAATTACAGAAGTCCCAAAGCACTTGAGCATAGGAAAGGGGGGTCACAGACAGCATCTGCGTGGCACACCCAGGTAGACACACTCAGCAGTGGCATGCTACTCCTAAACTTGAGGAGCTATTGCTCCTCAGCTCCCGAAGGTTGAGGAGGGAAAATGACCTGAGGCGGCTCACTTAATGGATGGCCCATCACTGGAAGTGTTCAAGATTAGGTTGGATGGGGCTTTGAGCAACCTGATTTAGTGAAAGATGTCCCTGCCCATGGCAGGGTGGTTGGACTAGATGATCTTCAGAGGTCCCTTCCAACCCAAACCATTCTGTGATTCTATGAATTGACAGCAGCAAGAAATAAACCTGGCTGGTGCTTGGATCCTTCTCGTCTGGTTCCTGCCTGGTAGTATGTTGTACATTTCAAGGCATGAAGCAAGGTCTCTAGACTTGCTGGACAGTCACAGGACTGGTGGGCACCAGTAGGGTAGGGTCATTGGTTCTAAACAGGAATTGTGACGAGATGTCTGTCTCTTGCCACTGACTGTGAAAAGGAACTTAAATGACAAGCTTAGACTCAAAACTTTACCTGGTGAGAAGAATCCCACCCATCAGGCTCAAAATGTCAGCAGTGGCCCGGCTCCTTTTCCACTGTCCCTGTGGCTTCTGCCAGTGGAAATGAACTGTAGAAGTGGAACATCTAAGCAAGCCTTGTGCAGACGTTTCTAGGGACTTCTCTCCTTTGCTCTGCATTGCAGGGTATGGGTTCATCCAAAACATGTTAAGAGATTTCTCCCGAAGCTTGGGAAACCTAGCTTATCCAGTGTACAGAAAGCAGAAAATCAAACGGAAATTTGGCTCTTTCAGTTATCAGTTGTGGATAGAAATTCTTGAATGTTTTGTCTTTCACTATTTTCAGGTATGGCCAGAAAATAAATATTTCCTTTTTTCCTTTGCACACTGTTTCTCCGTTATCAAGTGCTATCAATGTTATGTCTGCTAGCCGCTTGGCCTTGAGTATTGAGAAACTTAAAGCCCATTATGATACTGAAATTGAAGAGAAAAAAAAACATAGGCTGGCTGTGGCAGAGCAGAGATCTGGAGGGGAGCTGTGTCTGGACAAGGCCGCTTACAAGATCAGGGCCTTATTTATCGTAATGTACGTTTGTATCTACAGCTGCCGTGTGTCAGTCTCAGTCCTCCTCTTCCCGGTGGTATCTAGGCACAATGTTTTGAGTGAGAACAAAATGAGGTTGTGAGCCAAACCTCACTCGTATTGCTGGAAAAGGGACAGTGACCCAGGTGGACTTCATGTCATGTCACTTCAAGCTATTTTTTTCCCTTCATCTTGTTGAGAGAAGAAGGCAAAAAAAAAGTTTTGTGTAAAACTTCGGTTCTGTAAAATGTTTAATTGACAATCGAAGGGAAACAATGAGTTTAAAGGTTATTGTAATTACATCTACTTACATTTTTGTTCCATAAACAACATTTTGTTAACTTTCCAAATTATGCACTGTTGCTTTGACCTGTTTTTTTAGATGCCTGAAAGGATAATAAAGGATCTGAAAGGCAGTAATTTTGGACTTAAAGTTTGAACCTTGAATGCATTTATCTATAGTATATAATGTAAAGGATGCTTAAAGATAGGGGAAAAAAGTAAACCTAGGTCAGGAATGAAAAAGTGGTTTTTTGGGAAAGGCAACAAGCTCTTTTGTTTTAGTTTATTGCTCATCTTTTATTTTTTCAAGCTGCATTATTGCTTTTTCAAATGAATCATCACGCAATATCATTTACAGTCTGACCAACAAAAGCTGTTATTAGTGCCAGAATTAGTGGGATTTCATAGTCTCTTTAGATCTCGTGAATGCTCTAACTGTAACAATAAAAGTACACACTTATTAAAGACACCAAGTTAACATAAAATGAAATAATTACTTTACAATTCATTTTCAGACCCATCTGGCTTTCTTCTCAAAGCTTGTATCTCCAGCCTGAAGATTATCTGGATATTCTTTTGCTAGCCACTTGAGAAATATTTGGGATTCAGGAGCCGACTCAGGAGACAGAAGACATGCTGAAGTTCTTGGAAACTATGTGTCAGCCACGGTGGCTCCAAATGGAAAAAAGGGCTGCAGAGAAATCTGACCAACACCAAGCAACTGTTCTGAAGAATGCGGCTTAAGGTTTTCAAAGTGGAGTCAGCCTGCTAATGCATGCAGCTGTAGTGGAGGAACACACAAAAGCAGAGAGCAGACGGGTACAGGGAGAAGCACTCCTGTTTCATCAATCCTGCATGAAAGATTTTCCGCCGTGATACGTCCAGATTGAAACGTTCTTCACTCTAATTGACCTTAAAGAATAACCACTGATAGAAAGATTTACTAGCTGATAATTACAGCCCTTCATTTATGAGATTTAGGTTTTCAGCCAGAGAGCCAGAGAACGAAATATGAGTCAAGCTGCTACTCTCTGAGTCCAGAGTATCAGGGTACAAATCTTTCTCTGAGACTGCGGGAGGGAAGAAGTGTATCGTCACCTTGGATTTCACAAGGTGACATAAAAATGAACACGTCTTCCTGCAGTGTAGCTTTTATTGCTGCACCTAATTTTACCCTAATGACGCAAAATGCAAAACTAATATTGGTTTCTGTTAAGAGCAAAGCCCTGTTTGTAATGCTTGCTATAACTTTTATTTTAAACCTGGTAATTATGGGAGGCACAGGTGGTGCTGCCCATAGGTAAGGCTGCCCATGATTTCCCATAATAAGATTCTTTTTTACAAAGATGTTTACATTACAGCATCAAGTCTTAAAATACAGGAAAATACCAGAATTAAGGTCAGGAGTGCATCTTTAAATTATCTCCTTCTCCCCTTGGTTGTATGTGTTATGTCAAGCTCTTCGAATACCTTATCATAAACCTCTTTTTCTATCAGACTCCTCCCTCATGCAGTGCGGAGAGTGGACCATTTTCTGGGCTTGAATTGGGCTTGTTTAGTGAAGAAGACTTTTGTCCGAGGCATTTGTTTCAGAATTTGGTTGGAGAACAGGGAACGCGTCACTGGGTTGCAAGAAGAGAAAGGATGGTTTCGTAATTAAAGACTGTCGAACGCTGCCCCTTAGTACCACACTCTGTCACTGTACAAGCTCGTCAGAAAAGCCATTAATAGATAGCTTCAGTTGACAGATTCTCCCATATCATCTCATAGAGGCATAGACCCATCTATGCTATTCCAAGATGTGCGGAGCACCGCTCTGAATGTCTGGGGAAATGCGCAGCTGGTCATCCTGAGCCAACCCGAAATCCACACCCTCCTCCCCCTCAGGCTCTTGTCAGAAACCCAGGCTTTTCAAAAGAGTTTTTAGTAGATACAAAGTGGAAATTTGAGTATGTTTAGACTAACAAAGTCTGCACTAATTTATATGAGAAAATCCCCGTGGGTTTGTTATAAGATTATGTTGTTGAAATTGGCTTCTTCCCACTATTTCCACACCCAGACATGACAAAAAATCTGCTGAGTCCCATGGCTTTGACATCTTACATAAAGAATTTAGGGTCAATAGGATGGAAGATATGACTGTTAACTCAGGCCTATTTCCCTTGACAAAGTTTTGGCTGAAGAACTGAGTCTTCCACTCCTTTCATCTACTTGATAGTGAGAAAAAAAATACGGAAAAGATGACTGATGTTCTAGGTAGGGCACATGCATCGATTTTCATATATAAATATGAAATATTCTCAGAACAAAAGACAGTGTAGATTATTTGTCCAAATAAAATTCAACATAAGGTGGACATAAATTGCAGTGGTAAGTGGCATGAGAGGAATGGTGATAATTCACTACTGTACCACTTTACAAAAGTGTATCACGCTTTAGACTGCTGTCTAGACAAATCTCTTCTTACAAAGATACTTCAGTAATCTCCTTGGAAGTACATCATCTAAACCAAGTAATATCAATCTGAGTTACAAATACGAGCTGTTCTTATCTAGAACTTAAGGTCAGTAGCAGATGTTACAAATTCCTATAGACGCGTGCCCAAAGAGAAGGGTTGTTTTTTTTTTTTAATGGTAGAAATCTGCTAGCTATTCTTGCCTTATCTGCAACAGCTGAGCAATCTTTCAGTGCCATGAGGAGATTGAAAACTTGGCTCATATCTAGCATGGACAAGCTTGCCTTAATCACATTGCTCTTTTACATGTGCACAAGGACATCAACATTGACAGTGCTACAGTAAAGCAGCCATTTGCTGAAAACAACTGTCAACATTGTCAAGTTTTTTGGAACCTTTTATA